>OY720441.1:303736466-304336466 GCA_963082915.1 Dolichopus griseipennis
AGAAGTCGGTTTTTTATTGTACAAAAAACTTAACAAAAAGCAACAACAATTTACGATTTACAAAAAAATTTTTTTTTATAACTGTATTATAATAAGTTCCAAACAAAAACAAAATACAGTACTTTTCGGTTATAACGACCATGATGGGACGGAAAATAATTGTCGTAATAAGCGAATGTCGTTTTAAAAGAATGCTGTGAATTTTGAAAAATTAGTATAAGACTTGAACATTGTAGAATGTGATGATTCTAGAATGAATACTTCGAACTCATTTGCTAGAGTTTTATTTGATGTGTCAGCCTCAAGCCTATGTATAGTGCTTTTTCTTCTATTGAAATTTTTTTTTGTATTTTTGATGCGTTATTATGATTTTTTTTATATTCAAAACTAAATAAAAAAGACTTAATTAATCGCCAAGCAACATATTTAGGTATAATAAGTTTAAATAAAAGAAATATCAATGTAATAAAAAACTTACATTTTTAGGTAAAATTTAAATTTTTAGCAAAAAGTGTAAAGTTTATTATAATTAAAATTGAACCGAGTTCGTTATAAATAAAAACTACTGTATAAACCAAATGTATTTTTTTCATTTCGAACAGAAATCATTTTTTTCGTTCACTTTTTAAGATAAAGAAAAAGCAAAAAAAACAAGGAAGAGTGTAGTAGAGTAGACTGTGTCAACTCTGGGATACCCGTATGACCGTAACATATCCATTATATCATCCGGTTAATTACTTTTGGCTTTATTAAGTGTAGTGGAATACTCATATAACATAAAGAGTTGTATGGCAGCTACTCGAACCCTCTGTCGTAGACCAACCAAATTTTGCAGAAACTTTGGCCATTACACTAAACAATTTTTGGCAAAAATTCAGACACCCAGCTTCATTAGGTGGAGAGTAATGCTAATATAAAATAAGGAGTTGTATGGCAGCTACTCGAACCCTTTGCAGCAGACCAACCAAATTTTGCAGTAACTTTGGCCATTACACTAAACAATTGTTGGCAAAAATTCAGACACCCAGCTTCATTAGGTGGAGAGTAATGCTCATATAAAATAAGAAGTTGTATGGCAGCTACTCGAATCCACTCCACAAGACCAACCAAATTTTGCAGAAACTTTGGCCATAAAACTAAACTACTTTTGGCAAAATTTCAGACACGCAGCTGTAGTAGGTACAATGCTCATATAAAAAAAGAAGTTGTATGGCAGCTACCCGAACCCATGGACCAAAATGGCTGGATTTAAATAGCGATGACGGCTATTGCAAAAAAACGAATTTGCGTAAATTTCAAGATCCTAGCTCATTTAGTTTTTGAGTTATCGTGCGGACGGACGGACGGACAGACGGATGGACAGACGGACGAACGGACGGACATACATAGCTAAATCGATTTATTTTTCGATTCTGATCCGATCCATACACTTGAGTCTATATCTAGCTCCTCTCCTTCTCTGCGTCACAAACGTAATGGCAAATTTATTATACCCTTTGACTATATAGTCATACGGGTATAAAAATTTAAAAAAAATTTAAATCTCCTTATTCATTGAACATTTGAACTAAACAAAAAAAAAAAGAAAGACATAAGTCGGCGCCTATAATATATAGTTTGATTTAGCTGCGAATACAACCGAAAATGCATTACTTTTACCCAGAAAGTCGGCGCATAATATTTGAGTCATAAGCCTTAACTTTTAACAGCGTGACCTTTAAATTCAAATTTACGTTAAATTAAAGACGGGTTTTCACCTGAAAAAACGCAATATTCTAAAAAAAAATATCATTGTCCTATGAAAACAAAAAAAACCTTTCTTTTGGTTGTTGTTTCATTAAAATTGGTCAAATAGTTTGTCCTAAAAAAGGATGTTTATATTTGTATGGGAAAAAATAAGCCGATTAAATATTATGATATATAAGTTTTCAGATCATTTATCCCAAAATTCTAATATTTCAAGGATACTACCTTAATTCAACTGTTTTCTCTTATTTGTACAAATGTTTATTTGTTTAATTATTTTTGTATTTTAATATTATATAGAAAATATAATATAGGTGTATATCTTTTGTATACATGTGTGGCAAACTTTATAAAAAATTAAGAAATGTTATAAGAAATGTTATTTTGTTTTACTTTTTTAAAATTCATAACGAGGTTACAAAAGAATAATCTAAAAATAATATTCTAAGAAAAGAATAAATAAAATACCAAAAAACAAAAACTTATGAAAAAAAAGAGAGCGAAAGGAAATATAAAAGATGGGAATGTCCAGTCCATATGTAATGTGTAAAGGTCGATTCCCACTACATCTAAACAGTGACGATGACGACAGTCCTGTACTGCATTTCTGCATTTCTTATAAATTCACATTACACTTTGAACGACATCAATATCAACGACACTTGTTATATATTTTTTTTTTTTACCGTCCGGCGCCGTTGTCGGTGTAGTTTGAATATATTGATAAACATGCATATATTTATTTAAAAAAAAAAAATCGAAATCACGCCAGTGATGACAACGTGATATTTGATATAAAAAATATGGTCCGTGTTTTAATACCCGTATGACTATTTAGTCAAAGGGTATAATAAATTTGCCATTACGTTTGTAACGCAGAGAAGGAGGGGGGGGGTAGATATGTCCGGAGCTAGGATCTTGAAATTTTCGCAAATTCGTTTTTTGGCAATAGCCGTCATGGCTATTTAAATCCAGCCATTTTGGTCCATGGGTTCGGTTGGCTGCCATACAACTTCTTTTTTATATGAGTATTTCTTTGTACCTATTACAGCTACGTGTCTGAAATTTTGGCAAAAGTAGTTTAGTGTAAGGGCCAAAGTTACTGCAAAATTTGATTGGTCTACTGCAGAGGGTTCGAGTAGCTGCCATACAACTCCTTCTTTTATATGAGCATTATATTTCACCTAATAAAGCTGGTATGTTTGAAATTTTTCCAAAAGTAATTAATGTTTATAATAATAATGATATAATGTTTATATAACGGTCATACGGGTATCCCAGAGTTGACACAGTCTACTCTACTACACTCTTCCTCGTTTTTTAGCACATTTTCAAAAAATTTTGTAAAAATGTGCCTATATAACTTCACTCTGTTCGTTCGTCCGTCCGTCCGTATGTTTACAAAAACTTTTACACCGTTTGAAATAGAGAAAAGAAATTTTAACCATGGGTAGTTTTTACAAAAAAAATAATTTCGTAGAAGAATTTTTTTCTGTAGCCCCAGCTGTTACGGGGCTCCGGCCTCCCAAAGTTGGAAAAAGCCCTATATTTAAATTGTTATAACAAGAGTTCTGTTACATATATTTTCAATCTGAAAACGGCAAATGATAGCTGTTATAGACATTTATAGACATTTGCTTTGTAAATAAATTTTTACAAAGCAAATGTTTAGGGTAAAAAATTTAAAAGGGTATTTTTCCCATTAAATTCTTTTAACTTAAATTTAATTTATTTGACATTAAGTACTCAAAATTTTTTTCTCTTGAGTGAAAATAATAAACTTTAAAAAATAAATTAAAATATATTAACAGAAGATAATAGTGAAAAATAATTTTTTTAAGTGATAAAGAAATATAAAGAACACTTCAAATTTTTTCTTTTTTAATTGTCAAACTGAATAAATTATAAAATATCAATTTAAAAAGTTCTTTATTGTAAAAAATGCAAATGCAAATTTTTTTCTTTTTGTAATTTTTTGGCAATAATTACTCAAAATTTTTCTATTGAGTGAAAATAGCAAATATTAAAAAAAAAAAAAACCAAGATGAGTGTTATTTGCTTATTAGAAAGCTGTAATAAACCAATTAAGAATAATGAGAGCTATATAATATGTGCATATGGGTGTAGTAAAGCTATACATATAAAATGTGCTAAGCTGGATAATAGTGTAATTCATTTAATAAATACAAATAAAAATATAAAAGTATAGTTGTGATTTATGCTCAAAAAATGGTTTACAAAACATTAACAAAACTGTTTTAAAATTAGAATTAAAAGAAATGAGAGAAATAATGAGTGAAAATAATAAAAACATAAAAGATGGTAATGTTGATGTAAATAAGGCATTCGGTGAACATAAAGTATTTATATCAAAAGAAATTAAAAAATTAGAAGATAATAAAAAAAACAATTTAAAAAAAAATTTACAATCAACAAGTTATGCTGATATGTTGAAATTACCAATAATTGTGAAACCAAAAGATAATAAACAAAAAAGTGATGTAACAAAAAATTAAATAAAATCAAAAAATAATTCCCTCAACATTGCAAGTAGAAATCGAAAAATTAAAAGAATTAAAAAATGATGGTGCAATTGCTATTACTTGTAAAAATAAAGAATCTGTTAAAATAGTAGAAGATGCAATAAAAGAAAAATTAGGTAAAAATTATGAAATTCAGGTAACTAAAGAAATAAATCCCAAGATATTAGTTGTGGGAATGAGTGAAGAAATATCTAAAGAACTAGTTGTGGATGCAATAAAGAAGCAAAATAGTATAGAATTTACTGAGGTGAAATATTTAAAGGTATATAAGGCTCAAAAAAATAAAAAATATTATTTTAATGCAATAGTTGAAATGGATAGAAATGCATTTAAAAAAATTATGGAAATTGGAAAAATTAATATTGAATGGGATCGTTGTAAGGTATATGAACATTTACAAATTTTAAGGTGCTTTAATTGTTATGGTTTTAATCATAAGGCTACAGACTGTAAAAATGGAATTTGTTGTTTTAAATGTGGTGAAACTGACCATAAATCAAATGAATGTCAGGAAGCTGTTCAAAAATGTGCAAATTGTATAAGAGCTAAGATTAAATTAGGTCTTACAGACTTAAATGTGGAACACGACTCCAGAAGTGTATCATGTCCTAGTTATGTAAAAAAATTAAATGTTGCAAGAAGTAAAACAGCCTATTAACAATTAAAGAATGTTGAAGGTGTTTGTCTTAATATACAAGGTACGATAAATAATTTTGCACAAATAGAATCGGTACTTATTCCTAAAAAATACGATTTTATTTCATTAACTGAAACTCATTTAACGAAGGATGATGATGATAGTTTAATTTATATAGAGAATTATAATATTATAAGAGTAGATTCAACTTCAAAACATACAGGTGGTATACTAATTTATTTAAAAAAATGTTGGAATTATGAGATAATAAGCTACTTTAGCTCAGCATTGAATTGGTGGGGGATAAATGTAAAAATATATAAACAAAATCGATATATTAATATAGTGGTGGTATACAGATCTCCAAAATATATACATATCAATTCAGATTTTTATCTGAATTTTTCAAAATGGATAGAAGATATTGGAGAAAATACAGAAAAAACTATTATTATGGGACACTTTAACATAAATTGGCTAATGAACAGTAATACAAAAAATTTTTTAGAAGATATAATTCATGATAATGGGTTTAAACAGGTAGTGAGACAACCAACACGTATCACCATGCGTTCTAAAACACTAATTGACTTGGTAATGGTAAATGACAAATATAATGTTAAGGTAATGGTGGACATCCAGTTAAAAATAAGTGATCATGAAACAATAGTAATAAGTATACAAAATGAAAATACTATAGATGTTAAAAAAACCATTAAATATTTTAAATACAATAAGAATATATTTAGGGCAAAAGTACGCCAAAGTGAATTGCTAACAGTATATTATACAAATTGTAATTTGAAAGCTGATATTTTTAGTAAATCTCCAACTACAATTTTAAAAGAGTTTGTAAAAAAGCAAACCATAAGGGAAAGTTGTCAATGGTATACAGAAGAACTAAGAATTATGAATAAAGAAAAAGTTAAACAATACCAGAGAGCAATTTTGATAGATAATATAAATGAGTGGCATAAGTATAAACATATTAGAAATATTTATTCCAACAAACTTTTTGAAACAAAAAATAGTTTTATTAATAATCAAATTGAAAATGCATGAGACCAAAAATCTATGTGGCTTAAAATAAAAAGTTATATATTAAGAAAACCAAGGAATGAAATCAAAGAAGTTTGTTTCGGGAGTAAAATATATTCAAAAGAGGCTGAGATTGCTACAAAATTTAATCAATATTTTGTAGATAGTATAAGTGAAATAAATAGTAGTATAGCATTTAAGCAATATAGTAATATCATTGACAACTATTCTTATCAATTCAAATTACAGTTAATTAGTATTGAAGAATTAAAAAAAGTTATAAAATCATTAAATAACAAAAGAGATCTTAATATGATGAGTAAGAATATTTTTATTGAATGTTTTGATTTAATTGGAGTGAATTTTTTAACTATTGTTAATGAATCGTTGAAATCAGGTACTTTCCCTGATACTTGGAAAGAAACTGTTGTAATTCCAATTCCGAAAGTAGCTGGAACAAAAAATTGTAAAGAATTTCGTCCTGTGAATATGAACTGCATTGAATCAAAAATATTAGAAAAAATTGTTTTTGATCAATTAAAAAACTATTTTGAAAAAAATAATTTAATCGCTAAATTGCAATCAGGCTTTAGAAGAGGACACAGTTGTGAATCTCTACTTAATCTGGTTATAACTAATTGGAAGGATGCAGTAGACGATAAAAGGACAATTGTTGCAGTATTTCTCGACCTACGCAGAGCCTTTGAAACAGTAGATAGATTAATTTTATTAAAAAAACTTCAAAGGTATAGTGTTACTGGTACTGAAATAAAATGGTTTGAATCGTATCTACAAAATAGAAAGCAACGTACAAAAGTAAAAGAATGCATTTCAGAAGTAATAGACACAAAGCTTGGAGTACCTCAAGGATCAGTTCTTGGAGTATTTTTGTTCTTAATATACATCAACGATATTCAGAAATGCATTAAATTTAATGAAATTGCACTTTTCGCGGATGATGCTCTTTTATATATAATAGGTGATAATGTAAATGATTGCGTTAATAAAATAAACTTAGATTTACAAAATTTAAATGAATGGTTCCAAATGAACAAACTAAAAATAAATATTGATAAAACTAAATGTTTGATAATTAATAGTAAATTAAATAATAACCTTGTTGTTATACCCGTATGACTATATAGTCCAAGGGTATAATAAATTTGCCATTACGTTTGTGACGCAGAGAAGGAGGGGGGGTAGATATAGACTCAAGTGTATGGATCGGATCAGAATCGAAAAATAAATCGATTTAGCTATGTATGTCCGTCCGTCCGTCCGTCCGTCATCACGATAACTCAAAAAGTAAAGGAGCTAGGATTATGAAATTTTCACAAATTCGTTTTTATGCAAAAAACGGAATAGTGTTTTAAATTCAGCCATGTTGGTCTACGGGTTCGAGTACCTGCCATACAACTTCTAATTTTATATGAGCATTACTCTATACCTATGGAAGCTGCGTGTCTGAAATTTTGCCAAAAGTAGTTTAGTATAATGGCCAAAGTTACTGCAAAATTTGGTTGGTCTACTGCAGGGGGTTCGAGTAGCTGCCATACAACTCCTTCTTTTATATGAGCTTTACACTACACCTGATGAAGCTGGGTGTCTGAAATTTTGCAAAAAATAGTTTAGTGTAATGGCCAAAGTTACTGCAAAATTTAGTTGGTCTACTGCTGAGGGTTCGAGTAGCTGCCATACAACTCCTTCTTTTATATGAGGATTACACTACACCAAATGAACCTGGGTGTCTGAAATTTTGCCAAAAATAGCTTAGTGTAATGGCCAAAGTCTACTGCTGAGGGTTCGAGTAGCTGCCATACAACTCCTTTTTTTATATGAGGATTACACTACACCAAATGAACCTGGGTGTCTGAAATTTTGCCAAAAATAGTTTAGTGTAATGGCCAAAGTTACTGCAAAATTTGGTTGGATTTAGCGATGTATGTCCGTCCGTCATCACGATAACTCAAAAAATAAAGGAGCTAGGATTATGAAATTTTCACAAATTCATTTTTATGCAAAAACCGGAATCGCTATTTAAATCCAACCATTTTGGTCCATGGGTTCGGGTAGCTGCCATACAACTTCTTTTTATATATGAGTATTTCTCTGTACCTATTGAAGCTGCGTCTCTGAAATTTAGCCAAAAGTAGTTTAGTTTTATGGCCAAAGTTTCTGCAAAATTTGGTTGGTCTACTGCAGAGGGTTCGAGTAGCTGCCATACAACTCCTTCTTTTATATGAGCATTACTCTACACCTAATAAAGCTGAATGTTTGAAATTTTGCCAAAAGTAAATAACCGGATGATATAATGTGTATTTTACGGTCATGCGGGTATCCCAGAGTTGACACAGTCTACTCTACTACACTCTTCCTCGTTTTTTTATTAATTTTGTTTAAACTTAATATAGTAAATTAACGGAAATGCTGAATTGCATTTTCTTTATTGATTAATTCATTCATAAAAGTTGAATGAATTAATTTTAGCTTTTATTAATCAAGGTTGAATGATTATGTAACTCACGTTCTACTAGTCATATTGTATTTTATCATAAATATAAAAGATGAGAATTAACTAATTGTAATCACAATATTTCAATCTGAAATTAATTTTTTCAATAACTAGTAAATAGGATTCCAATCAATCTATAAATAAAATCAAACTAAAATTTTTCAAATTAGAAGAAATAAACTATTATATAATCTTTTCATGTATGCAATCAAAAAATAAGGAAATTAAAAGAATTAATAAAAAAATGACTTAAAATTTAAATAATTAATCAAAGGTACAAAATCATTCAACAATAGCTGCTGTACAACAAAAATTAATAATCCGGAAAAGAAGTGTGTACAATTTAATTGAATTTTATAAAAAGTTTTAAATTTGTAATTTTTAATTGAATTTTATAAATACATTTATTTCATGTTCTTTTGTTTTTTAATATTTTTAAAAAGATAAATTAATAAGAATTTTCGAATTTTTTTGAATAGACAAATCGATTAGTTAAATTTTTTAGTATTATAAAATTTATTTCGTTAGCTATGTCTTACGATAGAACTAATAAAAGCTTTTATGGTTTTAAAATAAATATTTTTTATTTTCGTTTGAACCGATCAGGTATAAACCCAACTTTCCCAAGACGATACATTTGGTTGCTACATGTGCTAAATTTTTTTTAAATTAATAAAATTAAAAAAAAAAATTTTAGAGCCCCGAAATATGCAATTTATAGATTTGAATATATTTAAAATTGTGGTCGAGGCCTATACAGATATTGTAATAATTTATTGTATAATATAAGATATAATTAAAAAAAAAAACTGCAGAACTAACTGATAAATTATAATGAATAAGTTATTTTATTACTTACTATTCTTTTTTTTCATGCTATTGTTAATGGTTTAATGTAATGTTTTTATTTTTTCTTTCATTTCCATTTCGATTTCCTTTATTTCATTTTATTTTTTCTATTGCTGCCATAAAGTTCAGAACTTTTTAATTTCATTTATTTGTGTGTGTTTGTGTATTAATATATTGTGTGTGTATTTTTTTTCTTATTTTATCTTTTTCTCAATGGATTTATAACATTTAAAGTCCATTTGAAAAAAAAAATAAAAAAATTTAAGCAAATTTTTTATACATACTCTTTTGTCCTTTTCTTTTATTTCTTTTTTCTTCCCCTTCTTTTTAAACGGAAATGAAAAATTTTTTTTAACTGTTTTTACAAAAAAAAATCATTGAAAAACTTTAACAAACGGAATTTTTTTTTGAATAAAATAACAGTTTAGTCAAATTTGGGTTTTTTTGGTCCATTCTACTATTTTTTTTATTTTAAGGGTTAATTCTGATTAATCTGAAATGTATGCGGTCTTTATTTCTAGTCTTGTTTTTATACATTTGTAGGTATATACTTAAAGAAGTTTTTTGTTTCAAGGCTCGAGATGTCGGAAGAAACGAAACTTTTCTAAGATTTTATGGGTATAAGGAATTTGAATTTTTGTTTTGTTGTTATTTTATTTTTGGATTTTTCATCATCATCCTTCTCAAGTCAAGTTAATAATAAAGTTACGGTAGAGTGGTAAAATATTACAATAAGATTGGTAAAATAGCGGGTAGAAATTACTGAAGAATTAGGCATTTTTTTTTTTGATTTATTTTTTGTTTCTTTTGTAGATATGAATAATAAAGCAAACATTTTTAAGGATCAAATAGGCTGAAAAAAAAATTAACATAAATAACTGTATCATTGTTAGTTTTTTTTAAATTTTTAAATCATCAGTTAGCTGAAGTTGTTGTTTTTGTAAGAAAGCAAAGGAAAAAAACCAAATTTAGAATATGAAAATGTTAATATAAAGAGAAAAATAATTTGCGAATCTTTTTAAAGTATTATTATTAAAATAAGCTAAAGCTTATTTGACTAATTCTTTGGCTTTATTTAATTATAAATCAGTTATCATAACTCTATGAAAATAAGGAAATGGGTAATTAAAATTACTCTTTCGTTTGCAAGGCATCGATCTATCTAAGGTACGTATAGAATCAGAATAAAAGAAAAAAACTCAAAAATTAAAATAGGTAAAATTTTAAAACCCTTACAAAGTAATTTTCATACAATTGTATACTTCTCACCTCATTTACATGTATATATATTATATTTTTTTTTTATAAACCAACGAGATCATTTAGGGACAAAGAACTTCTTCTTGTTCATTATACCCGTGCATACATATATGACATCGGATGTGTTACAATTGCTCCTCCGTTTGTAACGCATTGATCTAGACGAGATAGATATAGTGTCAAGGGTACGTATCGGGTCAGCATCGAAAAGTAAATCGATCTAGCTATTTGTGTCTGTCCGTCCGTCCGCGCCTGTGTGTCAGCATGATAACTCAAAAACTAAAAGCGCTAGAGTTTTGAAATTCACAAAAAATAATTTTTAGACAATAGGTTCCCTATTGTTTTTGATTAAAATCGGAAGAAGGTTTCGTGGGGTTGCCATACAACTTTTTTGCACCAATATGACTTTCTTCAAAGCCAATTATACTACGAGAATGAAAATTACACACGTTTAGTTATATAATGAATCGATCACTTATATGAATTTTCAAAATGTTACGGCCCCATTTTCGGGCAGCTGCCATACAAAGTTGTTAGTTCGATAACTGTGAGTCTAATGAAGCTGCGAAGTTAAAATTAAAACTTTGCAGATAAAGTAATAGGGAAAGTTACTTGGCAAAGTTGGACATCACTCGGACCAACTTTTAAGGTGGCCAAATTTTTTTTTTTTTGATTTTTTTAAGCAAGACTTATGGGATAATAAGTTAAAGTTTTTTTAACTATTTCACTTTTTTATATTTTTTTTAGCATAAGGGAAATAAATAACGGTTTATTTTATTTTATACATCATAGTGCATGGATATCTATAAGTTGACAAGGGAAACTATAATCTTCCTCGTTTTTGTTCTATTTATAATTTTAATATTTTAGAATGTCCAAATTTACATTTGTAAATCATAATAATAATAATTAATAAGGAATAGGCTAAAATTTTTATATTTTAATTCAAGTACACATATTAAAGTATGTGGTGTAAAAATTTTGGAAAATTTTATATTATCTTGTGTTAAAAAACTTAATTATTAAAAAATATTATTATAAAAAAGGAAAAATTACATTTATATAATTTTGTATTCTTAAAATATTTTTTATATTTAACACACATATGTATATTTAGCATATATACATATATTTGAATATATATATATGTAGTCTACATTTAATATAATTAAATATTTTATTTTAATAATACAAATCAGGAGTCCGGAACGAAAAGAAGTAAAAATTAAAATTTTTGGAACGATATATATTTCGGAAGTAAAACTAATATCGTTCCGGTCTTTTAAACCCCACCTCAAAACTTTGGTGCCATTTTTTAGGACTTTTCCAAATTTTTTTCCCCTTTTAATTGTCTATTACATAATCGGAGACTAGGTTTTTTAAAAAAAAAGACTGTTCGACGGTTCCTAAGATACGTGGATCTGGACTTTATTTCAATTTTAAATCGGATTTGTTCGGAATTGATTTTGAATTCGTTCTTCGAAGCAATATTTTTTCGTTCTCTCCGGAACAAAATTTAAAAAATTTGTTTTTTGCTTCGGTGAGAACAAAATGATAATGAACGATTAAACTTTGAAAACTCTAATATCATTTTGTTCTGGACCCCTGATTAAAATACATGAAGCTATATAAATATGAAATTATTTAAATTTCTAATATTAATTCTAATTTTAAAAAGTACTGTTTCTTGGTATAGTTCATTTATTTTTATGAATTTTGAAATCAAAAATAGTTTTGAATCATTTAGGGGGGAAAATTTAAAAATTTGATATGTTCTGTGAGTTGCAACTTTTTATATACTTTTATATTAACTTGTTATTATATTAAACTGTGTCTGCGGGTATATTTTTAAGTCTGTCAAACTGTGAATTCTTTGTATTAGAAATTTGACTTAAAATTTATAAGAATTTTTTGGCGTAGAGGTTAGCGAAGTGGCTTCGAGTATAATAGGAATTAAGATATTTATTTATTTATTTATTTATTATACTGCTTAACACGAACAGTTTACAAAAAAGCATACAAATAACAATTAAAATTATACAATTAAAATCAATATAAAAAATTACATATTTGACTAATTATAAATAAGTTCAAACTAAAATTAAAATTAAAAGTTAAAAATTATAAACTTTACATTACTACAAGTAAAACAAAACAGAAACAGAAATATGAGTTCGATCCTCGTCGGAAGATAAAAAGACTTCCGTTATTCAAATTAAAATAACATATACAAACATAAAAGTACCAAAAAAATTTTAAGAAACGTCATTTGGTAGAGCTTTTTCTAAAACACAATAATAATGTGTACTAATAAATTTAAATATTTTGATGTCCAGGCCTTCTGAAAGAATTTTTATTAATACATGAAAGAAAGAATTATTAATACAATTTTACGAACTTATGTAAATGTACATGCTTAAGCATGTTGAGTAGGTACTTTAAACAATGTTGGCAGCAAATATTCCGATTTGAATCTAAACAAAGGTTGTGAAACAATATACATAGCTTAGCAACATTTTTAAAAATATGTATACAAAAAGTTAATAGGTGAAAAATAGATCATTATTAAAACAAAATAAACCTATAAAATATTTTAATTTGATGGTCTCATTCGAGCGTCGTGAGAGTATACACGTATTTTTATCGGACGGAATAATTTAATTTAAAATTATTAAAATAACTAGATTATAAAAAAATAAAACCAATCTAATTTTGTTGTCAAATTACTATGAGTGAAAATTCCAGTGGATTTTCAGAAAAAATAATTGAAAAAACAAATGTTTTAAAATGAAAAAATGAAATTATTAATAGTGATGAAGAAATAAAAATAATAAAAATGGTGAAATCAAAACCAAAAACAAAGCAAGATTTAAAACAAGAAAATATAGACTTAAAAAAAAAATAAATAAATTAGAGCAACTAGTGTCAAATTTAATTAAAATAAATGAGAGAAATTCGAACGGTAATTCTTCTCAAATAATAGATGGTAATATTAACAATGAAATAAGTACTGATAACAACAAAAACAAATTAAAACAATCCACATGTGGAACAAATGAAACAAACAATAACTTATAAGAATCACAAGATATGGAAATAAACGTAAATATTGATGATTCCAATAAAATTATTGACAATGATGATGATATTATATCATCATTAATAATACAAAATGAACAAGAACGCTTTAAAGAATCCATAGATAATGGACATATTAGAGCACAAAATGGGAAAAAAACCAATGATATTAACCAAGAAAAAAACAAAAATGACTAGACGTTATCTAAAGCAATGGAGGAACAAAACGAAAAGATTCCACCCATATATTTCTATACAAAAAATATTGAAAATGTGAAAAAGGCAATAATAAACATTATAAAAATAAAGAATTTTGGAATAAAAAAAATTAATACAAGTAAATACTCAATTGTTACTGAACAATTGACAGATTATAAGAGTGTTAAAAAAATGTTAGAGGAAACAAAATGCCAATATTATACGTTCACCCCAAAACAAGATAAAGTTAAATCACTTCTATTAAAAGGGCTTGATTCAAAAGAGGAACCAAATGAAATCTTAAAAGACCTAAAAGAGAAAGAAAACACAAATGTAAAATTTATAAATGTTTTAAGATTCAAAACAAAATTCTCAATTTTAAATAAAAAAGATACATCTCTTTTTATTGTGCAAGTTTCACCCGATATACAAATATAAATGAAGTTTACCAAATAAAAACTTTAAATTACAGAATTATAAAATGGGAGAAAATAATGAAAAAAATACGATATAAGTCAATGTTTTAAATGTCAAAGATTTGGGCATACCGCGAGTAATTGTGCGTTAGAATACCGATGTGTTAAATGTGGTGAGAACCATGGTCCCAATAATTGTAAAATGGATGAAACAAATTCCAAGGAACATCTTTGCTGCATCATATGCAAAGAAAAAGGTTACCTTGCATCATTCAAGGGCTGTAAATAATATAAGGAATTGAAGGATAGAATTAAAAAAAAAGACAAGAAAAACTAGTAAATAAGAAGTTAAAAACTAATACTGATGTAAATAATTATATTAATCCAAATGTAAGTTATGCTAATCAGTTAAAAAATGCAGGTAAAGATTTGAATAATATTTCTAAGAATAATATTAATAATGTAGATATTAATGATGAATTAAAAAATATAAAACAAATGTTTCAGGATATATTAAATAGGTTTAATAAATTTGATAATAGATTAAAAAAATTAGAAAAAAACGTTAGTGATAACACACAAAAAATTGATATTTACTATAACGATGATGATCATGAATAGTATTAACATAAAAACATTAAATATTTTTGTAATTAATATTAATTCCTTAATTTCAATTGAAAAAAGATTATATTTTACACAATTTTTGGAAATTCATGAACCTGACTTTGTATTTGTCAATGAAACAAAATTAAACAAAAATCATAATTTAAATTTTGAGAATTATAATTGTATTAGAACAGATAGAAAAGTAGTCTCAAAAGGTGGAGTAACTGCCATAATAATTAATAAAAAATTTAAATTTAATATAATTTCAAAAAATAAAATAAGTAAATATAAATGTTTAGAAACAACAATTATTAATATTAAATTGCTAAATAATAAAAATATATTTTTGATATCAGCCTATGCATCAGAAAATTATAGGGAATGCTTTAATGTAGAATTTGATTATTTGTTTAAAGAGTTAGAGTTAGGTAAACTTGAAAATTACTATATTTTAGCAGGGGATCTGAATGCCAAACATAAAAACTGGGGTAACACCGGAAATAATGTACGAGGAAATTTCATAAAAAATTGGATAAATAATAATGATATACAATATAAATGTAAATTAGTTTCAAGTAAGCTTCCAACTTTCAGATCCGGTTCATATTTAGATATAGGATAATAGATGTTAGACTGAAAATTAATATAGCTACAAACAATTTAGAATCTTTTGATTATGATAGTGATCATAGCGAAATAATAATTCGCGTACAAAATGAAGAAGAAACCTTTTTAATGGAAGCGGAATCTAAAAAATTTCTAATTAATTATAATAAAACTAATTGGGATAAGTTTAAAATAGCGGCAAAAAAAAAATTAGAGGAGATATCAAACAGCGCAGGCAATTTAATACCTAAAAACAACAACCTTCACAATTATGAAACAGAGGATTAATTAAAAAAACTAAAAGAAATCATAACAAAGACAATAAATGAAAATGTTACAAAATTTACAAACAAACAAATAACCGATAGTTATAGAACACCTTTAATAATAAAATTGCAAAAATCAAAAACAGATTTCATATCAAAACTAAATAAATTAAAAAGAAATAATTTTAATAATCGTAATGCAGTTCAAATAAATAGAATGAAATCAATAGTTAACAATTTAAGGAAAATAATAAAAGATAAAGTTTCAATCGAAATATCTAAGTATTGGCATAACAGAATAAAATTAAGTAATAAAAATAATAATATGTTTTCAGAAGTAAGGAAAATATTTGGAAAAAAAACGAATCTAAATATCTCAAATATAAAAATAAATAGTACTGAAATATTAACAAACCTTGGTATAAATGTAAATGAAATTGAAAAAGCCGAACATAACGCATATATTATAAAAGATAGCATACAAAAATTGAAAGTATTAGGAAGTTATTACGAAAAAGTACATCAATTGAACAAGAATAACACAAATGAGAGAATAGATAGAAAAGTAAATGAAAAGTTAAGACAATTTAAAGAACAATCATTTTAAAGCATGTGGAGAAGAACTAAATCAAGATATTTTTACTAATTATGAAGAGGTCGAGTATTGTTTCAAAACATTAAATAATAAAAAATCAACAGGAGTAGACAATCTACCAAATATTGTTCTTAAGAATCTACGAAACATATACATAAGAGAATACAGTATTTTATTTAATCAGATAATAAACAATAATTATGTACCAGATAGATGGAAAACATCTAAGATATTTCCAATTTTAAAACCAGGAAAAGATCCAACAAAAGCTGAAAACTATAGACCAATAAACTTATTACCTAACCCTAGCAAAATATTGGAAAAAATTATATTATCTAAAATTAACAAATGTTTATCAACATTGAAAATTATTCCTGATTCCCAATATGGATTTAGAAAAATGCACTCTACTTTACATGCGGTTAATAAAATAGCATCCGACATAATGTTAGCAATTGAATAATAAAAATTGTGTGGGAGCATGTTTTATAGATACCAAAACTGCATTTGATACTTTGTGGACAGATGGACTTGTATATAAACTAATTAAATATAACTTCCCAGAAAACTTTATCAATATTATTTATGAAATAATAACAAATAAAAAATTTATTGTATCGGATGGCAATATTACATCAGAAAAAATATTTCAAGTAATGAATGGCCTTCAACAGGGCACAATATTAGCACCTATACTGTTTAATATATTTATAAGTGACATATTTCAAGATCCAATATTTAAAAAAACTGAAAATAAAGGAATAACATATGCAGATGATATTGCTATATATATACAAGTGGAAAAAATGCGACAGATGTAAATATCAAACTACAAAAACTATTTAATGTGATAATAAAATGTCTTTATACTTGAAAACTAAGTATAAATGAGAGCAAAACCGAAGCAATTCTCTTCCGTCTAGGGTTAGAAAAATGTAACCAAGATGTGAGGAAAAATTGGAGAAATTTTCAGAACAAAACACCACTAGGTTTAAATATTCGTAATAAAAATAATATTCGTTATTTAGGAATAATTATTATTATTATTATTAATATATTTGTCTAGAATGAGGTGTAACAAACGCATTCAATTAAATGTGTTTTGTTGGATGTGTTCAATTATTAAAAAATAAAATATTAATGTTTGTTGAATGTGTTTTATTTTAGAAAATAAAATGTCATAAATTATCATAAGCAGGCCAAAAAATATTTTATTAATTTTTAATAAAAAAAAATAAACAAAAAAAAAATTTTTTTAGTTTATGAAAAAATTGATTTCAGTTTTGAAAATCACAGAAGATTTTCTGGGAATTTTAAATAAATAGTAAATCATTTTGGTATTAAAAACTAAGACTATGCTTCACATGAACATTTTTGTAGTAAGTCTTCATTAGTTTCAGTTAAAGACTGAAATAATGGCGAAGGCCAAATTAACGCTTTGTTGCGTTGCTTGCTTTTTGCTTTGGAAACTAAATAAAGCAAGCAATGTTTCAAAGCAATTTCAAAGCTTCCCTCATCTCATCCCTGAAATAAAGCCAAATGAACGGCACCTTAGTAATCAAAGCAAATATAGTTTTTTTACTTAATTAGGTAGGTATAATAAAAAAAATCAAAAAATTAATTTGCATTTGATAATGCAAAACTCAATTCATAATTCAATTTTATGTCCATAAAAATCGGGACATAATTAAACATGTTGAGTAGGTATATTGTAGAATGTTGGCAACATACAAGTATTTCGATTTGAATATAAACAAAGGTTATGAAACAATATACAGAGCTTAGCAACATTTTAAAAATATGTCACAAAAACAAAATAAACCTATAAAAAAATTTCAAATCTTTTAACAAACAATTTTATCGAATTTAAATTTAAAAATTTAAAGTTTAAACAAGTACGTAATTGAATAAAAAAAAAATTAATTGAAATTAAAAAAAAAAATTCACCAAGAAGGGATTTGAACTAACGACCCCGAAATTTTATCAAATTTAAAACATACAAAAGGTAGACTACATAACTTATTATTCATCTTCAAAGTTTTAAGAAACAACAAGAAGTTATATAAGTCATTTTCTTTTGTGTATCAATTACTAGAATCGAAATATAATCTACGTATTACAAAATGTAACAGTTTCGACTTTATTTATGAAAATAATATTGATATACAATATATGTACATGTATATAATGAAATTAAAAATAATTCTTATTAGAAAAAGTTTTTCTATTGACATTCCGTCATTCTGTGACGGGCGAACAGCTAGTATTAAATAATAGATTAAGATATACTCAGCACATAGACACCCAATTAAATAAAGCTAAAAAAGTGTTTATGTTATGTAAGAAATTGTTCTATAATAAAGCTTTATCAAATAACGTGAAACTAACTTGTTATAAGTCATTAATACGTCCAATATTAACATATGGGTCACCCATTTGGTTTAATATTAGTTCAACCAATATGGAAAAGCTACGCAAATTCGAAAGGACCTGTATAAGAGCGTGTATTAGTAAATGGAGAAATCCAAGACACAATTATCTATACTATTACTCCAATATATATATATATAACACTGCAAACATAGGTAGACTTGATAACTTCATAATTAAGTTAAACAGAAAATATTTCAACTCAATTTCGAAAGTAATAGAAAATTCATTTATTTCACATTTATATTACCTTAATGACATGTATTTTGAAAAGGGTATGGAGACAGGATATTTAACACCGGAAAGTTTTATTTATTTAGATATTAAGCAATTAATACAAAATTCGGAAGGCGTACCAATATTATATCATACAAATAGGAGAGTAACAGATGGGACTATAAATGAAGATAAATATGATTATGATCAATTAAAATTTGACAGAAAAATACCCATGAACGATTTAAAAATTTTAAAAAATTATACAAAAACGAGGAAGATTATAGTTGCCCTTGTCAACTTTTAGATACACGTGCATACCCACTATATTGTGTAAAATAAACCGTTATTTATTTCTCTAATGCTATAATATATTACAAAAAATATAAAAAAGTAAAATAGTTTAAAAAAATTTAACTCATTATCCTATAATTTTTGATTAAAAAAAAAAACAAAAAAAAACAATATTAATTTATTATCCCATAATTTTTGCTTAAAAAAAACAAAAAAAAAAAAAAAAAAAAAAAAATGCCCCACCCTAAAAGTTGGTCCGAGTGATGTCCAACTTTGCCAAGTAACTTGTCCTATTACTTTACCTGCCCAATTTTAATTTTAACCTCTTAGCTTTATTAGATTTACAGTTATTGAACTGAAAACTTTGTATGGCAGCACCCCGAAAATGGGGCCGTAACATTTTGAAACTTCATGTAAGTGCTTGATTCATTATATAACTAACAGTTTGTAATTTTCATCCTCGTAGTATAAATAGTTTTGAAGAAGTTCATATTGGTGCAAATAAATTGTATGGCAGCCCCCCGATAATGGGGCCGTGACATTTTGAAACTTCATATAAGTGCTCGATTCAATATATAACTAACAGTGTGTAATTTTCATCCTCATAGTATAATTAGTTTTGAAGAAATTCATATTGGTGCAAAGAAGTTGTATGGCAGCCCCCCGAAAATGAAGCCGTAACATTTTGAAATTTCATATAAGTGCTTGATTCATTATGGAACTAACCGTGTGTAATTTTCATCTTCCTGGTATTATTACTTTTGAGGAAATTCATATTGGTTTAAATAAGTTTGGTGGCAGCTCCCCGAAGTTTTGGTCCGATCTTAACCAAAAAAAATAGGGAACCTAGAAATTGATTGAAAAATATTTTGTAAAAATTTCAGAACTGTAGCTCCTTTAGTTTTTCAGTTATCTGACACACGGACGGACGGACGGACAGACACACATAGCTAGATGGACTTATTTTTCGATTCTGAGCCGATACGTACCCTTGACACTATATCTAGCTCCTCTAGATCGATGCGTTACAAACGGAGGAGCAATTTTAATATACCCGATGTCATATATGTAATATGTGTAGATAAATAAGAAGCATGGAAATTATCATAACAAACTAACAAATAAAATTTGAATATGTGTATAGATATTTATACCAAGTTTCTTTAAAAATAGCGCTAAGTACCTACATTATTAAAAGAATGATGACATCTAATATTTGGATTGGTTTTGGAAATTTTGAGAAACAAAATATTTTCGTAACAATTTTGCAAAAATGTATTCAAACTTGTATTCAGATACTTAGTAAATATAAAACAATTTTGTTTAAGTTTTGTTTAATCAACTAGATAAATATTCTACCATATACTTATAATACTTTTATATAATATTTCTAGCATCTGTGAATATCCATAATATCCATCTCGCAAATCAACCATTGAAGGTAAAATCATCATCAAATCAATCAAGATTTTAAATATTTGAGGTTCACATAATTCTTTCTTAGTTTGGGAGTTACTCGTAACTAAATTCCAGTTAGTATCACTTTCTACTTGCTACTTTGTTACTTGAATCTATGACCATTACAAAGTAACAGAATAAAAGATAATTTATATATAAGAATAGAACTACTTTGTAATTAAATCAAGATAAAATATTTTAAGCTTTCAAATATTACTTGAAATAACTTTCTAATATAATGGTTCACAATACTGCTAGCTTAAGTTCGAACTTTGGTTATTTAGTTATGATGAAGATCAACATTTGTATTATTTACATAGAATTGCGCAACTTTTATTTTTTATTGTATTAGAGAATATTACAAGTTTGCACGTGTAAAGTAAAGGTTCACCAAAAATATGCTTACTTCGCTTATAATTTGTCAAGTTAAATTATCTTTTTCAATAAACGCGTGTTTGTTATTTAAATCCCAATTAAAAATTAAATTTTCAGTTCCTTTTTTTTAAGCAATTAAAATGTTTTTTTTTTAATTTTTGAATAAATATTTACCTAAGTTGGAAGAAGAAATAAGGCGGAAATATGATTTTAATGATTTGAAAAATTAAATGCTGGTATATAAAAAAAAATTCCAAATATAAGATGTAAAATTAAAAACGATATTTAAACGGTTAATTAAGTTTTTTTTGTTTTTTAGAAAAAAAAAATTTACAATAAAAGAAGAAAAAAAGGTTATCAAAAAGATCTCAAAGTTCCTGTTTTGTTTTACTTTGAAGATTTTTAATAGAAATTAATTTTACAAAATGAATTCATTATAATAAAATTCTATTTGTTGTCCACTTCGTATTACTTTATTGTGCACTTTGTAGTATGGGTAAATGACCATTTACAATTGTAAAATTTTATAATAAAAGGAATAAAAATAAAACAAGTAAAGAAACAGTCAGTCGGTCAAATACCCTACACCTATTTGGTTCAAATTTAAGGACATATCTATAAGTCGTTTTAACACCATAAGAGCTGTTATTAATTTGATCGTAAGACATAACTAACCAAATTAACTTTATAATACTAAAACCATTTTCTAATTACACTATCTATTAAAAAATATTACAAACTCTTACTAATTTATCTATTTAAAAATATTAAAACAAAAAAACTTGAAACAAATGAAAATATATTTATTCCAATTCCAAATATTTGAATTATTAAATTTTGTGATAAAAAGCTAATATATTTAATAATTAAAATTTTTAGAAATTGCAATTATTTTAAATGGCTTGTTTATCTACCTATTATAGAAAAGCTTATAAGCGCAAAATATGCAATAAATGTATTTCTAAACCTTTTCATATAATTCATTTAAATATAAAAATAAATTTTAAATAAATGCAGCAAGTACCTTTGAACATAGCTGAACCACTACAATTATTTTTTGAGTTATGGTGTTTTAAGATATATGTTTGTTAGCCCTTGAGCTTTTCAAGGGTTTCCGAACCCGAAACCATGGTACGATTTCGCCCATATGCAGTCCCCGTCATACTTTCAATACTAGTTAACTCTTGTACACAATTGGAACTTGTTATCTTAATTTTAAGTTACTAGTTTTATTAATTTCGATGATAAGCTTTTACACATTGGTGGGTCTAAGAGAGGTACTGACCCACCACTCCAATTGATCCAAAATTAGAGGGACACGCAGGAAATAGTAAAGAACACCCATGTGCCAAATTTGAAGCTTCTACTTTTGTTTCAAGTTATTATTTTTATTAATTTCGAAAATATGCTTTAAGGTCCTCGGAACTGAGTGGCTGGTCCCCACCCACTACTCTAATTGGGCTCAAACTTCAAGGAGACTAAGGAAATCGAAAGCGACACTCTGATACCAAATTTGGAGGTTCTATCTTCATTGGTTACGGAATTATGCTAGTTTGGCCTAAATTCGATCAAAAAGTTCTAAGTTCTGAACCCATTGTCCAAACCTCACCGTGCGCAATTGCCGCCGTAGTTTCATTACCAATAACCTACAGCACAAATTTCATGAAGATAGCGTCATTAGTTGTTGAGTTATCGTGATTTTTTACATATGTTCGTTAGCCTTGAAACCGATTAAAAGGTCCAGAATCCGAACCCTTGGGCTGATTTCGGTTTTATACAGTCCGCACTGTACTTTAAGTACTAGTTAACCCTTGTACAAAATTTGAACGTTCTATCTTAATTTTAAGTTACTATTTTTAGTAATTTCGAGTATAAGCTTTTAAAACTTGGGAGATCTAAGAGGGGTACTGAACCATCACTTCAATTGATCCCAAATTAGGGGGGCACGCAAGAGATAGTAAAGAACACCAAATTTGAAGCTTCTACATTTTTTCAAGTTGCTATCTTTATTAATTTTAAAGATATGCTTCAAGGTCTTCGGAAATGTGTGGCTGGTCCCCGACCCCCAACTCCAATGAGGCTCAAATTTCAAAGACACTTAGGAAATAGGAAGGGACACTCTGATACCAAATTTGAAGGTTCTATCTTCATTAGTTTCGGAATTATGCTCGTTTGGCCTAAATTCTATCAAAAAGTTCTAGGTTCCGAACGCATGGTCCAATCCCGAACTTACGCAATACCCACAGAAGTTTCATTACTAGTAACCTACAGCACAAATTTGATGAAGATAGCGTCATTAGTTGTTGAGTTATCGTGATTTTTTATATATGTTCGTTAGCCCTTCGATCGATTAAAAGGTCCAGAATCCGAACCCATGGGCCGATTTCGCCCATATGCAATCCCCGCCGTACTTTCAGTCCTATTAACCTACAGTTAAAATTTCATCAAGATAGCTCCATTATTTTTTGAGTTATCGTGCCTACGGACGGACGGACGGACATGGCTATATCGACTCAGGAGGTCACCCTGATCACAAATATATATACTTTTCCATATCTAGCTCGCTTCCTTTAGGTGGTTACAAACACCATACCAAAGTTAATATACCCTTTTACCTATTCTATAGGTGTAGGGTATAAAAAAGCAAAAATTAAAGAAGCAATTTAAAATGTTTGTAAAAAGATCGTATTCATGGAAAAAATTTCATTTAATTATATATTAATGTTTTTCAAATTCTTTATTTGGAAAAATATTAATAAAACAAAAAAAATCTTTAATTTTCAAAAAAAAATACTTTACTATTTGTTGTCAGAAAAAGAACTGAAAATTTTCTTAAACTAATTTACTTAACTTAGTATAAAATTTTAGTTACGGAATACAATTTAGATTTTACGTAATATTTTACATTTCATATTTTAAGTGTGTTATAAAAAGAAAAGAAAAATGCTGATTTTACATTATCAGCGTTTTTCGATAATTTCTTAATAAATTTAAATTAATTTAATTTTAAAAGTTTTAACAAAAAAAAATGTTTGATCAGCTAATTAGTTATTTAAAAAAATATTTATTTGTTTAATGTAAAAAACGGTCGATTATGAAATAAAGCACTTGGGTTCAAGTGAGTTTAAAATAAAGAAAACGTAAAATGTAAAATTAAAAGAAAAATTGAAATTCGATTTAATTTAGAGAAAATGGCATTTTCCGTTCTTGTAGGATAATTCCATTTTCTTGTACAATATTGTTTGTTACAGTAGGTATAAAATTATCAGCAGAGGGTGGTGTGGATTTAACTCCTCCCTCATTAGAATCTGACTCCCGGCAGATACCGTTTAGTTTAAAATTTAAATTTGGTACGACAAACTTCGAGTTTCGAAATTTCAAGCGAATTATAGTTAAAATGAGTGTTATTATTATTATAAAAATTAATGAATCTGCGGTTATACTGGTGTACCATTTCCACGTATGATCATGTTTAATTTCTTCAATATGTCTGGTATTCTTTATATTGCTTGCGTGCAATGTTTCCAGATCAAATTCATTTACTATTTTCTTTATCTTTATTTCACGTTCGCCATGTGGTAAAATTTTATTTACATAGTATTCAAATTGAGTATCATCTACTTTAAAATCATTTATAGAAATTTTACAGTTTGAGAATTTTATTAGGTTATTACCTCTAATTTTAATTTTATTTTGTGAATTACAATTATTAAATAAAAATGTTTCATTCAAATTTTTTGTTATTACTACATTATTGTTAATTAATTCTATGTCTCTAGTATCATTCTTATGGTAAGTACAAATCATTTCGGTTGTATTTAATAAATTTGATATGCATTTATCATCAAATGGCATTAAATCTGAGAACAATATTACTTTTTTTTCAAATACTTAAAAATTTTTTGCTTACATGTAAAAATTTTTTCAATGCCATTATCTAATTCTAAGTTTTTGTTTTTGTTTGGAATTTTTGTAATTTTAGTTTTATAACATACATCGCTAGAGAAATTGGGTATTGAGATAATAAATGCAATTTTGTTTTCATAAAGTGCAACATTGTTTTTTATAAACGGTAATTTTTCTAAAGTTATATTAAAATTGTCAATTTCTTCTTTTGTCAAAATATTTTTTGATAAAATTTCTAATTTACTGGATAGTGTTATTTCCTTAATATTAGATATTTGTTTTGATAATAATTTTATGTTTTTTTCTATTTCTAATTCTATTCTAAGTAATTTAATATCTTCATTAATTTTTTCTATATTGTTTTGTAAGTTATTAATTTCAGTTGATATTTTGTTTTGAGAGGAATTAATGTGGTTAGTTATATTTTGGATGTGATCAGATAAGTTTTGATTTATAGAAACTTGTTGATTCGCGTTATTTATTAATGCATTATTATTTTTTTCAATAATTTTTAAATGTTGTTGAATTTCATCGCTGTCGTTATTATCCATGGTGCCCGTTAAAAAGCGAAGACCGTTACCTACGAAGTTAATTAAACCCCTTTTTTGTATATGATGTGGGATAATGCTACTAAAATCATCTTGCAAATGTTTCAAGTCATGCAAAAGGTTAGTGAAAGTTGTGTTTTTATTTTGTAATTGTTCTACATTTTGTGCTATTTTATTTATAGTCTCTTCATACAACTTCAAGTTAATGATATGCATTATTTTTGTATAGTTATAGATGATATTTATTTTAGAATCCTGTACGAGAATATACCCATTCCCATTTTGTATCTCATGAATATCAATATAATAGCATGCAATTATGTTGATAATACAGAGTAAAAACATGCTGACACAAATGATTCCTAAAGTAATAATAAGGTAAATTATTTCAATTTTGCTATTCGTAATTTGCAATTGTTAGTATTATTATTTGTTAGTAAACAAATTAAAATGTAATTCTGATTATTTACTTATTATGGATAAAGTAATCAAAAGTCTTATCTTAAAATAGATGAGGTGTATATTGTCTTAGTTAATTTTTATTTTGACTTTAGTTTTCATATTTGAATTTTTTCTTAAATTGGCTAATGTATCTAGGTAATTTTTCATTATTAATTTGAAAGTGATTCTCAGTTTGATTTTTAATTTCAGTTTTGGTGTAATATGGTTGAAGTTTTGTGACACGGTTAAGTTTTAAATATTTCGAAGCATTTTGTTTTTTTCTGTTTTCCTTAATTTTTTTTATGTTTTTAGTTTTAGATTTTATTAATGTTTCTTGGATAAAAGGATATTGTGCGGATGAAATGGTGCCGTTTACAAAATCAATTGGTCTTCTGTTAGTTGCAGAGTGAATCGTTTCGTTATAGATTTTAACAACTTTAACAATAGGATCTTCGTCAGATGGTAAGCCTTCTTCTTTTTCAACTACTCGTAAGATTCTAAGATGTTCATTTAGCGTATAGTGGAATCTTTCTATATCCGCATTACTATTGTGATTGTTTGGAGTAGTAAAGTGGATTTCAATTCCTTCACTGCTCAAGTAATTTTTAAAATTTAGACTATTAAAACCTTTTTCTCTATCTGTAACTATTCTTTTGGGTTTACCAAGAGAAGCAAGATATTTCATAAGTCCATTTTTTAGGTCAGACCAGTTCCTTGACTTAATAGGATAAACTTGCGCATGCTTTGAAAATTTATCTATAAAAGTAAGGTATGGATTGCCTTTGTTTTTGAACCAAATGTCCATGTGAACTATTTCTAAAGGTTTACTGGCAGTTTCTGAAATTTTAAGTGGTAGTTTTAGAGGATTACGTTTGTATTTGGCAGAATTGCAAATGTGACAATTGTTTATGACTCTTTGAATTTCTTCTTTAAATTTAGGAAAATAATATTTGTTTTTTAAATTTAGATAAACGACATTTATACCTCTGTGGTTTGTTTTCACATGTTGGTCGAGGATGAGTTCTTGTAATTCTAGACAATATAAAATATCATCAAGTAAGAGTGAACATTTATTTAATTTTAATAACTTATTTTTCGAGAAATATTTCAAATATGTATTTTGGAAAGCACTATAAATTTTGATGTCTTCAACCATAACTCCTACTATACCTTTATTAGGAATATGATTTTTAAAAATCTCTAAGAAGAATTCTTCATTTGGATCAGGATGTGTAAAAATTTTCCGTTTTCTCTTATGGATATTTATTAATTTGAAGTTTTGTGGAGAACCTTTTTTTATAATAATTTGGGGTAGAAATTTATTGGTGATTCAGAAATTGGAATATATTCAGAGTTATCTTCATTTGCTGAGTGAATAGTAGCATCGGTTGAACGAATTTCATCAATATCTATTTCATTGTCAACACTATTTTCAACAGAATTTGCAACAGCATTTGTAGAGTGTATTTCATCGATATCCATTTCATTAACATTGATTTGTACCCTAGATAATGCGTCAGCAATTTTGTTTTCCTTTTCCGCAAGGTATTCGATATCAAAATTAAATTCTCCTAGTTTGATTTTCCATCTCTGCAATTTTGAATTAGGTTCCTTCAAATTGTGCAACCATTGTAAAGGTCTATGGTCTGTTCTGATAGTGAATTTGCGACCAAAGATATATGGGCAAAAATATTTAGTTGCCCAGACAATCGCAAGTAGTTCCTTTTCGATTGTGGAATACTTACACTCATGTTCGTTAAGTGTACGTGAGGTGTAACAAACTGGGTGGTTATTCTGCGATAGAACAGCACCGATCGCGAAATTACTTGCATCTGTAGTAACTACAAATTTTTTTGAAAAATCAGGATAGACCAATATTGGATCAGTAATGATCAAAAGTTTTAATTTTTCAAATGCTTCTTTATATTCAGGATTTGTGATATTAATATGTTTTCCTTTTTTTAAGCAATTTGTTAAAGGCTTTGAAATTTTTGCGAAATCTTTAATTATTTTCGGTAATACCCAACTAACTCTAAAAAACTTTTGATTTGTTTTTGTGTTTTAGGTATTAGAAATTTCGTTATGGCCTCTATTTTATTTGGATTAGGTTTAATACCTTTAGTCGTGATGATATGACCAAGAAATTCAGTTTCTTGCTTCATAAATTCACTTTTATCCAATTGTATTTTGAGGTTAGCGTTATTCAATTTATTTAAAATTTTTTTCAAGTTGTCAAAATGTTCCTCTTTACTTGTACTAAAGATAATTATATCATCTAGATATACATAGCAACATTTCCCTATGTATTCTTTAAGTACCGAATTCATTAAACGTTGGAATGTTGCAGGAGCATTTTTAAGACCAAATGGCATCCTGACAAATTCATAGTGTCCATTATAGGTACTGAATGCGGTTTTCCTTATGTCTTCTGGTGCGACTTCGATTTGATGAAAACCTTTGGCAAGATCGAGCGTAGTGAAGTACATAGCCCGACCTAATTTATCTAGAATATCTTCCATATTAGGTATGGGATATTTGTCGTCTACAGTAATATTATTAAATTTCCGATAATCGATTACGATGGGCCACTTTTGTTTTTGTGATGCATCCAATTTTTTCGGGACAACCCATATAGGTGCGGAATAAGGAGAATCACTATTTCTAATGATACCTTGTTGAAGCATTTCTTCAATTTGATTATTTACTTCTTGACGGTGGATTTCAGGATAGCGATATAATTTTGTGTAAATTGGAATTTCGTTAGTAGTTTTAATATTATGTTTAACTAGCTAATACCCGGTGCGCGTTGCTGCGCCTCTCAATGGAGGTTTAATTGAAGTTGATGTTACTGCAAAAAGTTAACACAAAAATTACACACGGTTATCACATGTAAATTTTAAAATGTATGAAAGCAATCTTTTAAAATGATTTTCTAGGATTATTCTAGTAATTTTTGAAACTTCTGTAATTTAAAGCAGTACCAACTACTTTCCAAAATTTGACGTAATTTACTTCCAAAAAATTTTTTTAGACCAAACGTAGGACCGACTATTAACAGACTCAACTCCAGTTTCAAGTTGCTTCAAACATAAAAAAATCGGTCAAATCGTTTCTAATTTAGAGTAAAGTATTAAAAAAACTTATAAAAAGCTGTTGGGCCGCAATGGGTTAATGCAACTCAACAAAACTTTTTTAGGGCTTTCTTTTAAGCCAAAGCAGAATTTCGTAAAATCGGACAATATTTGGACCCAAAATTTTTTTTGACCATCCGTCGGCCCGACATGGGTTAACAAATTCCAAAACTGTTAATTGTGTCAACTCAATTCTCAAGGAGCATCACGTATACAAAATTTGAAGTCAATCGGTCAAACCGTTTCGAATTTAGAGTAAAGTATTGAAAAAACCTATAAAAAGCTGTCGGGCCGCAATGGGTTAATGGAACTCAACAAAATTTTTTTTAGGGCTTTCTCTTAAGCCAAAGCAGAATTTCGGAAAATCGGACAAAATTTGGACCCAAAATTTTTTTTGACCACCCGTCGGCCCGACATGGGTTAACAAATTCCAAAACTGTTAATAGTGTCAACTCAATTCTCAAAGAGCATGACGTATACAAAATTTGAAGTCAATCGGTCAAACCGTTTTCATTTTAGAACAAAGAAGTTTAAATACTTGCACCACAGCCCCAACTTGGCGGTCCGTTAGAGCAAAATTTTTGGGCCACGATTTCTTTCCGTACCCAATAACCTCTATATACAAATTTTCATGAAAATCGGCTGGGCAGTTTAGGAGTCTATTCGCTACATACAAACATACATACAAACAAACATTCCCTTTTATATATATAGATAGATAGATAGATAGATAACGTGAGTGAACGATAAATTATCACCTTCATGATAGAAAGCTTTATCGAACCTCTTTATTATACTCAGAAGTTCTTGTTTTGTCACGTCATCTAGATGGTTTATTCTAAATTCATTTTGGTCAAGAAAAATTTCATTTTGAAATATCTCAAGTTCTTTGAGAGGAAAAGGAATAAAATATTGTTTTTCTTCATTTTCATTGAAAAAAAAGGAATTTCGTTACCTGATTTGAATTTGATTATTTGATTTTCATAATTAATTTTAGTTATGAAGGGGATTAAAATATTAGTGTCAAAACCAAATTCAAGAAAACAATCAATTCTTACTTTAGTATTACATATAGTAGTATTAGTAAGTGTTTTTACGCTAATTGGATTAATTTTTATACTATAAATAGGATTACAAATTTTTGTATTGATAACACTCATTGTCGCTCCAGTGTCTATAATAAACTTAAGTGGTCTTCCTTTGGATTGAACCTTTATATAAGGAAGTCGTTGTTTCGTGGTTCCGAGGCAATCAATGGAAAAAATTTGTACTTCGTTTGCAGTTACGTTATTCATATGGGCTTGTATTGTGTGGTCTACGTCCATACGTTTAGATTGTGAACTTTGAGGAATTTGTCGATTTGCAAAATTGGTATTATTATTTTGATAAGATTTTCTGTTTTGACTTGTATTATTTCTACTGATAGAATCGTATCTACTATTAATATTAGAAGTATTTTGAAATCTGTGATCGTTATTATTACTGTGATTTTTATTATTATTGTTAATATTATTATGATTTTTGTTAGTATATGTGGTATTATTTCTAAAATTGTTATTTCTAGGGTAATTACTAAAATTTTGTGAATAATTATTATTTTTAAATTTTTGGGCATTTTGATTTCCGTTATTTCGAAAAGTATTTCTATACGGACTAAAATAAGCATACCCACCTTCATAAAGAATGTCCATAGCCTTTTCAAGAGTATCGGGGTTCCTACTATAAAGTATAGAACGCATTGGTTCTGGAATTTTATCCATAAAAATCCTTAAAGCCGTATTAGCATTATTTTGCACGGTATATGGAGAATTTACTTCATTTTTTATTTTGTTATTTAACCTACGTAAACAATTTTTCATACTATTATACAAATCTACACTATTTTTAGAGAAATTAACGTTTCGTAAATTGTCATATAACTCCTGACTGGATTTTTTTTCTCCGAAATTATTTAAAAGCACATTTTTTATCTCAACCAAATTTTCTACATGATTGTTAATCTCTATAATTTCCTTAGCCTTATCAACTAATTTACTTTTTAATCTATTTAACAACATAACTTGACTTGAAGAGTCATATTTTAAAATTATAGGTATTACACTTTCAACTAATTCTAAAAATGTATTCAAATTCTCACCATTTCCATTAAATGTTGGCAGGTTTTCGATGTATTTAATCGGATCGATCTGCAAAACCAATGGTTGACTCGTTGCTGTTTGGTCCTGTGTTAATGACATTGTATATCTCTGCTCCAATTTCTTTGTTCATCTCGTTGTATTAATTTTGTTGAATGATGTTCACGTATATTTACACAAAAAGTTTATTTTATTTGTACCAGTATAATGGTTTATTATTATAAGTATTATTAGTAGGAAATTTATTTATTTGTTTTTCCTTTTTTATTTTTAAATAGGTTTATTTTTATTTTATGGTTTATATTTTATTTATTTAGATATTAGATTGTTTTATTTGTTGTAATTGTTATAAGTTTAGAATTTTGTTTTTATATTTACGATAATTTATTTTAGTAATTTTATTAATAAATTTATGGAAATAATTTTAAACTGTATTATACAAAAGGTTTTAAATTTAAAACTTTTATTTGTGTTGTGAGTTTTTTTTCCTTTATACTTGTTTTTTTTTTTTTAAGAGTTTTCTTTTATTATTAAATTTTTATTTTTCTTTAAAAAATTTTTTGTCACTTGATCCCTTATATTAATTTTTGGGATGCTACCGACTGCGCCATTAATGTTTTTCAAATTCTTTATTTGGAAAAATATTAATAAAACAAAAAAAATCTTTAATTTTCAAAAAAAAGTACTTTATTATTTGTTGTCAGAAAAAGAACTGAAAATTTTCTTAAACTAATTTACTTAACTTAGTATAAAATTTTAGTTACGTAATACAATTTAGATTTTACGTAATATTTTACATTTCACATTTTAAGTGTGTTATAAAAAGAAAAGAAAAATGCTGATTTTACATTATCAGCGTTTTTCGATAATTTCTCAATAAATTTAAATTAATTTAATTTTAAAAGTTTTAACAAAAAAAAATGTTTGATCAGCTAATTAGTTATTTAAAAAAATATTTATTTGTTTAATGTAAAAAACGGTCGATTATGAAATAAAGCACTTGGGTTCAAGTGAGTTTAAAATAAAGAAAACGTAAAATGTAAAATTAAAAGAAAAATTGAAATTCGATTTAATTTAGAGAAAATGGCATTTTCCGTTCTTGTAAGATAATTCCATTTTCTTGTACAATATTGTTTGTTACAGTAGGTATAAAATTATCAGCAGAGGGTGGTGTGGATGTAACTATATATTTAATTAGAAATCATTATTATTCTATGTAGGTGTAAATATGTGTATATATAAATTTTTTTATAGTATATTTATTCAAAAAATGCCTACATTATTGTTTACAGTATATAACGAAGTAGAGTGTAGTAGAGTAAACTGTGTCAACTCTGGGATATCCATATGATCGTAATATAGACATTATATCATACGGTTATTTACTTTTGGGAAAATTTAAAATATACAAATTATTAGACTTTCAGCTATGTACACAAGAAAATATAATTTGAAAGGCAGCTCTTTAAACCTCTTCCAGTACACCGACTATATTTTATTTAGACGTTGGCTATTAAAGTTAACTATTATTGACATTGAGTAATGCTCATATAAAAAATCCATGGAGCAAACTGGCTCGATTTCAATAGCCGCTATTGCATAAAAACGATTTTGTGAAAATTTCATAATCCTAGATCCTTTATTTTTTGAGTTATCATGCAGGCGAACAGATTGACGAACGGACATCCGATCCGATCCAATCCTTTGAGTCTAAATCTACCTCCTCTACGAATCTGCGTCATAAACGTAATGGCAAATTTAGTATACCCTTATGACTTATATGTACGGGTATAAAAATAATAGGGGTATGCACGAGTTTTTGCATTGAATGTTGTATCGTTGTAAAAGTTTAAGCCCTTCTAAAAAGTTTGTTTTTAAAATTTGGATACAATACCTAGAAAATTAACGACGATTTTACATATGTTTATGCAATTATTAGTGTTGTATTGGTCGTATTGTTCTATTAATATTTATTTTTGGAATTTCTTAATTTTTATATAGACATTAAATATGGTGGAAAATAAATTAAAACGTAAGTATTGCTATTAGACTAAAAATTACTTATTAAATATAAAATTTTAAAATAAATAAAATACTTTTTTTGGGAGCTGCCATACAATTTCTACAGCTTTAATTTGACTTTAATTGGACTTTTGTCAAAAAATTTCAACTTTGAACTACAATATCTCTAAAACGGCAACACTGCTCGTCATCAAATAAACGTTAAAATATTCTTAATGCCGTTACCATAGTTAAAAGCATTTTAAAGATATAAATATATATAAATCTAACGGAAAGCCAGATATAACGGTTTATTTACGAAGAACCAAAATCAGAATGATTCTTTTAAAAGTCTTTTTCGTCCTTAAAGGATAAAACGACCCATTAACGAAATATACTTCATGAAAGCTGGCAATACTAACTATAATTGTGATATATTAATTTAGTCTTAAACGGGTACAACATTTCCTTTAGAATTTCCAAATAAGCTTTTAAATTTTGTGTAAACTTTGACTAAGTGTGAATTAGAAAAATTTTATTATACGAGTATATCATGCATCTTATGTATGAAAGAAAACTTTAATTTACAATATCACGAAAACAGGTGGGAATAGAAGCTCTCTTTTAATGTACTTTTTTTTGTTTTTTTTTACCACTCAAAATCTTTCAAGATGCGAAAACGTCAGTTCCTATCTACACTGTATAAAACTGAAAATTTTAATTGTAATGAAGGAAATTGTTATTTTAAGATTATGTTATATATTTATTTAAACAATTTGCAACCGATTAAAAAAATTTTTGACTGCTCTATAATTCATTTCATGGATAAATATTGTATCAAATTTCAAAAAATTATTAATTAGATGCAATTATTTGGTTTGAATTTTTAATCAATTTAGAATTAAAATTCATAAAAATTTATAAATTTAGCAAAATAAATTATATTTTAGAGCTTACTTATTTTAAAAGTTTTAAGAAATTTGATAATGTAAAGAATATTAAAAACACTTAAATTGAATAATGTTCAATATTTAATTTTAAATATTTTAAATTTTTTGATATTTGATTAAAAATTTTGTACAATAACTTCTGTAATTTAAAAAAAAAAAAATGGACACAAGATCGGGCTAGGTAAATGATATTATATAGGGAATTAAAAATGTAGATGAAAAAAAAGAGCAATAATGGACTTTAAAAAAATTATTATGTTAAAACCGTTAATTTTTTGAATAAAAAAGCTTTAAATGATATTTTTTTTATAAAAATTGGAAATTTTTAATTTCACACTTCAATAAATTCTGCACTCAGAGATCTAGAAATCTTTTTGAGTTTAAATTCATTTTATCTCTTAGGTTTCAAAATTTTATAGATACAAAACTAAATTCAATTATTTAGGCACATATAAATTTTTTCTCCCAAACGGATGAAAATAGAGCGTACAACCCAAAGAATTTTTGTTTGTTTTGAACTCTAGAATAACCCCTAGTTGTATGGCAGTTTATTGGCGAAAGACCCTTTTTATTAAATACATACATTATTTATTTTAATCTGCAATATATAATTTATTATACGGAATTGATTTATTATATTTAACAAGAATAAGTTTATGGTTATTGATTATCAAGTAAAATTTATAACTTTATAAAATTATAACTTTATTTTATGACAAAAACAAAATCAAAAAAGAAAGTATAAAAAAATCTCCCGACTTTACTGCATTTTTACATTTTTATAACAATATTGTTTGGTTGTATATAGTTAAATTAAAAGCATTTATATATCTATTTATTGATTTTTTTTCTTTTATTTGAACCATTTTTTTCTCTTTTTCTTTATATACGTATATCAAAAGTAATACTGCATTTGGTTGATATAAGCTTAAAAGTATGGATAGGATCAGAATGGGAAAATAAATCGATCTATGTTTTTTTTTTTTTTTTTTTTTTTTTTTTTTTTTCCTAAGGGAGGAAAAAACCTTCAAAAGGCACCTGGTAACCTAATCCCCCAGGTAGTGTGAGATTTTTACTACACTAAAACAACCTCCCCCCGTAGCCAAAATAATGGGATAAGCACCCTAGCTGTTTGCGCAGTATTATGGCTGAAAAGTTACTACTAGTCATACATATAAATGACTTTTAGGGGTTGAAAGGGCAACCCAGGAGGTATAAGTTGACATTCTTCTTGAATTTTTCCGGTTTAAACGAATTGGGAAACACATATGGGGGTAATGTGTTCCACAATTTGGAGGTGCGACTCAGAAAAGAGTTCCTAAATTTCAGAGTTCTTGTTCTGAAAAGCTCAACTGTATATGGATGTGATTGAGCTGCTAACCGTGTGTTACGGCGGTAGGGTTTGATTTTAGGCATCATGTTTTTGATTTCTTTTGAAGTATTGCCTAGAAGATATTTATAAAAAAGACAAGCAGCCCCTACATTACGGCGGTGACTTAAAGACGTTAAGTCTTTTGTGACGTTATTATCATTGATAATACGAACAGCTCTCTTTTGTATCTTATCCAGATACTGAAGAGCGGTGCTGGGAGCTCCAGCAAATATGTGGGAGTTATACTCAAGTCTCGGCCGAATATAGGTTTTATAAATTTGTAATAGATTTGGAGGTGTAAAGTATTTCCTACTCCTACTTAAGAATCCCAGGCATTTTGCGGCATCTTTTGCGACCGAAAAAATGTGGTCGTTCCACGAAAGTTTTGCATTTATTTCCATGCCTAGAATTCTTAATGATTCGGAGTTTTGAATACCTACATTGCCAAAAGAAATGTTAAGTAAAGGATCGCTTCGCTTGGTTGATAACAAACAGCTTTGGGTTTTAGAAGCATTAAAACTTACCCTGTTCACGCTTCCCCAATCTTGAATTATTTGGAGATCATTATTTGAGGAACTTGAAACTTTGGTTCGTTCATTGTTTACCGATGTTGAGGTAGCATCAGCTGCTTTCTCAAAAAGGTAAGAGCAATCAAGAGTGCTGTCATCAGCAAAGCTATGAATTTTATTGGAGGTAATGGATAGAAGATCATTGATAAATATTAGAAATAAGGTTGGTGATAGGACCGAGCCTTGAGGGACACCAGCATTGATTTCAAATTTTTTGGAAGTAAAACCATCCAATACAACTTGTATTGAACGGTGTGAAAGGAAAGATTCTATCCATGAATTGAAGATTTTTCCTAGACCAAAAGCTTCTAGCTTTTTTAGTAGCGCGGCATGCCAAACGCGATCAAAGGCTTTGGATATATCTAGAGCGATTATGTTCGTCTCGCCATATTTTTCCAAGCAACGACCCCATTTTTCAGTCAAAAATGTCAACAGGTCACCTGTTGATCTATTTGACCTAAAACCATATTGATGGTCACTTATGAGGTCATTACTCTCCAGATATCTTTTTAAAAGGAAATTAATTATTAACTCCATAACCTTTGATAGTACTGATGTTAGAGCAATTGGTCTATAATTTTCAGGATTGCTCTGGGCACCCTTTTTTGGGATTGGCTGGACATAAGCAACTTTCCATATAGAAGGGTAAGTTCCAGAAACAAAGGATATGTGAAAAAGTTTGCTTAGTGGACCAGCTAGGGTGTTAGCGCATTTTTGGAGGACAATTGGTGGAATATCGTCAGGACCAGCAGATTTGTGAACATTCAGACCCTTAAAAACTTTAGCAACAACTCGTGGGCGAAAATAAATTTTTTTAAGTTTTGAATTTGTTGGTACATAGACCGGAGGAGAGGCTGTTGTTGCCGGCAGTGTCGAATTGGCTGCGAAGATTTGAGCCAGCAAATCTGCCTTTTGTTCAGGGTCTTCTGCTTGATAACTCAAAAAATAATCCACCGATCTAGATTTGTTTCAATTATAAACTAGATCATATTAGTTTGGTAGCTAAAATTTCCTCAATAAAGGACTTGGGAGTGTACTTTAATAACGTTTTTATTACATTATAATAATATTATAAATAGCTAATTCATTATTCAGAATTTTTAAGCATTCTTCAAAGAAATTTTCATATTCTTATGCTCACACTTCTCTTTTAAGACCGAGCCTGGAATGTGCTAGTCAAATTTAATTTCCGTTTTGCATGTTACACATCGATAGGATTGAGGCAGTACAAAAATATTTTCTTAGATTTGCCTTACGCCACTTGCAATGGTCGAACCTCATTATTTTTGCATCATATGAACAAAGGCTAAAGTTAACTAATTTGTGTACTTTAAATTTTAGATGCGAGGTTTCTGTTGTCATTTTTATTACAAAAATTGTCAAGGTCTGGTAAAATTATTATTAGAAATTTTCAACGCCTTTGCTCTTGCAAATTATTTAAAATTAATAATCATAGGATTAATTATATCAAATTTGAACCTATAATTAGAATGCTTACATAAACATAACATTCAAAACATTCTGAAAAACCCAAATTATACAATCGCTATTATTTTTGTCTTTGATGTGATACTGTAAAGTTTATAATTTTTAGCTTTTAATTTTAGTTTTAATTTTATTTATGTTTAGTTAATAATTTTAATTGTTACTTGTATGCTGTTGTAATTTTGTAGAGCTAGGATTCTAATATAATTGGAACTTTTGAAAATTTTGTCAAAAGCTGTTAACTTTAATGCTTAAAATCTCCACAAAATATAGTTGGTGGTAGTGTACAGAGGTTAAAATAGCTAACATTTGACATTTCTATATAACTTTTTTAGAGTCTATTAAGTTGATTATTAGTAAATTTGCACAAAAGTAAGTAACCGGATGATATATTATACTTATATATTGCATTTGTGAGGGTATCTTAGAGTTGGCACATGTTTTTTCCTCATTTTTTTATCATCTCTCTTGCTTTTTTATGTCTACTTATCAGTGACGAGGCATGAACATATTCAATTAGGAAGCAAACCTTATTTTCTGTATAAATTTATTTTACGAAATTATAACCAATAACAATTTTTAAGCCGTTTCCAATCCTTTTGTATTATTGTTTGGATTTTGTATATATTGTACCGCACAAAACACCAGTTGATTGTACTAAATTTATTACGATAAACTTGCCAAAATATATGCAATAAAAAGCTAATCGAATTTGAATTTTAGTGCAAAAACCTAGTGTTCTATTGACGACACTAACATTGCACTAAAGAATAATGAATGTATAAGAGCTAGAAAAGAATAAAGTAAGGAAAGAATAAGTAATTTCTTTAAAATTGAAATTTGATTTTTAAAATGAGCTTTCAAAAAAGAAAGAGATAAAATTTAATTAAATTTTAATTAAATTTGATTATTTTTAAGCGATAAAAATTTCTTTGTGAACTTTTATTTTTTAGTTCAGATTTTATAGGGAAGCATTGTTTTCCCTGTTTCTATAGACGCGTGGTCATTACTCCATATTTATTTTTGTATTATTTAATATCTTTCATAAGTGTAATATACATATATAATATACTAGCTAATATCCGATGCGCGTTGCTGCGCCTCTCAATGGAGGTTTAATTGAAGTTGATGTTTACACATGTAAATTTTAAAATGTATGAAAGCAATCTTTTTAAAATGATTTTTCTAGGATTATTCTAGTAATTTTTGAAACTTTCTGTAATTCAAAGCAGTACAAATTACTTTCCAACTTTTGACGTAATTTACTTCCAAAAAAATTTTTTTGAAAAATTGTAGGACCGACTGTTAACAGACTCAACTCCATTTTCAAGTTGCTTCACAAATATAAAATTTCAGGTAAACCGGTCAAATCGTTTCTAATTTAGAGTTAATTAACGCAAAAGTCTATTAAAAGCCACTGTGCCCCACTGGGTTAACGGAACTACACTCTCTCTTTTGGCAAATCAGTATTGCGCAAAATTGGACGTAATTTGCTTCCAAATCACTCAACAACATTTTTTTTGGGGCTTTCTTTAAATCCAAAGCAGAATTTCGTAAAATCGGACAAAATTTGACCCAAATTTTTTTTGACCACCCGTCGGCCCCGGCATGGGTTAACAAATTCCAAAACTGTTAATAGTGTCTACTCAATTCTCAAAGAGCATCACGTATACAAAATTTGAAGTCAATCGGTCAAACCGTTTTCATTTTAGAACAAAGAAGTTTAAATACTTGCACCACAGCCCCAACTTAGCGGTCCGTTAGAGCAAAATTTTTGGGCCACGATTTCTTTCCGTACCAAAAAACCTCTATATACAAATTTTCATGATAATCGGCTGGGCAGTTTAGGAGTCTATTCGCTACATACAAACAAACAAACAAATAAACAAACTTTCGCTTTTATATATATAGATAAAGAATAATTTATAAGAAAGGAAGAGGATACCATCACCTATAACGTTTTGTGCCATTTTCTATCTCTTTCTTTTTTAATTTTTATATTATCGTTTTTGTTCCCTCCTTATTTTTAATTTTAGTGGAAGAATTGATATCTTTGAAACACTTGAGTAATTTTATGTCCATTTTTCATGGCTTAATTTTTCATGATGATATTTTCTATACGTTTTCATTTTTAAACATTTTCCTTATAAACTTTTTTGCCTATGTTTTCTTATGTATTTTGTTTCCAAAATTTTTTTTTTTTCATTTGTTTCATTTGTTTTTTTTGTTTTTTATATTTTTTACTAAAATTATAAGTTTTTAGAGTGTAGGTATATATACCTATATATATGTGTATTTGTATGTGAATAATAATATATTTTATCATTTGGGTTTTTTTTTTTTTGAGATTTTCGGAGACTATCGTAAATTATACCGTTAATATTCGATAATATATTTTTTTTGCAGCCCAAAGTACAGTTAAAGGTGGTGTCGTTTTTATTTTCAAGGTTCCTTTTCAATTCGTTTTATTCTTTTTTTTTTACTTTCGGTTTGATATCGCATGACCCTAATTGTCGTTATCATTTTCATTTCTAACAATATTTATATCTTATTACAATAAATATGTATATATGTATAGATGCATAATAACGGTATTATTGTTTTCTATCATTATCCTATATTTAAAAAAAAAATGTGTTTTTCTTGATTTTCCTAATTTAGAATGACGATGTTAGGATCGTTAATATATTTGGAGTGGACAAACAATGATGTTAAATAAATTTTGTTGAGAGAGCAATAAATGTATTGTACCGTTAATATCTTTGGAAATTGAAATGTTAAGTTATAGTTATAGGAATGAAAGAACCGTTAATGTGTTTTGCGTTATTATTTTTTTGCTTGTGAAAAATTCAAAAGAATGAATTTTTAAAAAAAAAAAATTTAAGGCTTTAATATAATATAAATTCAAAATATTTACCTATTTTTCTCTACGACCTAATTTTTTCATTTTTTTTTCATATTTCATATATTTAATAGCTTTTAGCTGATATCTCTTAATAATATTTCGATACACTAAAAAGAAAAATAAATCTAGACGGGGCAAAGGTAAAAATAATGAAGAAGAATAAAGTTGTGATATTTTTCTTAATATATTTATTATTATCCCTTTGAGAGCCTAAAAAGTAAAAAGGCCAACAGAAGACATAGGAAAACCCGAGTAAAAAAAATGATCGAAAAAGGTGAAAATTAGAATCCTTTTCAATATTTTAACATATATATATATATTATATCAAAATATTTATATATATACTAACATATAAATTGGGAAAAGTAAAAAAATATTTATAAATTGTAATAATTTTGGGCACTTTCTATATACTGATGATAGAAAGAACTCACAAATGAAATGAAAATTCTATTGAAATGAAAGAAATGATAATAGAACTTATTATTATAATTTAGTAAAAAAAAAGAGAAATATATATATAGAAATAAAAAAAACTCATGAAGAAAATGAAAAGTAGTCAAAAAATAACAATAAAAAAAAAGAAAGAAAAAATCTAGCAAATCATAAAATAAAAAAAAAAGTAGGTAACTAAAATTTAAGAAAATATTGTAATATCATATGAATTACATTTAAAAAATAAATTAACGAAATATTATTTTCAAATATTTTTACATGTATATTTTTATTATTATTATTAATATTATTGGTAAAATATTTATTTATTTTCGTTTTGGTTTTTTCTCCAACTCCTTTTCCACTTTCTTTTTATATTGCTTTAGAAAAGAGGTTTTTTGTATCTATTCTATAGTTTTTTTATCTATTAATTGAGGTAGAACGGTATATAATGTATTTTATTTATTTTGAGGACGAGCATATTATAATTATAAGAAGAAAATTGAAATGTATCTTTTTATTTAAAAAACTAATAAAGAAATAACAGTAAGTCGATACAACCGGGTTAATAATACCCTTCATCTTATAAAATCAATTAATTTCAAGAACCTTAAGCAAACAGGACGGAACACTATTTTACTAAATTTCAATTTGCTCTTTTTATCAATTTTAAAGATATCCTTATTCGGTCTTGGGAGGTGTATGTAAGGGACTCAAACCACCACCTTAATTTATTTTAAAATTCAAGAACATAATGGAAACAGGACAGAATATCTTGTACTATATTACAAGTTATTAGTGTTATTAGGTTCAAAAAAAAAATTCTAATTCTTGAGAGGTATCTGGAAGCTACCCGAATTACCACTTCAAATTTTAGGAAAACAATGAAATCATGGAAGAACACGCTTGTACCAAATTTCAAGTTGCTATCTTTATTTTTTCGGAAGATATGCTTTTAGATTTTGACCACTTCAATTAATCAAATGGTCTTCAGGGATACCAGAGAAACAGGAAAAAGTGCTCATATTCCATATTTGAACGTAATATTTTTTTTTAATTGGTTTCGGAATTATGCTTGTTTTTCCCATTTCAGTCAAAGGCTTCTAGAATCCAAAACCATTTTGTGACCCCCCCCCCCATTTTCAGTCCTCGTCGATCATTGATGGTAACTTGCAGTATAAATTTTATCGATATAGCATAATTTTTAGCTAATACCAGGTGCTCGTTGCTACGCCTCTCAATGGAGGTTTAATGTAAATTGATGTTATAAAATATGGGGTAAATGTTAATTTCAAAATGTATAATAATTTCGAATTAATATAAAGCAAATTTTTAAAACGATTTTTCTAGAATTATTCAATCTATTTTTTTTCATAATTATTAATAATATGCAGAAATATTAATTTACTTGACAAAAAAAAATTTTTATGGATTAATTTGTACTTTGCCGGTAAAATCTGGTGAAGAAGTTCGAATAGAAATAGGTTGTTGATAGTCCCTCGACACTCTGGTAAACTTCGACATTTGTTGTACTTTGTTAGAGTTGTTAATATTTGGAATTCGTTAACTACTTCCATTAAAATTATATAAAGCCATGCTCATTTCAATAAGCTTAGTTTTTATTACATTAGACAATAAATTTTTGAGCGATCTACTAATTAAGATTTATTTTAGTTTGATTACTATTTTATTATATACTATATTTTTAGTTGTATTATATATTTTTACTATTTCTTTTTTTATAAAAGGTTCTCTAATTTTATTTGTTATCAACAAATATTTTTAATTTTATATTTATAATTTTATTATTTTAAAATCTTGTGCTTTCCTTTAGTTATGCATACATCTTATAGAGATTATATATAGATCACTGTATATATAATAATGCAAATTAAATTGAAAATTTTTAATGTTCATTTTATTTAGTGACTTTTAACACTTAATAAATTAATTTATAAATAAAAATTAATTTTCTAATATTATATCTATATCTATATTATATAAAATAAAACGTTTCTTTATTTATCTTTCTCATCTTACATCTGAAAAGTATAGGGATCGATATGAAACCAATTTTCACTTAATAAATTTCTATAAAATTATGAAATTTACCCAAAAAATATTCTGATCATTTAACTCCTATCGGATCACTAAACCCTTCGTATACATAATACATAACAATATAATGAAATATCTAAATATATATTTATTTTTCTAAATTATACGAGGCTATTTCTTGCATTTTTACACGATGACAAAAATAATCGCGTAATTGAGGGTAAAACAAGAAAAAATTTAGTTGTGTTGATACATAATGAAGGGTTACCATCTAATTACAAGGAATTATATGACCTTTATTTGAAGTATCACATTAAAATTGGCTTCACTTCCAAACAGGTAGTAGAAGATCTTAATGCTTTTCGTAGTTATTGCAATAGCAATTACTACAATCACTTGTATCAATCTCGTGAAAATTATAATAAGTTTTTTCGGCCGAGCAGCAAATAACAATTTAAATTCAAAATTCTATATCGATTCTTACACTAATTCCAATTTAGTCACACTGTCTAACCATAGTATCAGAAATAAAAATAGCGTTAGTTCCTCTAATAAACTGAAATTATTCTACCACAATTGCAGTGGTATGAGGAGAAAGCTTAAGAAATTATATATTGATACTAAGTCATGTGAATTTAATATTATTGCTATCACTGAAACATGGTTAAACGATTACTTTGTAAATGAAGAAATTTTGGACAGTACTTGGTCGATTTATAGAAAAGATTGGGATTTTCTTGCTACAAATTGTTCCCGTGGTGGTGTACTCCTTGCTGTAAACAATACCTTATCTAGTGTGGCATTAATCACTAGGGCTTACCACTCTTTTGATCACCAATTTATTAAAGTTAACTTAGGTAATAATTTTTTATACCTTGGTATTGTTTACTTTCCTCCTAATTCTGACAATTCCTCATATTCGGGATTTTTCGAGATATACCAGCATGTTATATCAAATATGAATGAGGATGATTCAATTATAATTTTAGGGGACTTTTACCGTCCTTCTTTATCTTTTATTGTTGATGAATCTGATAATTTGTTACTACCAATCAATTTTCAGTGCGAAATAGATTTCGATCTCATTAATGTATTTTATGGTAATGATTTACAACAAATTATCAGCTTTCCGAATAATTATTACAAGTGGTTAGATCTTGCATTCACGAATGCATATGATAAAGTGGTGGTAAAGCTCGCTGATGATTCAGAAAACCTTTTTACAAACACTCCGCATCATAACGCAATCATCTTCGAATTTTCCACTGCTATACCTCTTTTTACCAAATATTACAATAATATTTTTGTATATGACTTTCTTAATGCTGATTATCAAAGCATTAATAATGCTTTATCAGTCATCAGTTGGGACGACCTGTTAACCGAACAGGATATTGATTTGATTATCTCTCAATTCTATGCAAAGCTATTTGAGATAATTAACTCCTTTGTTCCTAAAATTCGCAAAAAGGACAAGACAACCGAACCTTGGCTGAACAGTGAACTTAGGACATTGCGTAACCAACGCAATAAACTATACAAAATAATTAAAAATTCAAAAGGAACTATTAATGACTTATTAAACAAGTACAAGTATCTTGCTTTTGAATTTAAACAAAAATCCAATTTGGCTTATGATAGATATCTCACTAACGTAGGCAACAAATTAATTACAGATCCGAAAAAGTTTTTTGACTTCGTTAACACAAAATGTAAAACTTACGGTTATCCAAGCTTAATGTCAAAAGACAGTACGTTTTCTAATTGTCCTAAAACGATCTGCAATTTCTTTGCTAAATCTTTTCAAAAAGTTTATCGTCCACACGAGTCTCCAATTAATTTCGATTTCTCTAACTTAATTAATAATTCAAATCCTATTATTACGGATTTATACCTTTCCGAAGTTGAAATATTTGAAGCAATTACAAAACTTGATACCAAAAAAGGTATAGGACCTGACCTGATTCCACCTACTTTTTTATTCAACTGTGTCAGTTATCTCACTTATGCGCTTCATTTTATCTTTAATAAATCTCTTTCCTCAGGTATTTTTCCTCTTTTCTGGAAATCCTCTTATTTAACCCCTATCTACAAAAAGGGTGATAAATCATACGTCGAAAATTACCGTGGTATAGCTATTCTATCAACTATTCCAAAGTTGTTTGAAAAAATTATTGTAGACAAAATTACACCCATCATAAATACAAAACTAAATGAACAACAACATGGATTCAGAAAAGGTCGTTCCACAACAACAAACCTTTTAGTTTACACTTTTGAAATCCTTAATGAAATGGAAAATGGGCACCAAGTTGATGCTATTTACACGGACTTCAACAAAGCATTCGATCGTGTTGATCACAAAATTCTACTAAACAAACTTGCAGCCTTAGGAATTTCCGGCCCTTTTCTTTATTCGATATTCTCCTATATTACAAATAGGACGCAAAATATCAAATTTCAAGGATTTTTCTCGGACTCAATCAATGTTACATCAGGAGTACCGCAAGGTAGTCACTTGGGTCCACTCTTGCTTAATATATTCATTTCCGAATCTACAAAAAAAAAAAATAAAAAAAATAAATAAACTTTTGTTTTTTATGTATTTAATTTATGTTTTGTAATCAAATTTCATGTTAATTTTAAGTTTTAGCTTTAAGAATTTTTTTTGTAAAAACCTTGTTTTTGTTCAAAATAAAATAAAAACAAGTAAAGAAACAGTCAGTCGGTGCAACCGACTTAGAAATACCCTACACCTATTTGGTTCAAATTTAAGGACATATCCATAAGTCATTTTAACACCATAGAAGCTGTTATAAATTTGATCGTAAGACATAGCTAACCGAATTAACTGTATAATACTAAAAACATTTTCTAATTACCCTATCTATTAAAAAATACTACAAATTCTTACTAATTTATCTATTTAAAAATATTAAAAAACAAACAAACTTGAAATAAATGAAAATATATTTATTCCAATTCAATTACAAAATGAAAAAATTCTAATTATTAAATTTTGTGATAAAAAGATAATCAAAGCATAATATATTTAATAATCCAAATTTTTAAAAATTGCAATTATTTTAAATGGTAATAATAGAAAATAGAAAAACTTATAAACGCAAAATATGCAATAAATGTATTTCTAAAATACAATTAAAAATTTACACCTTTTCATATAATTCATTTAAATATAAAAATAAATTTTACATAAATGCAGCAAGTACCTTTGAACATAGCTGAACCCCTACAATTAAGTCTAGATTTCGGAGATACATAGGACATAGGAAATATATTCTTTGGCTTCGAAATTAAACTCGACCACAACCAATTCCCATGGTACTTTCATTACTAGTAACCTACTGTTAAATTTCATCTAAATACCGGCATTATTTTTTGAGTTATGGTGTTTGTAAGATATATGTTTGTTAGTCCTTGAACTTTTCAAGGGTTCCAGGACCCGAAATTATGGTACGATTTCGCCCATATGCAGTCCCGTCATACTTTCAATACTAGTTAACCCTTGTACACAATTGGAACGCTCTATCTTAATTTTAAGTTACTAGTTTTATTAATTTCGATGATAAGCTTTTACACATTGGGGGGTCTAAGAGAGGTTCTGAACCACCACTCCAATTGATCCCAAATTAGGGGGTCACGCAAGAAATAGTAAAGAACACCCTTGTGGTAAATTGGAAGCTTCTACATTTGTTTCAAGTAACTATCTTTATTAATTTCGAAAATATGTTTTAAGGGCCTAAGAACTGAGTGGCTGGTCCCCGATCCACTACTCCAATGGGGCCCAAATTTCAAAGACACTTACGAAATACCAAATACCCTGATACCAAATTTGGAGGTTCTATCTTCATTGGTTTCGGAATTATGCTCGTTTGGCCTAAATTCGATCAAAAAGTTCTAAGTTCCGAACCCATTGTCCAATCCTCACCGTACGTAATCACCGCCGTAGTTTCGCTGCCAATAACCTACAGCACAAATTTCATGAAGATAGCCTCATTAGTTGTTGAGTTATCGTGATTTTTTATATATGTTCCTTAGCCCTGACATCGATTAAAAGGTCCGGAATCCGAACCGTTGGGCTGATTTCGCCCTTATATAGTCCGCGCTGTACTTATAGTACTAGTTAACCCTCGTACACAATTTGAACGGTCCATCTTAATTTTAAGTAACTATTTTTAGTAATTTCGATTATAAGCCTTTAAAACTTGGGAGGTCTGAGAGGGGTTACAGAACCACCACTCCAATTGATCCCAAATTAGGGGAACACGCAAGAGATAGTAAAGAACACCCTTGTGGCAAATTGGAAGCTTCTACATTTTTTCAAGTTGTTATCTTTATTAATTTTAAAGATATGCTTTAAGGTCTTCGGAAATGTGTGGCTGGTCCCCGACCCACTACTCCAATGGGACCGAAATTCACAAGACACTTAGGAAATAGGAAGGGACACCCTGATACTAAATTTGGAGGTTCTATCTTCATTGGTTTCGGAATTATGCTCGTTTGGCCTAAATTCGATCAAAAAGTTCTAGGTTCCGAACCCATGGTCCAATCCCGACCTTACGCAATTCCCGAAGTATTTTCATTACTAGTAACCTACAGCACAAATTTGATGAAGATAGCGTCATTAGTTGTTGAGTTATCGTGATTTTTTATATTTGTTCGTTAGCCCTGAAACCGATTAAAAGGTCCAGAATCCGAACCCATGGGCCGATTTCGCCCATATGCAATCCCCGCCGTACTTTCAGTCTTAGTAACCTACAGTTAAAATTTCATCAAGATAGCTCCATTATTTTTTGAGTTATCGTGCCTACGGACGGACGGACGGACGGACGGACATGGCTATATCGACTAAGGCGGTCACGCTGATCACAAATATATATACTTTTCCATATCTAGCTCGCTTCCTTTAGGTGGTTACAAACACCATACCAAAGTTAATATACCCCTTTACCTATTCTATAGGTGTAGGGTATAATAAAATAAAAATATTTTTAATTATAATTTATTATTGTTTTAATTTTTTTTATTTATGTGATTGTGGAATTTTTTCTATTATTTAATAATTAATATAATTAACCAACTATTAAGGTTTTAACTTGTGTAAATATTAATAATTCATGTCTCTTGTAATTTATTTAAATCTAAAATTATTACAAAAAAAAATTTTATATTCTTATGTTACAAATTATTTTTACATTTATAATCATTTGTTGTCCAGCTTTTTTTCTTCATCTTCTTCTTCGAAGAGAAAACTTCTTCTTGTCTTCTTTCCAATTCATGTCTTATTTCCATCTTCTCGAATTTAAATCTATTTTTAATGGATTTTTGGAAGTTGTCTACTGATGATAACTAACTGCAAAATTTTTATATTTTGTAAATTAAATCTTTTTTTTTTTTAGGGCAGAACTCGTGTCAAATTTGGCATTTTTTCAGATAAAAAAAAAGCATAGAATAAAAAAATATTATTTTCTTTCTCTATTTTTCACTTTTGTTTCTCGTTTACTCTGATTTCTTTTATGGAAAAAAAATATTTCAATATGAACCTCTAAATGTCAAAAAATTTGATATTAATTTACCTAAATCATAAATATTATTTGTCATGTTTTATTTTGAATATCCATTTATATAATATTTATATATTATATATATGTGTATATTACCTACATAATATACCAAATATATAATATATTATATTAAATAAAAGTTATATGTCGCTGTTTCAAAAATTTACTCATACATACATATGTATATATATATATATATATATATATAGTAGTTATTTGATTTGATTAATTGATATTGAAAGTATATTTTTAAAAGAAAAAATCCAAATTCATCTCAAATTTTTGTAAAATGAGACATTAAACAGCTTTGATGTCAATTCATGTTTATTTTTTCCTTTTATATATTTTCAATATTTATAGTAAGGTTTACATGTTAATAATATACATATATCTGTGCACGTTTTGTATATGGATTTTATATATATGTGATAATACATATATATATATACGATATTTTTAGAAAAATATATCGATATCTTTATTGCTTTTGTTTTTCCGATATATGATAATTTATAACTTTAAGATATTTTTATTTCACAAAATAAAATAATATGTGACTTCATCTATAATAAATTTAGTGTATCACTAAATTTAAGTTAGGGATCAAATTTTTACCGTTATTTAAATTATAAAACAATAATAAAAAATTCTCCATTAAAGCTGTTACTTATATTTTTTCCATGTCTTAGATTACTTGTACAAGATTGTTTTTTTATATAACAAAATACTTGAAAATAACCAGCTCTGCTAAAAAAAAAAAAGTAGTCATCTCTAATTATAAATTTGTAAATACCTAAAAGTATGCAATATTTCTTAAATATATTTTTTCTTGTTTGTTGACTCCAGCTTTGAGTTTTATTCGATTGGAAAAGCAAAACAATGTAGCGAAACTCCTAAAATGATTCAACTTAAAATTCCAATGGATATTAGGGATTTTAATCGATTTCCGTAATTCCATGTTTAAAATGAAATGGATGTTATAAAGAATATTTAAGTTACTATTTGAAAACCCGGTAAAGTATAGTATAGAAGTAATATTTTTTTGTATGAAAATTAGAAAACATTTTGAAAAGATTGAAGAAAACTCAGATTTTTATCCAAATGGAAAATATAAAAATTTACCATCTATACGTATACGCATATTCTGATAAATTTTAAGATTTAATATATTTGACTGACATTTATTATAATATTTATGTATTTTTATGTGTATAAAATCTTATATATTATATATTATGAAAATAATATTTATATGTCATATATAAATACACGTACACTTTATATACTAAATATTTCTTAATATTGAATCAATATCTCTCTCTAAAAGTGGATATTTTATTTCAATATTTTTCAATTATTTTTATTTGAATTAATTTTCTAGAAGATTCTTTATTTTATTTTTATTTTATTTTCATTTTTCTTTCGTTTTTTTTTATTTATTTGTTGATAGTTATAATCATCATGGTGAAATGGTTATGGTGAAATGCTTGGTGAATGTTTAAGAAATGATAGTAAACCTGAATTTGATCTATTTTATTGATAGATATTTAATATTCTTTACTTATATACATATGAATGTGTAAAAGATATTTATTTTGGAGTTTGATTTTTTTTTTAAATTTTTTTTATTAAAATTAAAATATTGTAGTATTAGAAAATTGTTTTATTTTTTTTTTTGGAATCTGACTTTTATTTAATTTTCACTTTGGTTCCGGTACGAGTACACAAAGTAAAATATTTAATCATATAAACATAGATAGATTTAATCATAAATATATAATAGAGTAGAGTACAAAAATAAAAAAGTATTGAAATTAAAAAAAAAATTTTGAACGCCTAATTCGTTGAAAAAAATATAAAAAATGATTTGTTTAAATTTTTCTTTAAAATAAGGTTATTTCCTTATGTAATTTTACCTTTAATCTTTGTAAATTTGTAAAAAAACAGCACTTAATTAAGATCTTCGTAGAAGAATTTTTTTCTATAGTCCCACCCGTTACGGAGCTACAGCCCCCAAAGGTGGAAAAATTCCTATATTTAAGTTGTTATTACAGGAGTTCTGTTAAGTGCATTTTCAAAATTAAAAACGGCAAAAGATAACTGGTTTTATAAACTTTATAAATTTTTAAAAGGCAAATGTTTAAGGTTGCCATAAGGTACTAAAATTTACCACTATGCAAAAATCTATTTTTGGTCCCACATATCTCCTAAAAGGTTCAAGCTAGGGTCTTGAAATTTTGGGAGAAGTTAGATCCTCAGAAATTAATAGGATTCGGTTGTCAAAATTTGTTTGTCACGTCCAAATTATTTTTAGTTATTTAGGCGTTATAACGGCTCAAAAATTGAAATTTTGTTTTTTTTTTTTATAATTATACAAAATTTAAAGGTCTAACATTTTATTATTATGTTAAAGGTGTTTCTTAAATTTACAAGGTGTTCTTTAAATTGAAGAAATTGTCTATGATTGTCTATGTCTTTAATTGAAGAAATGTTTTAACCATTTTTGCTTATAAAATTCTAGGTAAAATTCCAAAATTTCTTTAAATTAAACATTAACATTGAAGCTCCAACATTATTTTTCGCACTTGTTAACAGGTTTTCTTGAGTGCTTTGGGATTACATTCTAAGTATTGATTTCATTATCATTCATACTTAATTAATTGATGAAATAACTAAATTATAATATAACAATTTATTTTTATATATATTTTTATAAAAATAAATGATAAAATACTCAGTAAGAAACCCTGTATAATTTTGAAAATATGTTTTTGTGCACAAATGTGCATAACTTGTTTAATATGAGCATTACTCTATGCCTATTGCAGTTGGTTTTCTGAAATTTTCCCAAAAATAGTTTATTTTTAAGGTCAAATTTTGTGCAAAATTTAGTTGGTCTACTACAGTGGGTTCACGTACCTGCCATACAACTTCTTTTTAAATATGAACTTTACTCTATGCCTATTACAGTTGGATGTCTGAAATTTTACCCAAAAATAGTTTAGTTTTATGGCTAAAGTTTGGGTAAAATTTATTTGGGGTAGTGCAGTGGGTTCGAGTGGTTGCCATATAAGTTCATCTTTTACATGAGCATTACTCTATACCTAATAAAGATGGTTGACTAAAATTTTGTGGAAAGTAATTAAACGGATGTATGTAATTGTAATTGTATGTGTAATTGTTTGAAAGATACAAAAAATCAAAACCTCATTTTTAAAAATATAATTTCGAAAATTAAAAATGCTATTTATTTTTTTGGACAATATTCATATTTAACGAGAAAAAATAATAAACACTTTTAAAAAGACTTATGGAGCTCGATCTTAATTTATTTTGTGAATTTTCCTGCACGTATTTTAATATCCCGGAAGTTCGAAAGATCGTCAGTTTTAATTGTTTTCAAACTGAAATTCATTAAAATACACAATTTTCTAATTGATTGAACCATCGATTGTTATTGCATAACAAATTTTGAATGGGTTTAAATGTTAAAATCAAAAGGTTATACATAAAATAAAAGAAAATTATTTGCGAAGCTAACATATTATAAATTTTATTTTAAAACTAAGAACCAATCACCTTGACCTTGACATTTTGACTTTAAGAGATAAATTGTTTTTTTCAATATTCGTACTTGCTCAAAAAAAAAAAAATTCAGATATATACATATGTATATTGAAAAAATTTTTTTTTTTTTAAAAATTAACACAAAATGATTTTTATATTTATTGCTATTGCGCTTTTCAAAAACAAAATTATTAAAATCTAGTTTTGAAGATAATAAGTTCATATGTTTTCAAAGATTTTAAAATATTTTATTTTTTCTTTAATTGATTCCATTAGAACCGTCTTCATGATCTTATCGAATCCTTAGTTCCCTAAAAAGGTCTTTCGAACTTCATAATTCTTGATACCCCATTTATGGCAGAAATATAGTGCCCTGTTACGCAACTTTCACCTTTAAGATTATCTTTAAATAATCAATGGTTTAACTTGTACTTCAATCAAATTTCAATTTATGACAATTTTTCAATTAATGCAATTGATGTAATTTAGAAAAAATAAATAAAACTGAAAAAGTTTATTTTTAAAAGTTAATAATTTTATTTTTGATCCATAGTTTTATTTTAATTGAATATGTTTTTGTATATATTTCGTTTAAAACTATAAATTTGTTTTAAACAACATAAAGTTTGTGTACGAAAGTTTTTATTTGTGAACCTTAAAAACGCAAAATAGTAAACCAAATTAATATAATAATAGTTTTCAAAATGATTTCATAATAATATAACTTTATAAATAAACTATTAAATTCTTCACATATACACAACTAATAAATTCTATAAATTCCACTTTTCATGTTGTTCAATGGATTCGAAATATATCGTTATTATCTTAATGGAAAAATCTACATAAATAACTAGGGGGAAAAATATTTCAAATAAATAAAATTATTTTCCATTATATAAAAAAAATAACGTTATAAATATTGGTGGGAAAAATCATTTAAAATAAAAATTTTCCAGAAAATTATTATAAATAAAAATAAAATAATCCTAGTTTTTCAAACCATTGGTCCGAATTTAACTGAAAATTTTTGGAAAAAAAAAGAGAAAAATTTTAACCACATTTTTGCATAATTTTTTTTCTTGAATTCTTTTATTCCAATAAAAATAAAAAAAAAAAACAAATCCATCGAGGAGTCCCTATTAATACCTCTGCTGCAGGATCAACTCTTATTGCATTTTATGATTTTATTGAATACTAGCAGATTTACCCGGCGTTGCCCGGAAGCATGCAAATTGTAAAAACGCAAGTTTCAGCCAATTTTTTGAAATACTACTTTGATTATAAATGAAGCCACAAAAAAATATTTGTGGAGTTCCGTTAACCCATCGTGGCCCAACAGCTTTTTATAGGTTTTTTCGTTGCTTTGTTATATATTAGAAATGATTTAACCGATTAACTTCAAATTTTGTATATGTGTTCTTGTTTGAAAATGAAGTTTAATTTACTAACAGACTTGGAAGTTGTTAACCCCTGCCGACCCGAAGATTGTTCAAAAAAAAATTTGTAAATAAATTACGTCCAATTTCTGAAAGTAGGTACAACTTCTTTGAATTAGGGGAATGCTTAAAAAAATGTTTTGTCGAGTTCTTTTAACCGATTGCGAAACAAAAACTTTAAAAAACAGTTTGAACGATTATCTCTAATTTTTCTATACATGGTGCTTCTTGACAATTTGGTGCTCCTTGACGATAGAGTTGAGGATGTTAGGTTTCCGGCGAATAATGTTAACTGAATTAAAATGACTATTGGCCAAATGGGGATACTAAGTTTGCCATTATGTCATTATACTATGTCAATAGTAGTTTTCTTGAATTGCCAACGTTTGAATAAAATATAGTCGATGGTTTAGAAAAGGTTTAAAAATTTGCTTTTCAACTTATATTTTGTTTAGTACTCACCAGAAAGTTGTAATACGCTCTTCCGCGTTTTTTTATGATTTGATGAGAGAAATGTAGGCTTATTTTTTGGAAAAACTGTTTTAAAATACTATGTATTTAGCATTATATATAAGAAATTAAATTTTTTGATTTTGAGATTTCATTTGAAGAAAACTGAAAATTTCATTGAATCTTTGTTCAAAACGCACAAACAGGTCAAAACCAAATTAACCATGTGGGTTTTAATTAAAATGCTGGTACAAAATTTTCAATAAAATACTTTTAATCGTATAAGAAAATAAAATTTATAGAAAACTTCATGGCGTCGTCGTGGAAAACGGGTTAATCGAACTTAACTAAAACTTTTTGCAGCCTCTCTTTCGACTGCGAAACCACCTTGTAAAATTAGACACAAATCGGAAACACAAAATTTTTTGGAAGCCCGCCACACCGAAATGGGTTAAATTATTTCAACCAAATTTATACAACTAATTGCGGTTGCTAAGAGGAACATTTGTGCAAAATTTCAAGTCAATCGGTCAAACAGTTTTGGCTCGACATCAAAAACATTGAAAAAGCTTCATTGAGCCTTCGTGCCCAAACGGGTTAACCGAACTCAACAAAAATTTGTGCCAGACTCTCTTTTCGACTGCGAAACCACCCTGTAATATTGGACACAATCGCAAACACAAAATTTTTTGGAAGCCCGTCAGGCCGAAATGGGTTAATTTATTCCAACCAAATTTATACAACTAATTCCGGTTGCTAAGACGAACATTTGTGCAAAATTTCAAGTCAATCGGTTAAGCCGTTTTGACTCGACATCCAAAAAACGAGAAAGCTTAAAACAGCTCTGGAGCCGCAACCTTTTGACTTATATAATGTGACATAGCCTATGTCACCCCCCGGGCTCCCAGAATTATTCCTTTAAAATTTTGTGACAATCGGACCAGTGGTTTTCACGTGAATCCTGGACAAACAAATAAACAAACAAACAAATTTTCTTCTTTATATACTAGATTTTCTGTCGCATTTCTTAACGTTTCTGGGAATTAGTTTCATACATAATAAGGGCGTTTGACTTTATTTGCTTTCCCAAAAATAAATGTATTCTCTATTATTATATTTAATATAAGTTATAGTTTCTAATAATGTAAATTGTTATTTTCTGTATATTTTACAAAAATTTTTATTTTTTTTAACAACCTAAGCCGAATAAAAGATAATCTAAACTATCATAACGTTGTAAAGTTCAAACCAAATGTCAGCTAAACAAATTATTGAATCCCTTATCTTTCTAATTTTATATTTTTCATATATAGAATAGAATCCTCGATTAAAATTACCCCTAACTATAATAGTCATATGATGCCATATAATAGCATATGATTTTGTATGATTGTATGAAATTTCATATAACCAACTATAATAGTCATAACCATCATTCGTTAGCATTTAGAAATCATTAAGTCATAGGCATTCGAAAGCCTAGAAGCGTACATATCATATGATATTATACATACAAGAAAAATAAATTGAAAAGAAAGTAAAAATAACTAAAACTAAAAATTAAAAAGAATTAAAAATTTCAGAACCAAACATAAAAAGTGAAATATATAAATTTTTTATAATTATTCGTAATTGTTTATGTTTGACATATTATACGTATGAATGTTTATGTTTGACATTTTATGAGTATGATTGCTTATAACTTTTATGGTTAAGATTATGATTTTGTATATCATATGTGATCATATATTGAATATTTATCGAAAGTTCATATTACATCATATGACTATTATAGTTAGAGGTATTGGATCTAAATTTAATTCAGGTGTAAAAATCTTCTTTCTAAAATATTCTGAAAACTGAAAATTTCCTAATTTTGAATACAAAATTATAAAATCTTTTTTAATTCAAAATTTCTTTTTCACAATCAAAATTTAGCTATTATTATAGTCGTATATTGTGTATGGTTTTGTTTCACTGCTTCTTTTTTAATCAATTTATATTATAAATAATATAAATTTACAAAATTTTTTATTATACCCGTATGACTATATAGTCAAAGGGTATAATAAATTTGCCATTACGTTTGTGACGCAGAGAAGGAGGGGGGCTAGATATAGACTCAAGTGTATGGATCGGATCAGAATCGAAAAATAAATGGATTTAGCTATGTATGTCCGTCCGTCCGCACGATAACTCAAAAAAGGAGCTAGGATCCTGAAATTTTCGCAAATTCGTTTTTTTGCAATAACCGTCATCGCTATTTAAATCCAGCCATTTTGGTTCATGGGTTCGGGTAGCTGCCATACAACTCCTTTTTTTATATGAGTATTACTCTGTACCTATTACAGCTACGTGTCTAAAATTTTACCAAAAGTAGTTTAGTTTTATGACCAAAGTTTCTGCAAAATTTGGTTGGTCTAGTGGAGTGGGTTCGAGTAGCTGCCATACTACTTCTTATTTTATATGAGCATTACTCTATACCTATTGAAGTTGGGTGTCTGAAATTTTGCTTAAGCTTCAGCTTACACTAAAAATAAAAGAAGTTTATCTTAAATTGATATTAAACTACAAAATTCATCATCATCTTAAGAATTAAAAAAAAAAGTACATTTTTAATCAAAAATCTATTTTTTCTATAACAGAAATAAAAATTATATCTATTTAATAATCTGATTTATATTACATTTGAACAGATGTATGGGTAATAAAAAAAAGATCATCTTTTAACAAAATACAGTTATATATTTAAAATGCAAAAAAAAAAATTATTTGCACAAAAATGTGTAATATGTATTTAAAAATAAAGAATTTTTTAATGTTTTCTTTTTCATTTTTAAAATTGTAGTTTGAAATAAAACGAGGAAGAGTGTAGTAGAGTAGACTGTGTCAACTCTGGAATACCCGTATGACCGTAACATAGACATTATATCATCCGATTAATTACTTTTGGCAAAATTTCAAACATACAGCTATATTAGGTGTAGTGTAATGCTCATATAAAAGAAGGAGTTGTATGGCAGCTACTCGAACCCTCTGCAGTAGACCAACCAAATTTTGCAGTAACTTTGGTCATTACACTAAACTATTTTTGGCAAAATTTCAGACACCCAGCTTCATTAGGTGTAGTGTAATGCTCATAAAAAAAAAAGGAGTTGTATGGCAGCTACTCGAACCCTCTGCAGTAGAACACCCAAATTTTGCAGAAACTTTGGCCATAAAACTAAATTACTTTTGGCAAAATTTCAGACACGCAGCTGTAATAGGTTCACAGCAATACTCATATAAAAAAAGAAGTTGTATTGCAGCTACCCGAACCCATGGACCAAAATGGCTGGATTTAAATAGTGATAACGGCTATTGCAAAAAAACGAGTTTGCGAAAATTTCAAGATCCTAGCTCCTTTAGTTTTTGAGTTATCGTGCGGACGGACAGACAGACGGACAAACGGACGGACGGACATACATAGCTAAATCGATTTATTTTTCGATTCTGATCCGATCCATACACTTGACTCTATATCTACCCCCTTCTCTGCGTCACAAAAGTATTGGCAAATTTATTATACCCTTTGACTATATAGTCATACGGGTATAAAAAACAAATACAAGTTTAACAGAAGAATAATAAAAAAAAAGACAATTATGTTTAATACTTATAGTTGGAAATAAAAAGGGTTCAAAATTTTTTTGATAACATTTTTTTCATATCCGTAACCTGAAAACCGTTTTTTTTTATTTAAAAAGAATATTTTATTTTATTTTTTTTTTTCTTCACAAAATTCAAAGAATTTTTTCTTTGAATCTCAGATTCTTTTTAACCTTTTTATTTAACATACTATAAGATTCTTATTTTTTATTTTTGTTTCTATTCGGTTTTCTTTTCTCTTTTCATATTAAATGTATGGCTACCTTACAGTTCGGATTTTTTAAAATATTTTATTTTTATACCCGTATGACTATATAGTCAAAGGGTATAATAAATTTGCCATTACGTTTGTGACGCAGAGAAGGAGGGGGGGAAAAAAAAATCGATTTAGCTATGTATGTCCGTCCGTCCGTCTGTCCGTCTGTCCGTCTGTCCGTCTGTCCGTCCGTCCATCCGCACGATAACTCAAAAACTAAAGGAGCTAGGATCTTGAAATTTTCGCAAATTCATTTTTTTGCAATAGCCGTCATCGCTATTTAAATCCAGCCCTTTTGGTCCATGGGTTCGGGTGGCTGCCATACAACTTCTTTTTTTATATGAGTATTGCTGTGAACCTATTACAGCTGCGTGTCTGAAATTTTGCCAAAAGTAGTTTAGTTTTATGGCCAAAGTTTCTGCAAAATTTGGTTGGTCTGTTGCAGTGAGTTCGAGTAGCTGCCATACAACTCCTTCTTTTATATGAGCATTACTCTATACCTATTAAAGCTGGGTGTCTGAAATTTTGCCAAAAATAGTTTAGTGTAATGGCCAAAGTTACTTCAAAATTTGGTTGGTCTACTGCAAAGGGTTCGAGTAGCTGCCATACAACTCCTTCTTTTATATGACCATTATATTTCATCTAATAAAGCTGGTATGTTTGAAATTTTGCCAAAAGTAATTAATGTTTGTAATAATAATGATATAATGTTTATATAACGGTCATACGGGTATCCCAGAGTTGACACAGTCTACTCTACTACACTCTTCCTCGTTTTTTATGAATTCAGGATTTGTTTTGTTTTTGCAGAATTATAAAAAAATATGGCTGTGTCCACTACAGAACCAAACCGTTTTTACAGAAAAAACATAATGTGAAACATCTTTCAAAAATTTCTTGCTATTGCGTACATATTATAATAATTTTTTTATCTAATTGCTTGACGTTTAGTAATGCCAAATTTTTTTTTTTATCATACATAACTTTATCTAACGGTACTTATTTATTTATACTAGCTTTATTGTGTTAATAATTTATACTTTATAATAACTAGCTTTATTGTGTTAATAATTTCCAACAAGATTCCTGAAAGTACACAAATTTTTTTATCTATCAAAGGTTAATTTTTTTCCAATTTGAATTTTTCAATGCGCAATCAAAAATGCGTCATCAACAGAGCAAATGTAAAAATGTTCTTTAAATTTAATTAAAGAACAGAGTTCATCGGATCAAAAAACTTTCTATCGCAAAGTAATAGCTCTTTCTTTGTATAACAACTTATTTGCAATAAGTTTTTGTGTTTGGCTTACGAAATATTTTTAAAAAACTTCAAAATTACCGTTTAGACCTTTTCCTTGGGGCTAACTGATTTTCTTCAAAAGCTTATTAATTAAAGATATTAATATCAAAATCTTAGATATAAAAACATTTTGGAAACATTCCGCCTAACATTTTAGGCTGTACACGTGTGCACCGACAGACAGATGTACGTCCATAGGTAGATGCGTACACAATGATGAACATCTTAAAAAAAACATGCTTCAATTTTTTTATTCCAAAAAAAATACCTATCGCTTATTAAATTTCATATAAGCGGATGGTAAAAAAATGGATTTGAAAGAACAAAAAAAAAATGGAAAAACAAAATTTAATAATGAAACATGCATGATAATTTTCATTACTTTAAAAAATTTTTTTTTTGGATTTTACTTTGTTTTACGAAATAATTTTAATTTTTTTAATATTTAAATGGATATTTTATTTACGCGTTATTATTTCAGTTAAAACCTTAAAAATTAAATTAAACTTATTTTTGATCTTTAGCGAAATAAAAAGTTTTTAATGTAATTTGACCTTTAAAGAAAATAAAATATAATGCATCCTATAGTAGAAGAAAATTGCCTTCTACATATTTAATATTTGAAAAACTAATCAAATTATGCTAATTTTAGATCTTAATGAAATTCGAATAAAAATTGATTTTTAAAAGAACTTAATGAAATGTTAATAAGGGAGACTTTACTTTTTAATTAATAAATATTCTGAAAAAAAATTTACTGAAATGCTGATATTTAAGAGTTAGGCACAAAATTGGAGTATTTCGCTTTTCTAGAATATTTATATCACTATCTATTATACAAGATTTGTAATTAGAAAAAATAAGAGTTAGATTTGAAATCATTTGCCCCTTTTCCGTTTAATTTATTTTTTGAAACTAAAAAGTATTGGCCAGTTCCAATTTATTGCGCTTCTTTGCATTCGTCTTTATTTCCTGCTATTTTTTAATGGAAATAATATGGAATGGTTTATACGACTTTATTTCCATTAGTTTTTGTAATAAAGTCGATTCGATTTGATCTCACTTATGCCACTATTTAAATATTTTGGAAATAAAATAAAATTGCTATTTTAATTTTATTTCCATTGTTTTTGGTTATAAAGTCGAATTTTTTTTTTTTATATTTTTCTTTATTTTTTGAAAATTTTTTTTTTTAGATAAATTAGAATAGGTAATTAAACTTTATTTCACCTCCCCAATACGAAGCCCTTAAGAAGATATTGATTTTTCTACTTAAGATGGCACTTTATTGAAAAAAATCTAATCTTATTATTATTTTTAAAATTATTAGCCTATTTAAAAACAATCTGCACATATCTAATAAAAAAAATATATTATAGCAAATGTTTAAAATGTTAATATTGTATTTTTAAAACTATGTATTCCATATTTTTTGTATTCTATATGAATTTAGAATTGATCCAGTACAATTAGACCAAAATTCATTCCTTTTATTACAAGTTTATTTTTGCAAATTTGTTAAAATTTTATTTTAAAAATTATTAGGAAAATTTCGCCTAACAGCTTTTTAAATCCTTACCCTGGAGAACAATTTTAATTTTGAAGTCGAACACTAAGGCGCTCAACCAAACTGGACAAAATATTAACAATTACGAAATATAGAAATTACATAAAAACCTTCCGATTTTTCAGAGTTTACGCAGTCTTCTTACTATGTTCCTCGTTCCTTATACTCTACTATCTTCAATATTAATGCAAGCGTTCCTCGTTCCAAAGAAATGAAATCTATTTTATTAAAATTTCTTTTTAATCAGCATGTATTTCATAAGGAGAATATTCTTAAAAATATAACATTTTTACAAATATTTTTACAAATATATTAAAATGTTTGCATAACTAGTGTATTTTTGTGTAATTTCAACTGTCGAACATTCATAAAATACGAAATCAATTCCAAAATGGTAGAAACGATATGATTATTAAATAAATTGAAAATTTCAATAAAATCAACAGGGCGAAAATTTCAAGAAATGTTGTGTGAACAAATTTTTCTTTAAATATTGCTTGAAAATTACTTGAATCTTAAAATTATTCTTTTTAATCTAAGAATATATAAAATTAAATAGATACAGGTATAACCTTATTGATTTATAAATTATGTAGGAAGATAATATTATATACCTATCTTACAATATAATACCGTCAGAAATTCAATATTAATTCTTAAAATATTAACATGGTTGTCATCTAATTGAGCCAATATATATATTTTAGTATGATAGTCAGTGTTTGACATTATAAGACTTTGATAACTACTGAAATTGTATCAATAATATAATTTCAGAAAGGAGATTAAAGAAAATTACTTTAATTTTTGGTGGTTTCTTAATGGATTTGGATAATGCTCTTGTTTTCTAAGTTTTTTGGATATACAAAAATTCTCAATTACAATAAAATTTTGTGGTTTGGGATGTGATTTACGGCTTAAGTATTTTTTACATTATGAAAGTAAAAAATCAAATAATGAAAGTAACTGTAAATTTTTATTTTATGCCTTGGTAAAGCAAAATGATCAAGAAGGCGACCAACTAAAATTTTTATAATTTGTAAACTAATATTATAAAAATTAATTATAATAATAAAATTTAAAAGCTTGCGGTATTTGAAAAAGACAAGTAACATTTATTATTAGTCTATACAATATTGCAGTGACTGGTTGTATTTTATTGTCTAACGATTAAAATAAAACGGTGTCATTAAAATAGTACAAAATGATTACAAAATTTTGTAATGCACTTCGGAAAGTTGAAAATATAAAGTAGCGTTATCTGATGACGTAATTTAAATGTATGATCACCCCTTAACGGAACATTCCCACAAATTTGTAAACCTGCTATCAATTTTGTTAAACTCATGTTTTCATTATCAACCTAACCTCCAAAATTTTGTAAAAGATAATTAAGTGCAGTTCCAACAATATCTATAAAGTTTTTTATTCTGATAAAACAGTTCAAGTCGCTAACATAAATCTGTTAAATAATCTAACAATTATTATGAGTATACATATATAAAATATTACACATTGTTGTAGTAAATGTATAAAAATAGTGTTCTTCAGCGCTGTCGAAAGTACTACAGTAGTAGTTTTTTACTACTAATTTTCCAAGCGTACTACTATACTACTCTAACTACAATTGTACTACTATTTACCAGTTTTCATTTAAAATCGAAAAAAAAAATTTAAAATCAAATTATATTTTTTTAATATTTTGCTTTCCAATCCCCATCTCTCGGCAAATATATTAATTTATTCTTTTTTTCAAAATAGTTTGTTTTTGTGACCACTAGTTTTACTTTATAAACAGTTTAAGATAATTTGCAACTATGAACACTAGTTCTACGGTGGTATACTATTTGTCAAATGTCAACAGATTTAAACTAAAATTGAGTTTGTTTTTGAAATTTTTGTTTGTTTCTATTAGCAATAGCATAAAGCCTTTACGTTTGTTTTTTTTTTACTACTATATGAAGAAGTTATTAAAAAAATAAAATGGATAAGTAAGATGTTTTTTATTTCTTTTCTTTAGCAAACAATTTAATTTTTTACTTATTTAAGATTTCTTCTAAAAACTAGTGAAAAGGGTTTGAATGTGCAAACAGCAAATCAAAAAGCTGCAGAATTAACCAAAAAAAGAAAATCATCCTGCAATATTCAAAATGAAATTCAAATACCAAGCGCAGATCTAACAGCAGATGATAACGATGTTGTAAATGCAACTTCGTCTAATATAAAAAAACGAAAATTTAGACAAATATGGTTACAAAAGTTTAACTGGTAGATATAGACTCAAGTGTATGGATCGGATCAGAATCGAAAAAAAAATCGATTTAGCTATGTATGTCCGTCCGTTCGTCCGTCCGCACGATAACTCAAAAACTAAAGGAGCTAGGATCTTGAAATTTTCGCAAATTCGTTTTTTTGCAATAGCCGTCATCGCTATTTAAATCTAGCCATTTTGGTCCATCGGTTCGGGTGGCTGCCATACAACTTCTTTTTTTATATGAGTATTTCTCTGTACCTATTACAGCTACGTGTCTGAAATTTTGGGAAAAGTAGTTTAGTTTTATGGCCAAAGTTTTTGCAAAATTTGGTTGGTCTATTGCAGAAGGTTCGAGTAGCTGCCATACAACTCCTTCTTTTATATGAGTATTCCACTAAACTTAATAAAGCTGTATGTTTGAAATTTTGCCAAAAGTAATTAATCGGATGATATAATGTTTATATTACCGTCATACGGGTATCCCAGAGTTGACACAGTCTACTCTACTACACTCTTCCTCGTTTTCTCTTTGTAATTTTCCTTCTCTTTTTATCTTATTGTATCGATTTTTATCTAAAATCAAAACCGACATCAACGAAAAGCAGGAAATTAATAATAAGTATTGAAGAAAAGCTGTATTTTCGAATTGAATAGAAATCCAAGGTGGTCTTTCTTTTTTTAGGAAATATACCTATACAATAATTTTGAATCAGTATCGTTCTAAAAAAGTCTGTCATATTATTTTATACTATATACTAGCAGATTTACCCCGCTTTGCCCGGTAAGTTACGATTTGCCAAAATTCGAATTTTATATTTAAACCTATACATATAAAAGTGAACGTTTGATTGTTTTTCATAGCGTTTAGACTGCAAAATTGCTCAGCCAATTATAATGAAAATTTGTATATAAAAGCGTTTTTGATGCGGGGAGTGTTCTGGAGTAAAATCTGGAGCAGTTTTCAAACTTCATTGTTGTAAAATAAAAAAGGTGTGGCCGATTGCCTCCAAATTTTCTATTTTCTAATTCCTTTTTCGAGTTTAAAAATTATTTTAACTTTTTCCATAACAATAATTTCTAAAACCATCAAATAACCCGTTTTTTTATAAAATTCGAATGTTGGTGTCAGTCAGCTTAACTTGTATAAATTTTATAATATTTATTAATTATAGTATTTACCTTTTCTTTCAGCCATGTAGCGCAACTGAACCAGTTACATATATTATACCCAATATGTGACATGATATGTCTAATTCCACTTCTTTTAGTGGCTTCCAATAATGTTGCAATTTTTGGTACTATTTTTTATTACATTTTCAAAAAATTTTGTAAAAATGTGCCTATATAGCTTCACTCTGTCCGTCCGTCCGTCCGTCCGTATGTTTACAAAAACTTTTACACCGTTTGAAATAGAGAAAAGAAATTTTGACCATGGGTAGTTTTTGCAAAAAAAATAATTTCGCAGAAGAATTTTTTTCTGTAGCCCCACCTGATACGAGGCTACAGCCCCCCAAAGTTGGAAAAAGCTCTATTTTTAAATGGTTATAACAAGAGTTCTGTTAGATATATTTTCAATTTAAAAACGGCAAACGATAGCTGGTTTCATAAACTTTATAAATTTTTGACAGACAAATATTTAGTCGTTTAAATGTATAGGGTTGCCATACGGTACTAAAATTTAGCATTATATAAAACTCAATTTTTGCAAAATTTTTGGTCCCACATATCTCTTAAACGGTTCAAGCTAGAGTCTTGAAATTTTGGGAGAAGTTAGATCCTAAAAAAACAGTAGTAGTCAGTTAACAAAATTTTTTTGTCAAGCCCCCTATTTAGGAGCTATAAGGGCTCCAAAATTGAAATTTTGCTATTTTTAAACACCTGTAACTTGAATACCTGTCCAAATTTTTTTTTTAGTGATATACAAATTTGAAAGCTCTATAATTATTTTTCAACATGTGTCAAAGGTTTTTCTTAATTTTGAAGGGTTACGAAGCTACAGCCCCTGCAAATTCCAAAAAAGCCCTATATTTAAAATGATATAACATGAGTTCTGTTAGGTTTATTTTCAATCGAAAAACAGTATAAGAGAGCCGCTTTTATAGACTCAATAAAAATATGTCGATCAAATCTATAGGGTTGCCATACGGTACTAAAATTTAGCATTATATAAAACTCAATTTTTGCAAAATTTTTGGTCCCACATATCTCTTAAACAGTTTAAGATAGGGCCTTGAAATTTTGGGAGAAGTTAGGTCCTTAAAAGCTAGTAGGAGTCGGTTAACAAAATTTTTTTGTCAAGCCCCCTGTTTAGAAGCTATAAGGGTGTGACTAAGTTACTGCTTACTTATTGAAATTTTGCTTTTTTTAAGCACCTGTAACTTGAATACCTGACCAATTTTTTTTTATTAATATACAAAATTTGAAGGTCCAACATTATATTTTAACATATGTTAAAGGCTTTTCTTAAATTTAAAAGCGGTTCCTTAAACTGAAGAAAGTGTCTCTCAGTTTTACTCATTTTTGCTTAGATAATAAAATTCTAAGTAAAATTCCAAATTTTGATTTAATTCCTAGAAACTACAAAAGTGGAGAGGGAGTGAAGGGGGGGGGGGTTAGATGAAGTTAGGTCCTTGAGAAATTTGGCAACCTTCCTCATAGTGGAGCTAATAGGGCTTAAAAATTAAAAATTTACTGTTTTTATAAGTAAGCAGTAACTTAGTCACTAACGTATATATTTCCTAAATTAAACGTTAATATTGAAGCTTCAACATTATATTCCTATAAAATACTTAGTATGAAACACTATATTATTTTGAAAATGTGCTTTTTTAAAAACCCTTGGTTTTTTATCATCACTTGTTTTATATCAATTATTACACCAAGTTATTTATATGTAGGTATTTATTAATATAACAATATAAACAAATACAAAATATAAACAAATAATTTAATTGAATAATATAAACTCATTGATATAGAATACAATATAACTCTAATACAAAATTATTACAATTTTATAAACAAAATAGAAATGTACCTATATATTGAAAGTCTAAAATATTTCTATATGTTTGTTATAAGGTGAAGTACTATCTCATGTTCAAATTGTATATGGAATTCATTTGATCAGGTCTAATAATATAAATATAATATTTCTCTCTGTTCCGACATGCACATATATAGTCAGGCTGTTTAGTCTATAACAGCAAACAGTTAGCACGTAGACGTGTCTGTAAAAACAAAAAAAAAAATTCTAAATTTTTTGCGACATCTATTATCTTATGCAAAAGATAAAGATATATTCTTGAAAAAACCTATTTCAATTTAAAAACGTTAATTTGAAATGAAAAATATTTAAGTTGAAATAAAAAATCTTTAATTTGAAATGAAAAATCTTTATTTTGATTTTAAAAAACGTTATTTTGGTTTGAATAAACGTTAAGTTGATCTGAAAAAACGTTAAGTTCTCCTGAAAAACCTATATATAGATTTTGATATAACTATATTTTATATTACGATACGAAGGATTTGCACAAATATTACGATATACTTTTATTATTTTTCGATAGTTTTCTTTTTTAATTGATAATAGGATTTGACTGGATTTTGAAACCGAGACCTTCTACTTAGAAGGTTAAAACATCATAGTCACAATGACATTTGTCATATCAATTCTATTTTAAAGTTTATTCATATGTTTAATTTTCTTATAAATCTGACTATAACAACTCCAAGATAATAAATGCATTTATTTTGAGTTAGTAATGGAGTTTCTAACATTCACCCTTTATGAAAAATAACTTCTTTAATTTTAATTACAATAAACCTAATAATATACACGTACTTTTGTAGTATTATATTACTTTTTAATTAAATGCTCATGGGCATAATATGCATTTCTGGGTTAAGCGATAAAAAAAAGTTTTGACTCTGTATATAATGTTATGTTATGACTAAAAATAGATATTGCTTTACAATTTTTATCCGCAATGTAATTATTATGTATTTGTAAACAGAATTTTATTTTATTCATAGAAATGTATGAATATATATACATATATACATTATCAAAAGCCGTAAGCGCAACTTTTTTCGCTCAGTAAGTTTATGTCAATTCAATAATTGATGTATGATGTTATGGTTTTTGGTGTAAATTATAAAAAATAAACGTTCTAAAATCAACATCAGCATATTTATAATATTATATATATATATATACATATATATATATGCATATATGGAAATATCAAACGAAATATTATAGATACTTACAAATATATGAAATGTAATAGAAAAACAATATTACAATAACAATATTCCAAAAAAAAAAAAAAAAAGAAAGCAGAAGGCTATGATAGAAGAAACGAGTACAAAAATATGTTATGTGAAAATTCATCCTTTTGGCAAAATTCACATAAAATTTTATGCAATTATTATTATTACAGCAACGATGAGATAATAATATTTTCTATTGTTATTATTACAAAAATTTTTTATATATTTTTTTTTGTTTTTCTGATTAATTTTTACTACGATTTTGTTCTCTTGTACAGTGGATTGTTTGTAGAAATGTCCTTTATTGACAAAAAACAAGTGATGCAAAAAAACCAAGGGTTTTTAAAAAAGCACTATCACTAAAAAAAAAATTATATTGTATTACATACTGAGTTTAACTTTGGAAATATTTACTTGGAAATAGTTACTACTGACTTATAAAATTTACTGCTAACAGTAAATTTTTTATTTAAAAGTTGTTATAGCCCTTCAATGGGGAAGGTTGCCAAATTTCTCAAGAATCTAACTTCTTCCCCTCCCCCCCCCATCCTCTAATTTTTTAGGTTCTAGGAATTAAATTGTAAATTACACAAAAATTTTAAATTTTACTTAGAATTTTATTATCTAAGCAAAAATGGGTAAAACTGAGAGACACTTTCTTCAATTTAAGGAAGCCCTTTTAAATTTTAGGAAAACCTTTAACATATGTTAAAATATAATGTTGGACCTTTAAATTTTGTATATTAATAAAAAAAAAATTGGTCAGGTATTCAAGTTACAGGTGCTTAAAAATAGCATAATTTCAATTTTCGGGCCCTTATAGCTCCTAAATAGGGGGCTTGACAAAAAAATTTTGTTAACTGACTCCTACTGTTTTTTTAGGATCTAACTTCTCCCAAAATTTCAAGTCTCTAGCTTGAACCGTTTAGAAGATATGTGGGGCCAAAAATTTTGCAAAAATTGAGTTTTATATAATGGTAAATTTAGTACCGTATGGCAACCCTATACATTTGAGCGACATATTTTTGTAAAGCCTATTAAAGTAGCTCTCTTCTACCGTTTTTCGATTGAAAATAAACCTAACAGAACTCTTGTTATATCAATTTAGGTCTTTTTTGGAACTTGCAGGGGGTGTAACTTCGTCCCCTTCAAAATTAAGAAAAACTTTTGACACATGTTGAAATATAATTATAGAGTTTTGAATTTTGTCTATCACTAAAAAAAAATTTGCACAGGTATTCAAGTAACGGGTGTTTAAAAATAGCAAAAATTCAATTTTCGAGCCCTTATAGCTCCTAAACATGGAGCTTGACGAAAAAATTTTGTTAACCGACTCCTACTAATTTCTGAGTATCTAAGCCTTCTCCCAAAATTTCAAGACCCTAGCTTGAACCGTTCAGAAGATATGTGTGGCCAAAAATTTTGCAAAAATTGAGTTTTGCGTAATGTTAAATTTTAGTACCGTATGGTAAAACATTCGCCTTGTAAAAATTTATTAAGTTTATGAAACCAGCTATCATTTGCTGTTTTCAGATTGAAAATATATGTAACAGAACTCTTGTTATGACAATTTAAATATAGGGCTTTTTCCAACTTTGGGGGGCTGTAGCCCCGTAACAGGTGGGGCTACAGAAAAAAATTCTTCTACGAAATTATTTTTTTTGCAAAAACTACCCATGGTTAAAATTTCTTTTCTCTATTTCAAACGGTGTAAAAGTTTTTGTAAACATACGGACGGACGGACGGACGGACAGAGTGAAGCTATATAGGCACATTTTTACAAAATTTTTTGAAAATGTGCTAAAAAGTCAATGTAAAGGGAATATAGAAAATTATGATCAAATTGGGAAGCAATTTATTTAAACAAAAACAAAAAAAAAGCAGACATTTTCTTTTATTAAAAATCAATTTTTGCTCATGAAATTTTTTTAACATTTATACGAGACAATGTCAAAGATTTTAAGGATTGTGACAAAGTGAGCTTATTTTGCAGTTTTGTATTAATGTTCCAATTTTGTATATTATGGTAAAATTCTGGTGCAAATGATATAACATTTCAGTTAATATCTTTTTATTACTTTTCTTGTGTTGGCGAATTTAAAATTTTAAAAATTATAAAGTATAATAACATGTTTCTAAATCAGCGTCTTTCAATTGTGTTCTAAAATGCCATCATCAGTAAGGCACAATGCTCTCTTAAATATGCTGGATCATAACACAATATTTTCTTTTCATTGTTGATATTCAATTATAAATTCAAATTTTTTTTATAGATTATTGTTAATCATCGCTTATAAAGGACCGTATTGCCTAGAAATATTTTAAGAACGTGTTACACCTGTGATGAAACATAAAGAATAACATTCAGTTAAAGTCCGGGGCATACGAGCATCTAAACTTTAAGTACATTTATAACTTATTATTGTATTTTATTTACTCAGCTACCCAATCCACTAGCAATCGTAGGTTTAACGTAATATATTCATATATATTCATTTCGATTTAAATGGCAAACTTTTATTAGCAGAGAAAGTTTTTGAGAAAAACTACAAATTTTTCATAAGTTAGCATACCGCTCTCATTAATCTCAAATTATAAAAAAAAACTGTTTAAAACGTACACTAACATAAATTTTAAAATATTATTATGATCCTGGTGTAATTTGTAATATTATAATTTGGTATTATACTGTATAGGTTTAGGCTAATTTTTAGATTCTGATAATATCATTAAATTAAATTTTTCAATAACCAGCTCTTTCAATTTTCGACTCCTATTCGTTGATGGTCACATCAATATCTATTTAAATTTGATTTTTGATCAATTTAAATTTAAATTAAAAAATCTGTAAAAAAAAGTGCAGTTCTTTTTTTAATAAAATAATTTAAAATAAAATAATTAAAATAATTTTTTAATAAACCCTTTACTTTAAATTCAAATTATTGCAATTATCGTTGAATAATTTGGTTGATTTACAAAATTTACTGGTGATTTAATTTTTAATTTGCAATATATATCTATTTATTTAAAGTTGATTTAAATAGAATAATACGAAATAGCTACATTCTTATTTGGTAGATATTACAGTTAAATATAACTTGAAATTTTATAAATTCTAATCATAAAACAATAAAATTTTAAAACTAAAAATATAATGGTTTATCTATAACTATAATTTACAATACTAAATTATATTATGTACATACATATACATTCATACTATTATATATTAAAAAGGAAATTTGAATTATGATGATGATAGACTACTAGTAAGAACTCAAAACAACTGACTATATAATATACATATATATTGCAATTATAATACTTATAAATAACTTTTATAAGTAGAATATGATCGAATGGTAACTAGAGCGTGTCAACATTATTTTATAAAAGCCAAATAGATGACAGTTAAATGAGATACATACTCGTATATACATAGATGAATGGATTTATATAATTTAAAAAGTGTATTATATAATAAATAATATAAATGTGTGTTAATTCTTTTTTTTTTATAAAATTATATTAAATAAAGTACATATTCATGTCAATTTTTAAATTTTTTTTAATAATAAATAAAAAAAGAGAAAATAGTAATTTAAATTTTCAAGATTTCAATTATTTTTAATTTAACTCAATATTTGCATCATAAAATTATTAGTAAGAAATATAATTTAAAAACTTTTTATTTTAATATCTATTTAAATATGTAATTTATTTAAATAAAAAAGACTTGAGATCAATGATTCTATTTTTAATCCAACATTAAAGAAAGATCGAAGACAATCACAAGGATTCTGTATAAATTAAAAGAATCTTAGCTATAATTTAATTTATGGGTGTAATAAATATATTTAATCTAATAAAATCATACAAATCTTACATCTATTTGTATGATTTTATTAGATTCAATATATTTATTACACCCATAAATACAATAAAAAAAATAAGGGTAGTAAAATGTACACTCACAAACTTTGTTACAACTATACAATTGCATAAATCAATTCAGTATACATTTTTACATAATATTAAAGGTTTTCCATTTCTCAATTTTGTTATATTATGGTTTCATTTTTAAAACAATTCAAACTGATAATAGTAAAAACTTTCTAATCATTTTATAATACATTTTCTTTATATTTCAATTTATTAAAACTCTTAAATCACAATTATTTTATCTTTTTTTTAATTTTCAGATTTATTCTAAAATTGAAAATGGCTAAGAAATACAGCTCAATTCTAAAATTAAAAATGTATATGAAATAAATAAATGTATATGTATCTATAGATCTTAGACTTGATTTGATTTGTTTAAATGAGATAGTATGTTCCTTAGCATAATAGTGTTACAATTAACTTTTAGAAGCTTTTGTAAATATATTTTACGAGTGGTTATTAATACGTTTTTAAATAATTGTTTTTGATCATAAATTATTATTTTACAAAAATATCATTATACAATTTATTAATTTTTAATTTTTGTCCTTTAATATATACAAACATCGAATAATATGTATTCCAGGGCCTAATGTTATAATTTTCTTTTTTATTCGCTATGTCTGTTTAGACTAGACTTCAGTTTATTTAATCGTTATATTCACTATGCCGTTGAACACTCGGCTCGACTCTTATGAATACACAAATGCACCATCTATTAACCTTCACAACAGTTGTTTAAACATTTATATTAAATTTTATCTTATATTACGATATTAACTATTACGATATATACATTTTACAATATTTTTTTATTAGATATGATCTAATCGGGCTTTGAACCCTAGACTTTCCAGATTAAAAATTGCGTCTTCACCACTGCGCCATTGGACAAATAATATGATTAATGTTATGATTACATTCCCAATATTATAGAGCTCTCCATTGATTTTATAAAATGCAAAGTTTATTAAAACTTTAAAAAAAATATATTTTATTTTTTATAGTGAAAATTATTTGACCCAGTTTTCTTTTTATTCATTGATCTGAACAATCTATTAGATAGATTAAAAAAATATAAATAAAAAATTAATTATACAGACCACATTTTTAGTCTTTGTATTTTTTTTTTATATTATATGTTCACATAATTGTTTTGTTGAAATAGGGAAATGTTGACAAAACAATGCCGTGTTATATCACGTTACGTAATAAAGCTAATTAGCTTTTATAAGACACTTGATTGAGCCATAAAGCCATAATCATGAAAGTTTTAAATAAGGGTTTAAGACACACTCGAATGAGCCATAAAGCCATATTATGTTTTAAAAATTTTAGGATTGAGTTAAAATTCTTATATATATATATTATCATACTATATATATTTGTTTTCTGTTTGCTTATGATTCTGCTTGCAATGAAATTAAATCAGGGTATGGAAAGCGCTAGAATCGTTTTATGTTATGACTGATATGTAGGTCGATAGTTAAAAATATGTCCAATATTTATGCATAACGTATAAAATAAATACTTACTTGTCCCCAAATTATAAATTTTGAAATAATATTTCTATTGATTTTTGCAAAATAATTTTTACCATAACATTTCTATTGAAAAGTTTTCTATAAATTAAGTCATTTGGCCAATATGGCTTTATGACTGCGGAGAGTGTGTCTTAATGCGATATTAAAAAATTACAAAAATTTTTATAAACCTTAGTTTACGGTCCTGCTCAAATTAAAATAATTGAAATTAATAACCGAATTATATGATTTATTAATTAAATCAATTTATAATCACCCTTAACCGAACATTTGCTTGTGAATATGTAATTGTAATTTGTAATTTAAATGAATTAATAACAAGCAATAAATACAAAATTTATAATACAAGCGTAATACTTGCTTTAGTTAATGCTTAGTTAAATATATTTTTGACAACTTTTTTTTTTATACCCGTATGACTATATAGTCAAAGGGTATAATAAATTTGCCATTACGTTTGTAACGCAGAGAAGGAGGGGGGGTAGATATAGACTCAAGTGTATGGATCGGATCAGAATCGAAAAAAAAATCGATTTAGCAAATTCGTTTTATTGCAATAGCCGTCATCGATATTTAAATCCAGCCATTTTGGTCCATGGGTTCGGGTGGCTGCCATACAACTTCTTTTTTTATATGAGTATTTCTTTGTACCTATTACAGTTACGTGTCTGAAATTTTGGCAAAAGTAGTTTAGTTCTATGGCCAAAGTTACTGCAAAATTTGGTTGGTCTACTGCAGAGGGTTCGAGTAGCTGCCATACAACTCCTTCTTTTATATGAGCATTATATTTCACCTAGTAAAGCTGGTATGTTTGAAATTTTGCCAAAAGTAATTAATGTTTATAATAATAATGATATAATGTTTATATAACGGTCATACGGGTATCCCAGAGTTGACACAGTCTACTCTACTAAACTCTTCCTCGTTGTAAATAATTTTTAAGTTTTTAACGTAGATCATTCACAAAACCTCAACATTTAAGATTCTAACGTACAAAGAAAACAAAACAAAACATACAACATAATTTACTTTTCGTTTTAAAAAAGTTTTTTTTTTGTTTTACACTTGAATTGTAGGTTAAATGTATTGTGAAGAATGTATTAATTTTGTTTTCGGTTTTTGTTTTAAAATCAAAGAAAAATTTTTATTTTTTCTTGATCTGCCCTATCATATAATGTACAGATATAACTTCAATACCAATTGATATATAATCCTCCCATACATTTATGTAGACTATTATATGATATATTTCAAGATTTACACGATTTACGTTAATTTACAGTGGATTTTTATACATACACAAATAATAAACAAAACTTCAAGCAATTAATTCTGAGAATGAAAATTGTCAGATACAAATCCAAAATTTTAAGCAAAAAACAAAAGTAACTGTAAAATATAAGTTTACAGGATAGGATACACATACAAAAAAAAAAATCAAATATTTTTTTTTATCTTCTAGCTTCTGGTTTTTTCACTTTATTTTAAAAAGCTGATTTCAATTAGAAACGAGGAAGAGTGTATACATATACATTATATCATCCGGTTAATTACTTTTGGCAAAATTTCAAGCATATAGCTTCATTAGGTGTAGTGTAATTCTCATATAAAAAAAGAAGTTGTATGGCAGCTACCCGAACCCATGAACCAAAATAGCTGGATTGAAATAGCGATGACAGCTATTGCAAAAAAACGAATTTGCGAAAATTTCCAGACCTTAGCTCCTTTAGTTTTTGAGTTATTGTGCGGACGAATAGACGGACGGACGGACATACATAGCTAAATCGATTTATTTTTCGATTCCGATTCGATCCATACACTTAAGCCTATATCTACCCCCCCCAATTTCTGCGTCACAAACGTAATGGCAAATTTATTATAACCTTTGACTATAGTCATTCGGCCATAAAAAAAGAAAGCGTATTCATGGATTTACAACATTATCAACAAACTTAAAAAATTCATAAAAAATTTTTTTCAAGAAATTTTTTAAAAATTTCTTCATATATTTTGTAGTAATATGCAGCTAAATTATATATATGCACATATATAATATATGGATATTGTATTGAAAATACATAATGGAACATTTTTCAAAGTATGTCTACATAATATAAACAGTTAAAGAAAAATTTAAATTTTCTTCTTGAAAAAACTAAAAAGTTTAAAAAAAAAAAATTGAAAATATATTATAACTGTTATACAATGTATTAGATTGTTATATAATCAATTCTTAAATATATAACTGTTAAGGTTTTATTTGAATTAAAAAATTAAAGCTGTGAAAAAAATCCGTGCAAAAGCGGTGTTGTTTTTGTTTTAGTTTCACATTTGGCCTTTTAAAAACGAACAGTGTTTTTTCTCAAGAAGGCGAAGATTGAATTAAAAGAGACAGAGAAAGCAGCTCGGTTTGGGGTTTAAAATTGCCTTATTTTGAGAAATAATAAATCCTTTCCTTATAGTTTTCGTAATACATACATATATGCAAGATACCATTCAAAATAATAAGAACGAAGAAATTATTGATGAAATTATTGTAAAATAAGAAATTATTGGAACTTTGATTTTGTAAGCAACCTTAAAATCATTCTACTGATTCTTTTTAAATTCTTATTTAAATAATAATTCCTGTTTCGGAGTTCAATGAAGAAACTTCTCCAGAAATCCTAGTTTTTTAAGAGTGGGGTATAAAGTAAGGATATTCCCAATTTATCAGAATATTTATACGAGATTTGTAATATATTAGAAAAAGGATATAAGTGTTTAATATAAAATCAGTTGCCCCTTTTCCTTTTAATTTATATCTTCAGGTAGTTTTTGAAATAAAAAATACTGGTGCGATTTAATTTTTTTAGCATTCGCCTTTTTTTGGAAATAAGATAGAAATGTAAATTCGACTCCATTCGAAACGACCTTATTTCATTCGATTTTTTAACCCCAAAAAATATACATGCATATCATTGAAAACGAAAACGGATTTACTGCTGCAGGGAAATACGTAAGTTTTTATTCAAAAGGTATCATTAAAAACGTTACGGACAATTGTGAATATAATTGTGAACCGGTAAATTTTTTAGAGTATAAAATCGGTTTTATTATACCCGTATGACTATATAGTCAAAGGGTATAATAAATTTGCCATTACGTTTGTGACGCAGAGATATAGACAGGGTAGATATAGACTCAAGTGTATGGATCGGATCGAAATCGAAAAATAAATTGATTTAGCTATGTATGTCCGTCCGCACGATAACTCAAAAGTCTTGGAGCTAGGATCTTGCAATTTTTGCAAATTCGTTTTTTTGCAATAGCCGTCATCGCTATTTAAATCCAGCCATTTTGGTCCATGGGTTCGGGTAGCTGCCATACAACTTCTTATTTTATATGAGTATTTCTCTGTACCTGTTACAGCTGCGTGTCTGAAATTTTGCCAAAAGTAGTTTAGTTTTATGGCTAAAGTTTCTGCAAAATTTGGTTGGTCTACTGCAAAGGATTCGAGTAGCTGCATACAACTTTTTATTATATATGAGCATTATACTACACCTAATAAAGCTGGTATGTTTGAAATTTTGCCAAAAGTAATTAATGTTTATAATAATAAATAATGATATAATGTTTAAATAACAGTCATACAGGTATCCCAGAGTTGACACAGTCTACTCTACTACAGTCTTCCTCTTTTTTTCGTAAATTTGTTGAGTTTTATGCGGCAACAAAAGTCCATATTTATTTTTTTAACATGAGCCCTAAATTCACAATTATCTTTCTTTTAATTTACAAAAATACAAAAATTTTTTTTTTTTTTTAACTTGGTATTGTTTTTATTTTGGTTATCTAGGGTATATGACCGCAATGGCATTGACACATTTAAATTCATCTTTCACACAAAACTCCTTTTTATTTTTTTATTTGTTTAGGTGAAAAATATTGTTTAAGTGCATAGAATCAGTTAAATGTGATCCTTATGTAAAGTATTTATACCCGTGCATACATATATGAACATCGGGTATATTAAAATTACTCCTCCGTTTGTAACGCATCGAAATATACGAGCTAGATATAGTGTCAAGGGTACGTATCGAATCAGCATCGAAAAATGAATCGATCTAGCTATGTGTGTCCGTCCGTCCGGTAGCACGATAACTCAAAAACTATAAGAGCTAGAGTTCTGAAACTTTCACAAAGTAATTTTTAGACAATTTGTAGGTTCCCTATTGTTTTTGGTTAAAATTGGACAAAGGCTTCGGGTAGCTGCCATACAAATTTTTCGAAATTATATGAATATTTTCAAAATTAATAACTAAATAGAAACCAAATATAAAAAGAAACAAAATGTAGTTAAATTGTTAATCGATTCATGGTGTAGTGGGTAGGACATGTTACTTCTAGTCAAAATGTCTCGGTTCGATTTCAGGCTAAGGAAAAATTTTTTTGTTTTTTAAATTCAGTTTTTGTTATCTATTTTCTTTTTAATATAATATATGTATTTATTTTATGTATGAAAAATTTTATTTTATAGAAAATTTGACAGAAAACTCTCATTTATATTAAAAATTATTAATTTTTTTAAATATTTCTATAAAAAAATTCAAAACTGTTATTTAAAACAAACAATTGATACCATAGCAACTACAATTATTTAAAAACTGTTATTTAAAACAAACAATTGATACCATAGCAACTACAATTACTTAAAAAAAAAAATTAAGATAAATAAAAACTCGTTTTGTAAGGAAAATATTCATTGTTATATGGTGTAGTTATTAGGACATGGGACTAGTAGTAAAGACGTTTTGGTTCGATTCCTGGCTGGTGCAAAATTTTTTTTTTTTTAAATTTATTTTAAAACTCTCATTTATAAATTAATTTTTTTTTTTTTTAATACATTTTTAAGAAAATTCAAAACAGTTATTCAAAACAAACAATTGATACCATAGCAACTATAATAATTTAAAAAAAAAATTGGGATGAATATAAAGTCGATGGCTTAGTGGTTTGGACGTCGACATTTTAATTGAAAAGTGTGGTTTCGAATCTCATTCAGAGCATATTTTTTTTTTAAATTCTTTTTTTTTTTTAATTCATTTTTTTTGATTCATTTTTTTTGTAATTAAATATAAAAAAACAAATATTTTGAATTTTCTGTCAAACAGTTCAATTGCAATATATGAAATTCTTATTTATTTAATACACGCACGGGTATCTAAAAGTTTACAAGGGCAACTATAATCTTCCTCGTTTTTATAAAAGATTAATTTTTTAAATAAATTGATGGTTTAAGATTTGGTAAAATTTCCTTTTTTTTTTAGTAACTTTTAATTAATGTCTTTTAATTTTCACCATTTTCTTTTTCGGAAAAGGTGATTCCGTGATGGAATAGTAACCCTTGTAAGTGTTAGTATTATTAGTATCTAATTTTATATGAAATTTTTATTTGTTAAGTAGATTCATTAAGTAGATTAATTTTTACTAATTAAAGTAGGGATTATTATTATTTACTCCTTCCGACTCTAATTCATGCGACAGCTGTGCCAGTTTTTAAACGATTTTTTTTCTTATATTTGGCACTAAAACGATAATTCACAAGTTACAATAAAATATAAAACCAAAATTGCAAAGATGCTTCTGAAAATACATTTCATTGCAGAACAATTTGTAAAATTCTATATTTATAAGTACCAGATATATTGATTTTAAAGTCAATTACTTAAAAGTGAAGTTTAAAAAACACATGGGTTTTATTTTCAACTTAAAATCCCATTGATATTAAAACCGTATAACTGCAAAATTAGATTATCATAAAACTATTTTTGAATTCATAGATAAATGAGGTTCTCGTATCCCATTTGGTACCAGTTAGAACAGTAAGAGTTTTTATTTTAATTTAAAATGAAGATATTAAAATTTCAGATATGAAAATTTTTTATGGATCATAAAATTTTCATTTTTAAAAAAAATTAAAAAAATAAAAGTATAATGAAAACGCCTTTTATAGTTTCCTTTTTTTTATTGTTTTTATTTTTTTGTTTTAGTTTTTCTTTTTTTAATTTTGGAAAAAGCATTAAGAATGTTAACTTTGTATAATTTCTTCATTTTCATTATTTTTAACTAGAATTTCTAGTTAATTTTGTTTAAGAACATTTAAAAAGGTTTTTCATCTTTTCCGTTCAGAAAATTGCAATTTTTATTAAGATTTTTTTTTTCCATTATAATGTTTATTTGTAGTTTTGGCATTTAATGTAATTAGTTTAATGGGAAAACTTTCATTTTATATTAACACTTTTACTGATATCTGTTCTATAATATAATATTACTAGTTGGACCCCTGTGCAATCGCATACGTTTTTTTAAAGCATAATTGCCAGAGCATCTTATATTTTCTAGCATTAATACTGTAATTTTGAAATACTTCGTCCGAGTTACTTCAGACAATATTTTATTACTTGGACAAATATTTTAATTATACTTATTGAAATATTTTTAAAAAATGAAAATTTAAATTTAAAAAATTTATTGTCGAATGCATAACTACATTTTAATAATTGTAAATCTTTTTCTAATATGAAATATTATCCATTTGTTGTATTATTTAATGTCTATTCATTTTGTAGAAAACTATTGTCAATTGCCAAATTCCATTGTTAAATATAAATCCTGATATTATTATTTTGTCATTTGGTTTTTTGAATTTTTGATCGGTTTGGTAAGGCTAATTATAAAATAGTTTTTACTTATAAAATTGTTTTCAGCTTAGTGCTTTTAAAAATTTTTTTTTTATTGATGTTAGGTTTATTGGAAAAATTTATGTATGTGAGATTTTTAATTTTCAAAAAAGCTATTCGAATATTACAACTAAACTTTAAGCTAAAATTATGAAACCTTTTGCAAACTTATGAAAATTTTGCTCAAAAGGTTTAATTTAATGTAGCTTTTTATTAACTTCATACAAATGAAGTAACCAAATTTTGAGTCAATATATTTTTTTTTTGTTTTTTACAGTTTACTAAATAAACTTAATAGTTGATTGTCAAATAGGGTTTTGGTACAACAAAAATATATCAACTAAATAATTATTTGATTGGTGATAAGTGGTTGGTGTAACAGGACCCTGCTCAAAAGTTTTAAAATTTACTGTGTAACTTAAAAAAATACTCGTTTTACTAATTCAAAATATTTCTGAATACATCCTTGCTATGTATTACAATTTAAATTGCATTGAACTAAAAAAATTTTGATGACAATATATGTATTTTTTTTTAAATTAATTTCCATTTATATTAATTTATTTTTTTATATGTTTACCTCTCAATTCTTTTTCTAATACCTATCTATTCAATCATAACAATTAATTGTTGAATTAAAATAATTATATGCGTTAAGCTAAGATGTAAATATGTATATAAAGAGCCTTAAATCTTTAAAATTTAAATTACTATTACTGTTTCTAAAAATATCAAACAATATCAAATTTCAAAATATTTCAATGTATGACTAATGTTTTTGTAATATTTCCAATATACAACAAAAATCACCGCAACACTGACTCTGTTTTAATAAAAAAAATTTTCGAAAAACCTTGTTTGATTTTCGATTAACAAATAAAAAACAAATTAATATTCTTCTTTGTTCTTATAAATATTTGTCAATTGTTTTGTGGTAATCTATGATATGAGAAAAATAGTTTTAATATTTTTTTATCATTTACTTAATTGCTTTGCCCCTATTTTCGAATTTCGATTTTGTTTGACTCTACTCTATTCTCCTTTTCCTTATGTTTTTATCATGATTTATTTCATGAATAAAATTAATTTAAAGGTATAAGTGTTGCCATTATTATTTTTTATATGAAGTATTTATAATAATTTAAGTATTGAAATATTTTTTTTAACTTTTGGCAATGTGTCACCAACATCTTTTACTCTTTTGTATTATATATATATATTATTTGTATTCGGTTTATACATTGTATGAACAAATAGGATGTACAGTAATGAAGAAAAATTCAAAATTAAATACTTAAAGAACTTTGTTCTTCCACTCTGCTTTTAGAATTATGAGTTTAGATACTATGATATATAATATTATGATATAATGAGAAAAAATTAGAGATTCAAAATCTAAAATATAATGTAATTAAATATTATGTTGAATATATTGTTATTAAATATTATATAAAAATATATTTACCAATTTTATGTAACTGGTTTAAAAACTTTTCGATAATTTATAATAAATATTTTAAGTATTTTTGTCGGTGAGTGTAACTTATTCATACATGGGCGTATGCAAATTTAAGTGTTTTAATTCCTGTTTGTTTTTGATTTAATTTTATTGTAAAAAAGGAAAAAAATAACGGGGAATAAAAATACTATAACTATTAAAGTGCAATTTTACTCCCGTTCATTTTAATATTTTTAAAACATTCGCATTGGGAGTATTATTTATTCATGGCTGCAAAGAATAATTGAGTGAACAAAAATAAACACAATCCCTGTTTAATATCTTATATTTATTATTATAGTTTGGGGTTGTATATATGTAACATATATACATATCATACTTATTATACTTATTTTTGCATTTCATTTATGAATAATAAAAATAAACAAAGAGAAAGAGCAAAAAGATGAAAGTATTATTAGAATAAAGCTGAAAAAAGAGAATATCATCGTTCTTGTTGTGACGGAATAAAAAACAAAATTAGACATACCAGCGTAACTCAAACTTTCAGTAATTGAATCAAATAGAATTAAATAAACACTTTCAAAAACGTACAATTATTAACCTGTAGTTTCTCTGCTTCAGTTATTTAAAATTTCGAATTAGTTCTATATCATACAATTTCATTGAGCAATTTTAAAAACTTTTAATGAAATAAATTTATATTAAGCTTTAGAGCCCTTCAAAGTTCGGTTTTTAGATTGTTACAACAAAAGTTTTGTAAAGTATATTTTGTATCTGGAACTGTAAGTGATCCTTTTAGGAACTGTAAGTGAAGCTTGATAGGTTCACCATATTTACTTTTATTTATTGAAACACAATTTTGGTAAAATTCTTGACACCCAATTCTAAACGACTAAAACTAGGAACATGCAATTGAGAAGGATTAAATTTAAAAAAACGGGTATGAGTCTTCTAAAAAACTTTTTAGGTATTGTTCTAAGTTTAGAAACTGTAAGGACCAAAATATTTTAAAATGTATGTTATTAAAAACCTTTGGTTTTTTTAATTTCTTATATTTTTGATTATAATTAAAAAAAATATATATAAGTTAAAAATTCTTTGTAATATTAAAAATGGACCTACAAAATTATTATGTTGACTGTTAAATATTTTAACCTTTTCAATTTATAACGGGTGATCAAAATTGAGGTATCATTTTGATTTTTCTACCTAGAATTTTTATACGAGGTTTCTTTAGGTATATTCCAAATACATTCCGGTTAGTTAATATGGAACGTTACACGAAGGAAAAACGTGTTTTTGTTATTACAACATTTTTTGAAAATGGTAAAAGTTTTCAAGATGTAATTAGGAAATTTCGAATAAAATTTGGTAGAGAAAATGCTCCAACAAATCGTGCCATCAAGCTGGTGGTTGATAAATTTCTAGAAACTGGAAATTTTTTTGTGGGATTTTGTGAAATCGAAAGTGTACAGCAATAATCCCACAACAATTCAAGAGCTTAAAAGCAACATTATCGAGCAGATTTCAACCATTGAGAACAATTTATTGAACAATGTGATTCAGAATTTTGGTAAAAGATTGGAAGCCTGCCGAAGTGGTAGGGGGGCCACTTAGCCGACATAATTTTTCATTATTAACCGGAACCTATTTGTAACATAATAAATTAAAATAAAACTATATTTAATATTTCAAAAAAAAGTCTTTTTTTATTAAAATTAAAATGATACCTCAATTTTGAGCACCCTATATAATCGTTTGTATGTTGTTTTTTTAACTTAATTTAAATGAACACTTTTTACAACTCGGCAAATATGGGCTACTCTATTGAATGCTATATATTAGTTTAACTTATTTTAGTAATTTATAAAAGAATTTCTTTATTTTTAAAATGAAAATGTTAGGTTTTTGTTAAACTATATAAATAGAAGTATAAATGGAATTTAACCATTAAAGTAAAAAGTTAGCAGAAAAGTGTTCCTATAAATTTCTTTATTAAGTAAATTTCATCAATAAACTAAAATTAGATGACTGAAAGCAAGTAATGGTCTCTTAAACCACAACAATAATTAAAAAAACAAAATAAGATTAATATTAATGGAAACGTTTTAAACTGATTACAAGTAAAAACCTCAAAATTAATAATACTTTTGTGAACTTCAAACTTAAGATTCAATTTTCTCCTACTATACTCACTAAGCTAATGAATAGTTTTATTTTTTAACTGACAATTTACACAATTTTCGCCTGCCGCGAAAGTACTGAAGTTTTAATAAGGGGTTTGTTGACGTTGAGTAGCTAATTCCCTTCCACATTTTGTGGTTTTATAAAGTCGTGGAAAATTATTTACGTGGAAGTAAAATTTATGCTCTTGTTCTATATATCAAAGGATTATCAATTTTTAATATCCAGAATGCTTTCTACCACGCAAGTTTCGTTAATTATGTCATGTTTGTAAGACGACCCGTTTGACTCCTGTAATTTTTTGTTTCTATATTAATACTATTTTATCCATATTTGTTTTGCAGGGATGTTTTGTTTTTGAAGATGGCGCAAGACCAGTTTTATATCTTGCTTGGGGACAAGAAAACTGTTAAACTACAAAGACGCGTTTTTTTTTTACTTCAAATCCTTTATTTTTATTTTTTTATTTTAATTCGTAAAGAAATTTCGAAAATATGTACAAACTGTGCACGAAATATTACTGAAAATTATATATATATATATATATATAATTATTTATTATATATTTTAATTTAACATATTAAAATTTTACAAAAAAAAACAGATATGTTACAAACAGATTAATTTTTATTCATATTCAGGAAATAAAACATGAACCATTTCATAATACATAACAGGTAAATACATTCTTGAATTTCTAAACTTTTTTTTTAATATTTTTCTCAACTTTTTCATATTACTTTTAAAATTTTTTATTTGGTTTTTTAGCACATTTTCAAAAAATTTTGTAAAAATGTGCCTATATAGCTTCACTCTGTCCGTCCGTCTGTCCGTCCGTCCGTCCGTCCGTCCGTCCGTCCGTCCGTCCGTCCGTCCGTCCGTCCGTCCGTCCGTCCGTATGTTTACAAAAACTTTTACACCGTTTGACATAGAGAAAAGAAATTTTAACCATGGGTAGTTTTTGCAAAAAAAATAATTTCGTAGAAGAATTTTTTTCTGTAGCCTCACCTGTTACGGGGCTACAGCCCCCCAAAGTTGGAAAAAGCCCTATATTTAAATTGTTATAACAAGAGTTCTGTTACATATATTTTCAATCTGAAAACGGCAAATGATAGCTGGTTTCATAAACTTTATAAATTTTTACAAGGAAAATGTTTAGGATTGCCATACGGTACTAAAATTTAACATTACGCAAAACTCAATTTTCGCAAAATTTTTGGTCACACATATCTTCTGAACGGTTCAAACTAGGGTCTTGAAATTTTGGGAGGAGTTAGATACTCAGAAATTAGTAGGAGTTGGTTAACAAAATTTTTTTGTCAAGCCCCCTATTTAGGAGCTATAAGGGCTCGAAAATTGAAATTTAGCTATTTTTAAACACCTGTAACTTGAATACCTGTCCAAATTTTTTTTTAGTGATAGACAAAATTCAAAGCTCTATAATTATATTTCAACATGTGTCAAAGGTTTTTCTTAATTTTGAAGGGTGACGAAGTTACAGCCCCTGAAAATTCCAAAAAAGCCCTATATTTAAATTGATATAACAAAAGTTCTGTTAGGTTTATTTTCAATCGAAAAACGGTATTAAAGAGCTGCTTTTATAGGCTTTACAAAAATATGTCGCTTAAATGTATAGGGTTGCCATACGGTGCAAAAATTTATCATTATATAAAACTCAATTTTTGCAAAATTTTTGGCCCCACATATCTTCTAAACGGTTCAAGCTAGGATCTTGAAATTTTGGGAGAAGTTAGATCCTAAAAAAATAGTAGGAGTCAGTTAACAAATTTTTTTTGTCAAGCCCTCTGTTTAGGAGCTATAAAGGCCCAAAAATTGAAATTATGCTATTTTTAAGCACCTGTAACTTGAATACCTGTTCAATTTTTTTTTTATTAATATACAAAATTTAAAGGTCCAACATTATATTTTAACATATGTTAAAGGTTTTTCTAAAATTTAAAAGGGGTTCCTTAAATTGAAGAAAGTGTCTCTTAATTTTACCCATTTTTGCTTAGATAATAAAATTCTAAGTAAAATTCCAAATTTTTGTGTAATTCACAATTTAATTCCTAGAACCTAAAAAACCAGAGGATGATGGGTAGGGAGGGAAGTTGAAGTTAGAGACTTGAGAAATTTGGCAACCTTCCCCATTGAAGGGCTATAACAACTTTTAAATAAAAAATTACTGTTAGCAGTAAATTTTATAAGTCAGTAGTAACTATTTCCAAGTAAATATTTCCAAAGTTAAACTCAGTATGTAATACAATATAATTTTGAAAATGTGCTTTTTTAAAAACCCTTGGTTTTTTTTCACCACTTGTTTAAAACATTTTTCGCACCTTATACATTTCACTTTTCATTTATTTAAAAACTTTTATAAGTTTTTCACTTTATCACTGCCTTATTGCATATTTTCCAAGCAAAAGCATTCATTTTAACTTAAACTTTACATTATGTAAGCTATGCTATATCGCTCAAAATTAATATAGTAACTTTAAAATCAAAAAAAATTTTTAAATATTTAATTTATAAATATATTTTATGTCTTATAGCAAAAGTGATATTTTTAAAAAAAAGATGTATAGAAGATTTATAATTAAAAAACTTTTAAAAATCTTTAAGCAAACCTCTCTTAAGTGTATAATAAAAAAGACAATCGGTTTTACTCATTATTTTCCGAGGTATAGTAATATCGAAATAAAAATACAATTTTCAGATATTGAGTAGTATAAGTTCGAAATTCCAAAAAAATTTTTTAGGAAACTCTTGAAGTTTAATTTTTTTTATCTTTAATTCTTTTATATAATTTCAGTTTAAAGTTTTTATATTGACTGATCCTTTCCTATTTTCGGAAGAAAAGTGGAAATAAGTTATGGATACATCTAGATTTGTCAAAATATTCGAAACATATTCAAAATTCAGCATCTTTAATTTTAATTCGGCAAAAATTAATTTCGTTGCTATGAAAAAAAAAAAAAATTTTATTTTATAAATTTACCATAAAACAATATTGAATTGAAATTTTTAGTCTAGTGAACTTTTACAAAAGCAATTTTGTACAAAAACAACAAAATAGTTCGATTTTCCAATTGTTTCTTATTTTAAACATAATGGAAAATAGAAAATTAAAAAACTTTTGTTATAAGTTTTGTATACTTATTCCTTTAAGTTTTAATTTTTTTAAAACTTAAGAATTTCAAATTTTTAATCTTAAATCTTCGTAATTTATGGATTGTTTTCATTAAAGATAATGGAATTAAGTGACAAGTACACATAAGTATTAATGGAGGTACACATAAGTATTAATGGAAAATTATAAAATAATATTAGAAGGATTTAAACAATAGAATTGTGATAATTTTTATAAAATAATGTATACATAAGCCGATGAACTTTTAATTATTAATAAAATTGTCACACAGATTTTCAATAACTAATGAATTGTTGGGAATTGAATTTCATTTAATTCATTTTAATATTAAAACTCTGATAAAAGACTATTTATTTAATAAAATATTTAATAAAAGTCGATTTTTGATATTCATTAATCGAATGTTCCATTTAAAGTAAAAAACAAGGAAAGAAACAGTCAGTCGGTGCAACCGACTTAGAAATACCCTACACCTATTTGGTTCAAATTTAAGGACATATCCATAAGTCATTTTAACACCATAGAAGCTGTTATTAATTTGATCGTAAGACATAACTAACCAAATTAACTGTATAATACTAAAAACATTTTCTAATTACCCTATCTATTAAAAAATACTACAAATTCTTACTAATTTATCTATTTAAAAATATTAAAAAACAAACAAACTTGAAATAAATGAAAATATATTTATTCCAATTCAATTACAAAATGAAAAAATTCTAATTATTAAATTTTGTGATAAAAAGATAATCAAAGCATAATATATTTAATAATCCAAATTTTTAAAAATTGCAATTATTTTAAATGGTTAGTTTATATACCTAATAGAAAAACTTATAAACGCAAAATATGCAATAAATGTATTTCTAAAATACAATTAAAAATTTACACCTTTTCATATAATTCATTTAAATATAAAAATAAATTTTACATAAATGCAGCAAGTACCTTTGAACATAGCTGAACCCCTACAATTAAGTCTAGATTTCGGAGACACATAGGACATAGGAAATATATTCTTTGGCTTCGAAATTAAACTCGACCACAACCAATTCCCATGGTACTTTCATTACTAGTAACCTACTGTTAAATTTCATCTAAATACCGGCATTATTTTTTGAGTTATGGTGTTTTTAAGATATATGTTTGTTAGTCCTTGAACTTTTCAAGGGTTCCAGGACCCGAAATTATGGTACGATTTCGCCCATATGCAGTCCCGTCATACTTTCAATACTAGTTAACCCTTGTACACAATTGGAACGCTCTATCTTAATTTTAAGTTACTAGTTTTATTAATTTCGATGATAAGCTTTTACACATTGGGGGGTCTAAGAGAGGTTCTGAACCACCACTCCAATTGATCCCAAATTAGGGGGGCACGCAAGAAATAGTAAAGAACACCCTTGTGGCAAATTGGAAGCTTCTACATTTGTTTCAAGTAACTATCTTTATTAATTTCGAAAATATGTTTTAAGGGCCTTAGAACTGAGTGGCTGGTCCCCGATCCACTACTCCAATGGGGCCCAAATTTCAAAGACACTTACGAAATAGGAAGGGACACCCTGATACCAAATTTGGAGGTTCTATCTTCATTGGTTTCGGAATTATGCTCGTTTGGCCTAAATTCGATCAAAAAGTTCTAAGTTCCGAACCCATTGTCCAATCCCGACCTTACGCAATTCCCGAAGTAGTTTCATTACTAGTAACCTACAGCACAAATTTGATGAAGATAGCGTCATTAGTTGTTGAGTTATCGTGATTTTTTATATTTGTTCGTTAGCCCTGAAACCGATTAAAAGGTCCAGAATCCGAACCCATGGGCCGATTTCGCCCATATGCAATCCCCGCCGTACTTTCAGTCCTAGTAACCTACAATTAAAATTTCATCAAGATAGCTCCATTATTTTTTGAGTTATCGTGCCTACGGACGGACGGACGGACGGACGGACATGGCTATATCGACTAAGGCGGTCACGCTGATCACAAATATATATACTTTTCCATATCTAGCTCGCTTCCTTTAGGTGGTTACAAAAACCATACCAAAGTTAATATACCCCTTTACCTATTCTATAGGTGTAGGGTATAAAAAACAAATTAAAATACATAATAATTTCAATTCTATTCATAAGCAATAAATTCTCAGATAAAACTAAGTTTTTTAAAATCTATAGAAATTTAGTGATTTTAAAAATATTATAATTCAGCAAATATACCTAATTTATGTATTATTTCTTCCCACAACTTTGTTGTTATATTTTTGGAATTTAATTGTAACCTTTTTTAATGTAATAAAATAAAATTAAGTTCATTATAATATAAAGCATTGTTTTTCAAAATATGTAATTGAAAAGAATAACATTTTACAAAAATAATATTGAATATAATTTATATAAATGCTAATTTTTTGTAATAGAATTATACTAAAATACGTGGGTAGTGTAATATTATACACGTATTTTGTTTTTTAATCACTATGACTCTTATTATTATTTTATTTTATAATTAGACTATTTTTAAATAAAATTAATTAAATTAGCAAAATAAAAGTCTAAAGTTGTTTTTCCGAAAATAATTTTCACTAATAAAATGAAAGTATAGGATGTAAATACAATTGAATACGAAATTATATAAGTTGTTAATTTTTTAAACGTTGTCATAATAATGGTTTCTCATTTTAAATATATTTAGCTATTATTATTATTCTCATTTTTATATTACTTTGCTTTATAAAAAGACAGATAGACCTTTAAACAATTGATAATGGTTAAAAGAACAATATAAAATTTGTTTTCAGTTACAATTTTAAGTTTAAAAATTGCCACTATAGTTATTGTAAAAATTTAAAGTCTAAATAAAAAGTATAAATAAATAAATTGGATAGTTAATTCAAATGTAATTTAACTAATCTTTCAAATTATAGAAAAACTAAACAAAAGTTAATAGACATTATTAAAATGAAATGTATAAATTTATAAATTTTAAATGTGCTGAAAATAATAAGCGATTGATTCGGCTTCATTTTGATTTTATTTCACGGAATTCAAATCATTATTAATACAAAAAGAAAAATATATACTACACTTCATTAATATTCATTAAAATTTTTATCTATTTATATAGCATCTCTTTCAGTACAAAATGATAATAAAATGATATATGGTACATACCATGATATTATATAAAATAATATAATACCATAAATTTTGAATTCATGACAAATATCTATTGTTATACCCGTGTGATTATAATTCAATAGGGTAAACTAAATTTTCCATTACGTTTGTGATGCAGAGAAATAGGGGGGATAAATATAGACTCAAGTGTATGGATCGGGTCAGAATCGAAAAAAAATCGATTTAGCTATGTATGTCCGTCCGTCCGCACGATGACTCAAAAACCAAAGGAGCTAGGGTATTGAAATTTTCGCAAATTCGTTTTTATGCAATAGCCGCCATCGCTATTGGAATCCATCCTCCGACGGTTCGAGTAGCTGCCATAAAACTTCTTTGTTTATATGGGTATTACCTTTATAAAATAATTTAATTTTATGGCCAAAGTTTGTGCAAAATTAATTGGGATATTGCTAATTTAGTTCACTTGTCTGCCCAAAGTTTGAATAAAATAAAGTTGGTGTACTGGAAGAGGTTTAAAGAGCTGCCTTTCAACTTATATTTTCTTTTGTACATAACTGAAACTCTAATAATTTGTATATTTCAAATTTTAATATAATATTTATCTTACGCTCACACTGATATCCCAGAGTTGACACAGTCTACTCTACTAAACTCTTCCTCGTTTTTATTATACATTCAGCCAGTTTAATATTCTCTCAAAATTTTAATATATACAAAAATTTTTATTTCGCTTCATATATTTTAATATTCAATCATTGTATTGCTACTGCTATTCTAGTGCATTAATATCATGTTCCTACTTATTATTAATAAATAAATGTCATGTTACTTGTGCATACATATAAAATACATATGTACATACATATGTTTAAATTATACATTTCAACCATATTGTTAAAATTTTAATTAATGTTAAAACAAAAGTTTATTATAATAATAAATTAAATGCACAGAATCTAGGAAAATAAAAAAAAAATAGGATTGTAGAATAGTTTTTTTATTTCAATAGCGCACACTGCTGTATTGACATTTTATATCAATTTTGACATGACAATAAATTAGTTAAAACATTTAAAAGAAATAAAAAAACTATGACAAAATTTGTCAAATTAAAAAAAAAAATAAATAAATAAAATTTTAGTTTTATAATTATTATTCAGTTGATATTTTCAACTTTAATTTGTAACTAAAGAACAATAAATGAAATTCATAAATAATTTGAAATTTAATACAAATTGTATATTGTCAAAATAATTAATTAAAGGAGTGGGATATTATGTCAATTCAATATAATAAATAATAATTAAGGTGAATAAAACGATGCTTATTAGAGTGACATTAAAAAATATTCTTGTAATATAATTTGATAATAATTTTTTTTAATATTTTATTATTTTAGAGTAATATGTCATTGATGCAAACTACCTTTTTAGAAAATAAATTAAAATTCCATTAAGTTTTATTATATATTTTGGCTGTGTGATATTTGGAAAATACGATACTCATGTTGACATAAGATAACATTCTATTATGATGCAAGTTTAAATTATCCTCTATTATATAGATTAACTTGCCTTGTAGCATATTTTGCTAATTGTATTGTATTTATAAATCTTTTGCAATATAGTTTTGAGTAAAAAGTATGTTATGTTTGAATGATTGACGCGTACATTTGAAAAAACTTTGATTTAATTGTCTTGTACTTCAATCAGCTTACGTCTTTTTTACATAGACTGATTATTGTCAGTTCTTTATGTCCTTAGACAATATTTTATTACACTATAAAACTTATTGAAAATTCTTTCTTTATATACCATTTTTCTTCCAATAAGGCTTTTTTAACAAAGAGATTTCAAGCAATGTTTTATCTGTTTGACTTTTTGTTGTTTTTAAGTTTTACATTATATTATATACAACTTTTTTTTTTAATTACTGGAATCAATTATCATAATTAATTACTTGTAAAGTCCTGTTATTTATTCCTTATGGTATGTTATAGTTTCTTTTTTCTATATTTTTAAGTTTAAGCCCCTGCAATTACAAGGAAATAAAAACTCGAAAATTTCAAAAAAAAAAACAAAAGCAACACAAAAGACATTATAAAAAATAATTATCTCTTTACTTCTTAAGTTTACAAAAACTAATAAATCCCCATTTCTCCGAAGAATCTTTATGAATTTTAAATTTATATTATAACACAATTAATTTCTTTGTTGTTTTATACCTTTGCTTTAAAGAATATTTAAAAAAAAAAAAAATAAAACAATGGAATATTGTTATAATTACCTTTGTATATAATAAAAATTAAATCACTTTAAACAAACACAACCGAAAATTCAACAGAAACCTCTCTAGAGCAGGACATTGTATAACAATACAACAATCATAATATAATAAATTTAAATTATGTACTTATTATATTAAATTAAAAATAATTAACTCTTTTTATGGAAAAAAAAATAACTTGCTTTAATAAATCATTTATACAACCAAACTATGTACTTTAAAAACCAAATAGAAAATGACAAGTAATGCAATTAGTATAATTTTAGTTATGGGAAATATTATAAAATAATTTTAATTAAATATTTTAAAGTATATTTTTAATTACGATGTTTTAACGTTTAATGTTTTAATATAAGATCTTATGGGTCCGTGACCAATTAGAAGTTTTTTCTTTGATTTTAGAAGTGCATAAGGCTTCTTTACATTGTCAGTTAACTTAAGGGGAACCGATTTTTAACTATAGCTGAGTAAAGTAAAATGAAATAAGAAGCCTGTCTGTAATGGTACAGGGTCAGAACTCCCAGAGTCATAAGTCCCTAGGGGAAGTAAATCCCAAAGGGACTTGTGACCCACTTTAAAATATTTACTTAAGTCCCTTTACAAGTGGGTCATAAGTCCCTTTAGAGAGTTATATATTAAAGTCAAAAATTTTTAAATAAAATCTAAAAGTCTTCTCTGATTTTTATAATTTAAAGTATGATAATACAAAAATATATATAAGCAAAATATTAGATGTACAACAATATGTATTTATATATTTATTTATGCGAGATACTATATTTGGAAGCATATTTAGATTTGTTAAAAATCAAAGTTGACCCTGTTTCCAGAGTGTTTGTAAATTCATGTATATGAGACTTTGGTTACAAAATCAGGATTACCCTTTTTGCAAAATAGCCTTTCAAAATGTAGTTTAAATCTAAAATTTTGGAAAAAGGGAATTTTCTAATTTTGAATCCAACCTCAATAATATTATTTAATTAAAATTAATATTTTTTTAAATATTAATAATTTTTAATCTGAGAACTGTATAAGGGAGTTATGACCACGCTGAATCAAAACTCCCAGGGATATAATTCCCTTAGGGTGCTATGCTCTTATGCAGTGTTTATATTAGAGCTTCGATAAAACCGATGTAGAATTAAAAAATAATATTATTTATATTTGTTTTAGATTTATCTGGTAATATTCAAAAAAAATAAAAACAAAATTAAATTAAAAAAACTTTTAGGAATTAAATATAATAAACATAATAAAGCATAATTAATTTATTGGAAGGGGAAAGTAATAATAAAGAAATATTAAATTGAAAGAAAATTAAATTATATAAACTTATCAATATAAAAAAAATAAAACAAAAAATATTTTATTAACAATAAAAACAAATTTTATTTTATTACATTATTAAATGTATAATCGTATTATGTAATGTAATGTATAAACATATATTTAAAAAATTACAATAACAAACGAGAGCAAAACATTTATTTAAAAATTTTGATCATCGATAAGAGCGTAGAAAACTGAATAAAGAGTTTTCTATGCTCTTATCCCTTGTCGATGATCAAAGCGATGCTCCAACATTAACACCTCTATTTAAATTATGTATATAGTTTTCTACGCTATGCTGTTATCGACGCTCTTATCGCAGCTCCAACATAAACGCACCCTTACGGAGTTGAGGCTCATTACTATGAGTCATAAGCCCCTTAGGGATTTATGTCCCACTAAGTGGGACTTATGACTTTGGGAGTTCTGACCCTGCATCATCTGTAATATCTATAGGTACATACTAGAATAGAGGGGACGTATTATATTCTTATTATTAGAATTGATTTAATAAAATCCACTTACAATTCCAATATGAAATAGTACTAGGTATATGCAGTAATATCTTAGATTTTCGATAGATACAATTCTAAATTTTATGTATTGTAATAAAATTATATTTCAATTCTAAAATATATACATAATATTGGGTAATTGTTTCCACAAGAAAGCATTTTTTTGGGTATCTCGAATAAAATATCGACTCTCTTTACTACTGTGCCATGCAGCTGTTAAACCAATGTTTAAATTTTCTTTAGTTTCAAGAACTTCTAAAGGCGTATAATTGATATAAAAAATATTGAATGAAATATGAATTCAATTTTCTATTAAGCATTACCAAATGTTAATTTTCATTACCTTCTATATGTATTCTTAATATCAATTTTCCTTTAAGTTCACGAATATCATAAGAAGTTTTTAAATTGTGACTCCGTTTAGACTCAACTCTTTGCCAGTTGCTGTAGAGTATCAGCTAATTCATTTTTATTCATTTCATCATCATTTTTGTCTAAGTTTAAAGTAGTATTTGTTGTTTCTTTCCTTTATACATGATTTTAATTTAATTAATTTTAAAATTCTTAGATTTTTTATGATTTATTAGAACTAGCAATAAATAACATAATCAATTTCATATTACAACAATATTATTCTAAAGATTTTATAATCTAATCTTCTAGAATCTAGACAATGTTGAACTAAACTTTTTTTTAATATTTCAAAATATTTTTAAAACTTGTTGAATTTTTTTCCTAAAAAAAAAAAAATTAATATCCAGGTAAATAAGGTGAAAAATTTCATTTTTTTCACATTATTCATATTTTCTTTCATTTTCCTTTTTCATTAATTTGAGAGAACATTTTCTACTTCTCTGTAAGAATGGAATAAAGAAATTTTTTTTTTCTTATCCATTATAAAACTTTTGAAAATTTGTTTGAATTTATTTCTGTATTTTTTTTCTTAAATATCATCCTGATTTAATAATCTTTGGATGATTACCCTAAGGTAAATGTTTAGAATTATATTTATATATGTATCAAAGAATTCAGTAAAGAATAGACAATGTTTGTATTGATAAGTTTTATTTACACTGTTTTTTTTTGTTTTTGTTTATTTTAAGAATATGTTATTGAGTATAGGGGTAGGACTAGTTATGAATAATTTGATTGATACTCTTTTGTGACATTTATATACATATATATTATATATATATATATATAGAAGGATATATATATGTGTTATATATATATATTTAAATATATATATAAATATGTAAAGTATTTTGTTTAAGGCCTATAAATAAGACTTTTTTCTATGTCCCTAAATAATTTAAATAAATTTTTAGAAACATTTTAGATAAAATTTAATTAAATTTTTATGTTCAATTACATTTTTATGAAAACTGTTGACTACTTATGATTAAAATGATATTTCTAATTTTGTATGACTATGAAAGATTGAATTTTATGAGTGTTAAGTGACTTGGGGAACTTTAAAATGAAAAATATATATTTTTTTTTTTTTTTAATTTATTAAGTTTTTAAAGTTTTGATGATGAGCTATTCGTAATTTTCTCATTAAGAATTTTTTAATAATATCTTGAAGATTAAAATATAACTTGTTTTAAGGGCTAAATAGAATAATACATATTATATTGATTGCATTAGATTATGAGATATTTTTGGTATTTTTTTCATATATATTCAATTAAATATTTAATGTAATTATTGTAAGATATTTGTAATAATCATTGTTTAATATTCTATTATTTGTAAGTTATCAATTTATCTTTAACTTTTGAAAGGTGTGTATATAAATTTTTTTGTCAGAGACTTACGATCAGCTTCCTAGAGATATTTAAAATTTTATTAAATTTGACCAATGGCATAGTGGTTAAGATGCCGGAAACGAAACTTGTTAGGTTCGAATTTCGGGTAGCTTATATTTAACTAACAGAAATAATTTATATCGCACAGAAATATAGTATTTTTGTAATTCAGTTAGATCGGTGTAAATAACAGCTTAATATAAAATATCTTTTAAGCCTAATAAATTATATGAAACTGAAGTTTGGGCAAACTTAACTCGGTAGAAACCTTTTATCCTATACATTTTTATATTAAGCTTACTTATTAATATGGGTAAATTTTTGAAGGTATAGTAAAGACTAAAGAAAGACTACTTTTTGCAAAAAATATTATCGCTTAGAAAATATGTGCCATAACATATTTTAAAAATTTTTTAATGAATAGTTAGGGGAAATTATAAAAATACATATTTTTCTGTTGTTCATACTTTTTACAACCTAATTTCCAAGATTTTTCTATTAAAACTCATAATATCTTAACAAAATTAACCTTTTTTTGGAAAAATAAAAAAAAAAATGTAAACTTTTTACAAATATGATTATAATTATATATACAAAACAAAATCAATCTATTAGATAAAATATTATTAAAAATTGAATTAAAAGAAGTAATTTTTTTTTGAAAAAACTTTAAATAAGAATGTGAAATGGGTTATTTTTTTTTTGAATAGACATAATCATTTCTGACAATCTTTATGTAATTTTTAGTCTTTTTTTATTTTATTCTGTTCAAAAATTTTTAATAATCAATTTTTTGATTTTCATTTTGAAAATTCAGCATAAAATTGAACTTGAAAAGGAATTATCATAAATAAGTTTTATAATTAATGTAAGGGATCAATCAATTTTAAGAAATATAATATATTATTAAAAAATCAGATATCTCTTTAAATTATTCATAACATAAGGGGGTAATGTATTAAAAATTATATTTTTCAAATGATAAATGATCTATCGGTCAGATATTTGTTTAAATAAGTAAAAAACATAAAATAATAAAAGAAATTAAAGAGACATAAGACATATTTTTATGGATGAGCCATTATTTTTCCTTCAAGCCGAGGGTTCACATTCACCGGCGAGCGATGAATTTTTCAGCAGTGTATTCAATTTCAAATTCAAAATAGAAATTTTTTGAAGTGCTCATATAGAAGAGCGACAAGTGCTTGTACAAAAATCTGTCATTTGTTTGCTGACCTGCCTATCTGCTTGTTCAAAGCCTAAAGAAGCAAATAATCTTGTTCGTTAATGTGAATTTGTAGAGAAGAAGCTAGGAAATTACATAATTAGGAATTTATAATTGTATTTGGACTTAATTGGACGTTAATTTTGTTTTTCCCTTACGAACAATAGATGTATTTCACTTTCAAACTTATCACTTATCAAAAAAATCAAATAATTAATTTATTACTACTCAAAATTTAATTTACTATTAAATACGGTTTAAGTGCAACAACAACTTAATAACAAAATAATATTTTAATTAGTGACAAGTTATTAGTACTCAAAATTAGACGCCGAGGGTTAAATCTATTACTGATCAAATTAGCGGTTCAATCTTGATAATTTAATTTTTTCACATTGATTTCTTCCTTTTTCTTAGAATTATAATTCTAAGACTTTTATTCCTAAAACAACTAAATAATATAAATTACAATTCCGACTTGTTTAACTTAAAGTTTTGATTATTTTCCTATATAGATTAATTTTAAACTTTATTATTGATTTTTGTATATAAATAGTTATTAAGTTTTAAGAGTTTAATTTGCATGTAGATCTTATAATTTTTAAAATAATTTGGGCTTAGGGTAATTTACAGGGTTTTTAGTATATTTTAAATTATACATATATGCTGTTTGACTTTTCCTTGCAATCATTGCACTCACTCACTCTATTTTACTATATAATAAATAGCAAATAAAATTTTATTTTAAATTTAAATTTGAAGTAAATTTAATTAAAAATCTGTAAAATTATTTGATTTTCTGAATTATATTTTCTTGAACAAATAGCCAAACAACAAAATTGAATATGCATTGCATATATTCTTTGAATAAAACTATTTAATAGTAAGCATTATAAGAAAAATTTCCTTAAAGGAATTCTGGAATTCAATTTTGTACAATCGTAAGCAAGATTATAGAAAGTAAAACATACGGTTTAATATTTTTTTTCTAGATTTTGTTCTTTAGAACTTGGAAAACCTTTTGAATGAGATGAGAATGAGAAAAGAAAAACAAATGAAATTTTTTGAAGAGTCTTTGAAATAATTGAAAAAGTTTGTAGAATATTTTTTAAAACTTTTTTATAAACTTAATATTACCATTCAAGTCAAAGGAAAACTGTTTTTTGTTATTATTTTCAAGCATTATTAAATTTGTTGTAAATATTATAAATAATAAAAGAAAGAAAATTGGTTTATTTTTAAATTTAAAAAAAAATTTTTTTTGGTTATTCAGGGGGAAAACTATTTTTGCATATACTGTTTTACATACATTTATTAAGATTAAGTTACAAATTTGGATGTTATCTAAGATTTTTTAAAGTATTTTTTAAGAACTTTACTCATTTTGTGCTTTAATTTTTACACTACGTGCATAAAAATAAAGCCACGGGTATATTAAAATTACTCCTCCATTTGTAACACATCAATTTAGGCCAGCTAAATATAATGCCAAAGGCAAGTATCGGATCAGCATCGAAAAGTAAATCGATCTAGCTATGTGGGTCTGTCCGTTCATCCGTGTGCATAATGTAACTTAAGCTGCACACTCATAATAAATACATAAAAATAATATCGAATCAGCGTTGAATAATAAACCGATCTAGCTATGTGGGTAGTCCGATCGTCCGTGTGAATTATATAACTTATGCTGCACCCACATATTATAAGGTAATACATAAACGAGAAACCTATAAGTACGCATTAAAAACTAAGTCCATTTAGAGTTAATTATAATAAGTCCTTAATAATAACAATAAAAATTGTTAAAACTTTTTAATTATTAATATTTCTCAAAATTTCTTCATAATATTATTCATTTTTTTTAAATTGAAATAATTTGATAATTTGTTTATTTAAATAAAATAAAGGACATAAAAAGGATTAAAATCTTCTTGTTTCGTATGTTATTGGTATGTGGTTCAAAAACGGTTGGCAACCGAAAACTTATTCGAAAAGGTTTTTCAAAAATTTAAATACTAATATTCTCTTTCAAAATTATATTCTATATATTCGTTTATTTTATATTATTAAATATCTATAGATACAATTTAAATTATAGTTGGGACTAAATAACATCATTATTATTCTTATAACCGCAAATAATTTTTAACTGAGGTTTTCTGTTTTCAAAATCTTTTATTAAAAAAAAAATTTAAAAATAAATTATTTATATAGTCTAAAAGAGTTTTAATTAAATGTACAAATTAAGTGTAAAAGGAAGGTATCAAGGACGATATTTTTTTTTGTTTAAATAAGTTATAGTTTTATAATTAAATAATAATACTCTAAATAAAAATACTCTAAATACTCTAAAAAACAGAAATACTCTAAATTAAAAAAAAAAGAAAATAAAGGCCTATATATTTGAATTTAATATAATTTATTAAAATTTTAATTTTCAAATTTTAATGTTTTATTATAAAGTAATAAAGTTTTACAATGACAAAAAAATTATAGTGGTTTATACACAGAGTGTTTATTATGTTTTACTACACTGTCATATTTTACTGAAAATTAGATAGCCTTGTCATATTTCTCTGAAAATTAGATATCCGCGTCATATTTCAGTAAAATTAAAATGTTAAGTTAAGAAAGTTGAAACTGATTCAGAAATTCTGAGGTTAGATAAGTATTTGAGTAGGTTAAAACAAAATTTCAAAATTTAATTTAAATCTATATATATGAATGAAAACTAGAAGAGTCTCATTTCATCCCTGAACAAAACGTACGAGAAATTGAGTCATGACTAATTATATTTCACACGTCCTTAAACAAAAGTATAATATTCATAGATATTTTAATACATTTAAAAAAATTCAGATCCTCCTCAAAAATTTAATTTTAAAAAAGATTTTAAAATATTTGACTAATGTCAAATAAATTCTTGCGAAGTTATATGTGAAAAGTAAAATCATCATTTTGAGTCTATGACAGTATCTTCTCCATCTTAATTTTATTTCAAATGATGAATCAAAAATATTATATTTGCTTGTAATCTTGTAGCTACTGGGTTTCTACTGGTTTTTACTATTATTTAAAACAAATTTTTAGGAGAATATAAATTTATTATATAAAAATTATTTTATCATTTAACATTTAACATTTGAAAATTCTTTACTTAAAACAATTTTCAACATTATTCAAAAAGCAAATAATTGAAGAAACATTAAAAATGACTTAAACTAAATTAAGACTTTTAAAGAGTAAACCCAACAAAATATTCAAACTGATGAACACATACAAGAAAAACTCGTTTAAAAAAAATATAATGTTTTTAGCACATTTTCAAAAAATTTTATAAAAATGTGCCCATCCGTATGTTTACAAAAACTTTTACACCGTTTGGAATAGAGTAAAAAAATTTTAACCATGGGTATTTATTACAAAAAAAAATAATTTTGTAGAAGAATTTTTTTCTGTAGCCCCACCTGTGACGGGGCTACAGCCCCCCAAAGTTTAAAAAAGCCCTATATTTAAATTGTTATAAAAAGAGTTGTGTTATATATATTTTCAATCTTAAAACGGCAAACGATAGCTGGCTGAATAACCTTTATGAGTTTTTTAAACAATATGTTTAGGGTTGCCATGCGGTACTTAAATTGAACATTACGCAAAACTCAATTTTTGCAAAATTTTTGCCCACACATATCTTTTGAAGGGATCAAGCTAGGGTCTTGAAATTAGATATTTGGGAGAAGTTAGATATTCAAAAATTAGTAGGAGTCAGTTAGCAAAATTTTTTTGTCAGAAAAAACAAAACAGCTCGAAAATTGAAATTTTGCTATTTTTAAACACCTGTAACTTGCATACCTGTCCAAATTTTTTTTTAGTTATATACAAAATTCAAAGCTCTATAATTATATTTCAACATGTGGCAACGGTTTTTCTTAATTTTAAAAGGTGACGAAGCTACAGCCCCTGCAAATTCCAAAAAAGCCCTATATTTAAATTTATATAACAAAAGTTCTGTTAGGTATATTTTCAATCGAAAAACGGTATAAGAGAGCTGCTTTTATAGACTTTACAAAAATAGGTCGATAAAATGTATATTATAAGTAAGCTTTAACTTAGTCACCATTGTGTATATTTCCAAAATTAAACTCTGTATGTAATACAATATAAATTTGAAAATGTGCTTTTTTAAAAACTCTTGGTTTTTTTTCATCACTTGTTTAATATAAATATTCACCACGTTATAATAAGTTCTACTCTTCTCATAACTGATAATAGAACTGAGAATCCTGCTTTTAACAGTAGTGCATGTGAAAACTTAGATACAAATTTTAATGCAAAATGTCAGAATTAAATAATTAGATTCCTAGCGTTTTAACAAGTTTATTATTTACCAATAAAACTTTTACAACAATATCATACAATTTGAGCTAAACTTTTAAAATAAAAAATGTCTCATTCCTTTAAACAAATATTTAGACTCTTTTGTTTAAAAATTTATTAAACAATAGATACAATATAAAACGAATTGAATCGAAACAACGTACTACCAATTGCCATACTGTGTTCTCAGATAATAAAAATGTGCACAAAAATTTGTATTGAGATCTCCCATTATTATCACAATATCAGTCCTAGGAATTTTTCCAATTTTTGACTAAGTTGGTTGAAGAATTCATCTTCTATTTCGTTACCCGAGTATAACATTAAGCTACCCTTATAACAGATTCTCCTCTATCTGGCCATCTTGCTTTACTTAAACCCATAATTTTGTTGTAATGTCTTAACGTTTCATTTTCTAATTGGCTCAGTCCTGATGCTTCCATAAGGGTGTGTACATTCCAATTTTCAAATCTTATCATTTTCTTAGTGCCAATGATCGTTACCGAATTTTCATTTGATTCTATCCGAGGCTCCGTTTTTATTTCTTGAATCGTTATTTTACAATGGAAGGGTGATTAGGCCATCACATTTTTTGGCCTGCATAGAGACAACGTCAACTACTTACGCAAGATTTCGTTTGCGCTTTCTACATATACCTATCCATTGACATTTTTTTTTAGATGTGTATTGGTTTATTTCATGTCACCTTTAAAAATACTTTGTGGACTTTTTTTTTAAATTGTAAGATTTTTCCCAAATTTTTTTTAAATATTGGTGACTTCTTTCATTTATAGTTTTGGAACCTTTTTTATTCAGCAGTTTATCTTTAGATACTTTTGTTCTCGTTGTATTTTTCAAAATATCTTAACAATAAAAGAAAAAGTATTTAAATTAAAGCAAAGTAAATTCAATGATAATATTTCATTCCTATTCTTCACAAAATAAAATGTTTAACAAATTATCAGAAAATCCTTCGAATATATATATAGAAAATAAAGAAAAACTTAAGTATTCCAATTTGTTAAAAATTTAACTTAAGTCATTTTATAATATAATATTATATAAAATTTTAATTCTATAATCTTATTCTTATATATAATATATATACATATATATAATATTATATTATAAAAAAAAAGTTTTCCATTTGTTTTTTGTGTCCAATGAATAAAAATTTTCTATAATAAAAATGCTAATAGGTTTGTAATTACTTTGAAAATAAAATTTGTTATAATGAATAGATTGTTAGTTAAAAAAAAAATCTGTTTTTTTGTTTTCTTTGAAGAAAAAGTTGGAAAATTTGTTTGAAGAGTTTTCCTTTCCGTTTTTCTTCAGTAAAAATAAAATTAGAAAATTTAAAAACTTTGAAATATGTATTTTTCTATGATAAACTTAAAAATTATAATATTGATTTTCGAATATATAATTTATTTTCTTTGATCGAAATTATTCGATTACGTATTCTTTTAGAACTTTCTTACAAAGAGTTTTATGTATAAAAATAAAAAGTGCATTTAAATTAAAATATGAAGTACTTACTTTAGAATTATATTTATTATACTTGCAGACAATATTGTATTAAAAAAAACTCATGAAAAGTTAAATTTAAACACTTGATGAATAAAATTGAAAGAGCAAGTATCACGGTCAAGTATCAGTTTTATACAAATAAAATTAAAACAAATAGGAAGTAACTGCGTAAAATGCGATGATTATTTCATTTTAAAAGTATGTTTTACACAATTTTTAATGAAAAAATGTGCTTTTATGTTTGCACTTAACTGTAGTAATCGGTGAGCAATAATGAAGAATAAATTATTTTTTTGATTGCAAATTGTGTTTAAGTACATACCATCTGACACATTCATTAAAATACTTAAATTTATTTGTTGTTTCTTAATTTCACTCAGTATGACAGCTAAAGTTACATTACTATAAAAGCGACAGTTTAAGAAATGTTTGTAATGAAATAGCATACGGATCTTTTATAAAAATGAAAATTCGTGTAATAAGGTTATATTTTGTGAATTGCGTTAAAATTTTAAATAATCTTTTACTTTTTCTAGTCAAATCAATACTCAGAGCTAATATAAGACTAGGATAAAATCAGAAAAACAATCTTCAAAGTAAACTTTTATCTTAACTTGATGTTCTGAATTAAAAGACAAAAATTTTAATTAGTATTCAAAGAGAGTTTAATGATCAATTATATTAACATAATTTCATCTGGGTTCTTTTTAAGCATCTTGTTTTTGATGACGACAACTTTTAAAATACAAAATGCATTGTAATTGCATAATTTCATTATTGTTTAATATTTATATTGTAAATAAATATAGCTCTAATTTTTTTTAACCAATTTTGGATTAACTTTAGGCATTTGTCACTTTTTATAATTAAATTTGACGACAACTCTCTGAAATCTGATTTCCAAGAAACGCAAAATGTATAATCTGTATATTCTGAGCGTAAAAAATAGACATACCTCGATTCTTGAAGGCTCATCATTCAAACAATTTGTAAAGTTGATAGACAATACAATTTTTTTTGTTTTTACTTTTGGGTTTTTGTTGTTGTTAAAGTCATAAAAATAAATTTGTATGAGTTTTTTTTTTATTTGTATGATTCTTTTGAATATAAGAAAGAAATACAAAATTTTAGAAGAAATATAAGAAATAATTCAAATCCTTTTGAATTACCTACCACCTTATAAGTAAAAATATTGTACCTGGCATTTTTCAGTTTAATAAGTTTAATCAACAGATTTTTTGTTTTAACCTAAATTACAAGTAATTGAAATTAAATTTTATGATATTCTTAATTTTTTTTTAAACATATGAAATTTTTCACGTACCTAAACTTATATGTTTTCATATGTACAATTTTTTTTTAAAACATGAAAGAAATGCTGTTGCTAATTTATATAGTTTTTTAATTTTTGACATTTAAATTTTAAAGAAACAACTAGACGTGATACACTTTCGTAGGGAAATTTAGAAGTGATACAAAATTGTTTTCACTTCCTATGCTTCGCTTTCAAGAATTTCCAAACGTGATGATTTGCAAATTGATATCACGTCAAATTGACAACATGGCGTCAAAAACACTTTAATGCCTTCAAAACTAGCCAATCATCATTTTTGTAATACTCAACGTATGCTACACCTTTAAGAATTGGGGGATAATTTTAGTTTGACCGCAATGATTAGAAAAATAGAAAAATGTTATAAGAGTTATTCACAAAGTGTTGAACGATTAAGTTTAAATCAGTGCGATGGTATGATATTATAAATGTTATTTTCATAAATATGTTCAAAAAATTACAATTTTTTAAGATTTGTGATGCCTTGAGATTTTGCAAGTATAGAAACTCGAAACTTGAAATTTTCAAAATTTAACTTTCAACCTAGCATAATTTTGTAAAATTATCTCCAATTTATAAAGATTTCAGTAATTGTTGTAAAAAATTTAAGAATAATAATTTTAACAAAAATTAACTAATTTCTATTTAATAGGTAATGTAAAAAAAAGCTTACTACATATTTAAAAAATCCCATGATATATTTCTTATTTTTGTCATCACTTGTATCTGAAGTTGAAAAAACTCTTTACAAACATATAGAATTTTGTGTAAAGTGATTTCGATTCTTATTATTTTTAGAAAAAAACAAACCCCAATGTTCTTTAAATACATATATATAATATACATATATAATGATGTATTTGTTAAAATACAAATTGAGATTTTTGTACACATGTATACAATTCATAAATCCATCAACATTTTTTATTCTTCTAGCTAAAGGGAGAACATAAAAAGTTTATACTTTTTTTTATGTATATGTACATTGAAGGATGAAGAATGATTGTTTCGTAGTGAAGAGTGTTATATATGTAGCAGAAATGAAAAGTCATTTTGTTAATATTTTTACTGAGTTCATTTCAATTTTAAAGTTGATTTCTAATTAAAAAATAATGTAAAAGTATGTCAAATTAAAATTAAAAAAAAATTAGCATATATGAATATTATTAATTAATATATATATTTGTCTAGAATGAGGTGTAACAAACGCATTCAATTAAATGTGTTTTGTTGGATGTGTTCAATTATAAAAAAATAAAATATTAATGTTTTGTTGGATGTGTTTTATTTTAGAAAATAAAATATCCAAAACTATCATAAGCAGGCCAAAAAATATTTTATTAATTTTTAATAAAAAAAAAAAACATTTTTATGAACTTAAATTTATATGAAATAGTTCATTTCAGTTTTAAAAATCACAGAAGATTTTTGGGAAAATTTAAATAAATAGTAAAACATTTTGCATTTAAAATCGAGACTATGATTTACAGGATCATTCCTATTTTAAGTCTTCATTAATTTCAGTGAAATACTGAATTAATAGTATAGGCCAAATATGTGCTTTGGTGCTCTGTTTGCTTTGCTTTGAAAGCAAATAACCAAGCAAAGCAACCAAAGTAGGGATGTGCATTCTAGTTACTTTGAAGTAATCGTGAGTATTCGTTACTTTTTTTTGCCAATACCCGTTACTTTATACCCGTTACTTTTACCCGTTACTTTTTAAATTTTTTGCTTTAAGAAAAATTAATGTATCTAATATGAAATTTTTAACTAAATGCAAAACCCTAAACTTAATCTGCTTATCAAATATAAATTAATTTTTTAATATTTTCTTTTTTAAAATTTAATTTTTTCTTTTTTAAATGTTTCCTTTATTCATATTTAAATTTAACGTATTCATAAATTCTTTCCAGAATGCATTTGTCACTTTTCTAATTAAATAAAATTATACCACATAAAAAAAATCCATCATATAATTTCTGATAAGAAATCGCATGCAAATAAAAAATTATTATTTATGGTATTACTATATACATTCTTTACTCTACAGTATGTATATATATGTTTCCCTACCCATAGTACCTATATAATAGCATATTATACCACATAAAATTCGAATACGATTCTGGTACATTTCAAATACTCAATACACACCTACAGTATATTATGGTACCTATAGTTATAGTACCTATAATATCACATTATCCCGGTAGTATTCAAATACTCAATATGACACAAAGATCACACTATCACAGATATTCAGTTACCATATTCAAATACTCATTATGACACATATACCATATGTATCATTATAGTATATTATGGTACCTATAGTTATAGTACCTATAATATCACATTATCCCGGTAGTATTCAAATACTTAATATGACACAAAGATCACACTACCACAGATATTCAGTTACCATATTATTCAAACCAAGAAATAGTGCAAATTTGAAATTAGAAATGTCACACATAAACAAAATTATACCGAATACCGATTATTGGAATTGGAATGGAATTTGTTCTTAATAAAACATATATACATGGAATTGGAATGGAATTTGTTCTTAATAAAACATATATACATTATACAATAGAATTATTATTATTATTATTATTATTATTATTATTAATATATTTGTCTAGAATGAGGTGTAACAAACGCATTCAATTAAATGTGTTTTGTTGGATGTGTTCAATTATAAAAAAATAAAATATTAATGTTTTGTTGGATGTGTTTTATTTTAGAAAATAATATATCATAAATTATCATAAGCAGGCCGAAAAATATTTTATTTATTTTTAATAAAAAAAAAAAAATTTTTTTTGAAATAAAATTTATTTATTAGTATATGAATAATTTCATTTCAGTTTTAAAATTCGCAGAAGATTTTCTGGAAGTTTTAAATAAATAGTAAGACATTTTGTAAATAAAAACTAATAAGACAATGCTTCACAGGCACATTTGTGTAGTAAGTCTTAATAATTTTCAGTGCAAATCTGAAATAAGGGCGAAAGCCCAATGTATGCTTTGACGCATTGCTTGGTTTGCTTAACCAAATAAACCAAGCAATGTATTAAAGTAATTTCAAATTTTCCCCTCATCTCGCTCTCAACTATCTCTCATCCCTTCCTTCATAACCTGATAATTATTTGTCTATTTAAAAAAAGTTAAAAATGGAAAAAAATAATGTAACGACTAACGGTTGGGAAGGTGGATTCGGGTATACAATACCAGTTCAATGCACCATAAAAAACATAAATTTTATTTAAACTTAGTTAGGTTAGGTATAATAAAAAATTTCAAATAAAATTTATAATTTGTGATAATGCAAAACTCAATTCAAAAATCAACATCTACTTAATACAATTTACGTAAATTTAAATAATAGATACATTATTTAGCATGTTGAGTACACATTGTAGAATGTTAGCAACAAACAAGTATTCCGATTTGAATCTAAACAAAGGAAACAATATAGCAACATTTTTTAAAAATATCTGTACAAAACATTAATTAATGGAGAAATAGATCATTATTGAAACAAAATAAACCTATAAAAAAATTTTAAATCTTTTATTAATTTATTTAATTTAAGCAAGTACGCACTTAAATAAAAAAAAATATTAATTGAACTTAAAAAAAAAGTATACCAAGAAAGGATTTGAACTAACGACCCCAACATTTTATAAATACGAAACATATAAAAAGTAGACTAACTAACTTATTCATTTTCAAGTTTTTAAGATACAAGAAGAAATTATACGAGTCATTTATTTATTTTTTGTTTATCTATTACTAGAATCGAAGCATAATGTGTGTTATATAAAATGTAACGGTTGCAATTTTATTTAACATACTTTTAACATAATGTACATGATTAAATTAGAAATAGTTCTTAATTACAAAAAGTTTTTCTTTCATTCGACCTTCCGTCATTCTGTGACGGACCAACAGCTAGTATAATATAAGTGTATTCATTTTACTTTAGTTGGAAAAAACAAAAAAACAGAAAATCAAAACCAACACTATTTGTTTAAAATTTCAATGTTTACATTGTTAAATATATGTTCGTATTTATTTTAGTACAATACCATGAAATAAAAATAATTTTATTTGAGTAACTTATAACTTGAGTAACTGATATTATTTTAAACTTGTAATCGTTACTTCGAATCTTCTCAAGTAACGAGTACTAAAGTAACGAGTAGTTACTATTCGCACATCACTAAACCAAAGCAATTTCAAATTTTCCCTAACTTTTTTTTTCGATTTCACAGGTACCTAAAAAAATAAAATTTTTGTTTATATTTTAACATTTATAATTAAATAAGTGTATAATAATAATATGGTCTTAATAGTTTTGTAATTAACTCTATATCAATCCCGTTTAACTATTTTTTTTCCTTCAATTAATATATATCAATCCCGTTTAACTATTTTTTTTTCTTCAATTAATATATAATATAAAATATTTTAATAAGGCTTGCGGTAGTGCCTTCTGGTTTTGAAATCGAATCCTAATTTTTAATATTTATAATAATATATATGTATATTATTGTATTAGGGAGAAAGCTTGTCCGTACAACAGGTGCAAGTGTAAAAACCAAATTTTTTTCTGTTAAAATTTCATATTGAATTTTTAATTTCACGATATTTACATATGAGACGTGAATCTCTTTTAAAATTTAATTTAATTGCATTAAAAAAAAAAATTTAAGAAAATTTTCCCCTGGATTGAAATTGAACCTAACACCCTAAAATACAATATTTAGTCACCACCGTCTTAACCACCCAGCCAATTTACTTCTAATGTATAGTTTACTAAATGGTGTATTGAATTATATGGGTTTTCTTGGATGTATTCTATTATAAAAAATGAAATACCATAAATTATCATAAGTACGCCAAAAAATATCTATTTTAATTATTTATGAATTGTTTTTTAAGTAATTTTTTTTAAATATCTAAATTAAGTTTTCTTATAAAGGAAAAAATATAGAAAAATACTAAAGAGGGTAAAAATTAAAAAAAAACAAAAAATTCTAATTTTTATACGTTAAATTGAATTTTTATTAAAAAATAACTAAATAATCAATTAATAGAAAACCGATATATTGGTCGTTGTTAGAGATTTTTTATTGGAAAAAGTTAGATAAATAGTTAAAAAAGAAATATATATATATATATATATATTTATACATATATATAATTTGTAACACAACCAAATTAAAAAAAAAACTCTAACAAACAACATCTAAAATAAAAAGCCCATTAATTATCTAATACTATATATAAATTAAAAAACTAAGAAAGCAATAATATATAAGAAAAACCCTAATCACAAAACACTATCAAATAATAATATCAGCAAAAAATTAAAAAATCAACTAAAAACAGGCTAAGAAATAAATCAATAAAATAAAATACTCAAATAAAATAATATGAATCTTCCAATTTGTTTTGGAAAAACTTTTAAAAAAATAATATATAAACACACATTTTGTAATTAAGCAGACTAAAATAAATTTACTTAAGTTTTATAAACTAATTACAAAATACGGCTAATTAAAATACAGTTTTTCTTTTCTTCTTATTAGAATACATTTTTAGAGTGTCTGACTCCGAAATGTTGACACGCAGATTCGTTTCCGGATGGAAGGATATATTTTTAAATGCATATAAATTACAAAAAATTCCCTTTTTTCTTTTTCTTTACACCATTATTTGGCAAAGTGCAAATTATACATTATTCCGAAATTCCAAGAACTTATATATTTTTGAAAATAAATTCTAATTTGATATAATGAACTACGTCATTCTATGGCGGGCCAACAGCTAGTTATTATTAATATATTTTTCTAAAATGAGGTGTAACAAACGCATTCAATTAAATGTGTTTTGTTGGATGTGTTCAATTATAAAAAAATAAAATATTAACGTTTTGTTGAATGTGTTTTATTTTAGAAAATTAAATATCATAAATTATCATAAGCAGGCAAAAAAATATTTTATTTATTTTTAGTAAAAAAAAAAAAAAACAAAAACAAAAATAAATAAAATTTTTTTATGAATTTAAATTATTTTAAATGTATGTATGTATTAGTTCATTTACGTTTTTAAAACTCACAGAACATTTTCTGGAAATTTTTATATAAATAGTAAAACATGTTGTAAATAAAAACGAGGAAGATTATAATTTATAGTTGCCCTTGTCAACTTTTAGATACCCGTGCATACCCACTATGGCGTATAAAATAAACCGTAATTTACTTCTCTTATAGATTAAACTCATTATCCCATATTTTGGTTAAAAAAAAAAAAAAAAAACCATAAAGAAAAAAAAAAAAACAAAACAAAAAAAAAATGTTTAATTTATAATAATGTTTTAAAAAAAAAAAATTGTCCCATAATTTTAGCTTAAAAAAAAAAAAACCATAAAACAAAAAAAATTTTATTTATCCCATAAGTTTCGCTTAAACAAAAAAAAAAAAAAAAAAAAAAAAATTGGCCCACCCTAAAAGTCCGGTGGTCCGAGGGATGTCCAACTTTGCCGAGTAACTTGCCCTATCACTGTATCTGCCCAATTTTAATTTTAGCCTCGTAGCTTCATTAGATTCACAGTTATTGAATCGAAAACTTTGTATGGCAGCCCCCGAAAATGGGGCCCTAACATTTTGAAACTTCACATAAGTGCTCGATTCATTATATAACTAACTGTGTGTGATTTTCATCCTCGTAGTATAATTTGTTTTGAAGAAACTCATATTGCTGCAAAGAAGTTGTATGGCAGCCCCCCGAAAATGGGACATTAACATTTTGAAACTTCATATAAGTGCTCGATTCATTACATCCGATTTTAACCAAAAACAATAGGGAACCTACAAATTGTCTAAAAATGATTTTGTGTGAATTTCAAGACTCCGATGCGTTACAAACGGAGGAGCAATTTTAATATACCCGATGTCATATATGTATGCACGGGTATAATTAAGAAGACTATGCTTCACAAGAAAATTGTGTAGTAAGTCTCAATTATTTTCAGTGAAAATCTTAAATAACCAATGTACGCTTTGTTGCATTGCTTGTTTGGAAAATAAAATAAACCAAGCAATGCAATCAAAGTATTTTCAAAGTTCCCTCAAAGTTCCCTCATCTCTCTCTCATCCCAGCATCTTTCCCTGATAATTCATTTTAATAATTTTTCTATTTAAAAAAAGCTAAAAATGGAAAAAAAATGGTGTAGAGGTTGGCAAAGTGGCTTCAGGTGTACAATACTTGAGTTCGATGCACCCAGGAGTCAGCACCATAGAAGCCAAACAAATATATATTTTTTAACTTAATTCGGTATTTTAAAAAAAATTCCAAATAAAGTTTATAATTCAAAATTTATAAATAAAGCAAAACTAAATCCAAAAATCAACATTTAATACAATTTTACGTACATATAAATAGGTACATTTTAGCATGTTGGGTAGGTACATTGTAAAATGATAGCAACAAACAAATATTTCGATTTGAATTTAAGCAGTGATTGTGAAACCTATGTATACTGTATAGCTATATTTTTTAAAAATATGTATACAAAACATTAATAGATGGAGAAATAGATCATTATTGAAAAAAAATAAACCTATAAAAAATTTAAAATATTTTATTAATTTATTTAATTTAAGTAAGTACGCATTTAAATAAAAAAGAAATATTAATTGAAATTTAAAAAAATTTAAAAAAAATTTGAACAAGAAGGGACTTGAAAATATTCATCAAAAATTATTTGAGTCATTTGTTTTTTTTTGTTTATCTATTCCTAGAATCGAAGCCTAATGTGCGTTAAACAAAAAGTAACGGTTGAGATTTCATTTAAGAATATGGTATTGATATTCAATGTATGTACCTATATATTGAAAATAATTAGAAAAAGTTCTTCTTTCAATTGACCTTCCGTCATTCTGTGACGGGCCAACAGCTAGTATTAACATATTTTTATATAAATATATATATATAAATGATCAATAAATAAAAAGATTAGAAAAAGCAAATTATAAAGAAAGTCAGTAAATGTATCGTGGAAAGGTTATGAAACTTAGCACCGTAGCTTTACTTAATATATTATAAGTAATAATTATACGAATATTATTTTATAATATAAAAATTTATTTTATTTTAGTACTTGAATTCTTAAAATATTAAAATTCTATAAGAATATTATGTAGAAGTTATGTACTTATGATGTTTTAATTTTTAATCCTTTTTTGAAACATTATTTTTTCTAATTTAGTTCATTAATATTATAGTATACAAAAGTCATATACCTATATATATTTTAATATTTCGTAAATGTATACTTATACCAAATATTTCCATTAAATTTTACGAAGTTGTTACTAACTTCTTATTTACTAGCTTTTCATTTGTTATCCTAAGATATTGAAGATTTATTTATTTGAAAGTCGAAGTTTTTCTTTAATTCCAAGTTATTCCAAAAATAATAGATTTAAACTCCCAGCTACTCGTATGTTACAAAATTATTGACTTTAGACCGCAATAAGCTAATCTACGTTATATATTTTAAATACACAAATTATGACTTATCTATAATTTTAAAATAATTGAAATTGAATTTTTTTTTTGATGTGTTCTTATATAATATGTAAATTGAAAATTTAATATGTATAGTTTAAACAATTATATCTCTCTATATACTAAATAAGTTCCTCATTTACATAATTTAATTCCAATTGGAGGAAAATATAATTGAAAGAAAAAAAATGCTTCTAAATTAGCTTCAAATATTGGTTTCCTTAATAGAAAAGTTTTGTTAAACTCCAAATAGTTTGCGGTATATGGTTCAATATTTTTAAAATTCGTCCTTTATACTTTATTTTATTCCAGAAAGTATCTATGTAGTAAAATGAGACAACTTGAATTTTTAGTATTCAATTCAAATTAAAGAAATTAAGTTAAGTCAAAGTTAAGATAAATTTATAACTTGCTGGTGAAATTCAAATTTTGGATTTACAGAAAAGATTTTTTTAATTTAAACTTACATGAATTTTTACAATATCTGAAAATGATTGATTTTACGTATGTATATATTTACTAATTTTTTATTTATATTCGTACTAGTGAATCAAACTGTTGAAGATTTTTAAATAAATAAAATTTAGTAAAAACATCATATTTCTCTCTGTGTTAATTTAATCGCCTATTGCACCAACCACTTATCACTAATAAAATAAACAAATAATAATTTCTTGATGAGTTGTTGTTGCAGCACTAGTCTTATAGCCAATATAAAACATTAACTTATCAAAAAAATGGTTTTTAGATTATTTGATTAGTGAAATTTGAATGGTGCAATAGGGCCAAATTCTTAGTTTTTAACTAGATATCTTTTTATATTCACATCTTTCATGGCCTTTTCTTTCATCGCAATTAATTTCTTTTTCAATTTTGCTAATAAAAACTAATATACTTCCAAATTTTGTTAAATCTTTAAATACATATTTCTAAAATTGAAACGTAAAAGGTGAAGTAAACCGGAAAATAAATATCAACTGCAATTCCTGTAACATTTTTTTTCAAAACCCAACTTTTCTTTTTTTTAAACATACTTATTTTGTTAAATGTGGGTGTTCTTTTATGTAAACATATGTAGATTATATATATATATACATATATATTTACAATTTTGTATCTTAAAGTCACTGAACCAAAGTAAATGACAAACAAGTCTTTGAAAAAATAAAAGAAAAACCAAAAAATAACGGTATGAAAAAAAAAAATTTTTTTTTTATTCATAATAACATTTTCTCATTTTTCACACATGTACATATATGTATGTAAAATCCTATTTAAATTACCAGGTATGTATATATATATAAATATTAATAAATATATACTTATACAATGTTATCTAAATAGAAAACATTAAGATATAAATGCGTAAAATTATTATGTTCCGTTATAAAAAATACACATATACAAAAAATTTACAGTAAAAAAAAATTAAAGTTACTTTACTTTTGACTGTACGCACCTTTTAATAAGGTTTACCGTTTCAATATACTTATTTTCTCATATGTAAAAAAAATTTTTTAAAATGAAAGAGACAAAATCATTTGAATGGTATTCACTTCAGTATAAAAAATAAGACAAAAAGTTAATCCTGATATAGGTAAATACAAAAAGTTCTACTTTCGAAAAATTTGATTATAAGTGAAAGAGATGATAATAGGAAAATAATAGAAATATATAGAGATAGAAATAAACGTTAATAAAAATAAATATTAAAAAAAAATTTTATTATAAAAAAAAATAAAAAAATTAATCGAAAAAAAAATAAAACAAAATAAAAATACAAAATTATTAATAAAATAATTTGAATAATATTAAAAAAAATAAATATTAACTTTTATAACTTATCTACCTATCTATTTTTATCCGTGCATACAAATAAGGTCACGCATATATTAAAATTGCTTCTCCGTTTGTAACGCATCGATCTAAATATGCTTGATATAGTGTCAAAGATATGTATCGGATCAGCATCGGAAAGTAAATGTCTGTCCGTCTGTGTGCTAGCAAGATAACTCAAAAACTAGAAAAACTACAATTTTGAAATTTACACAAATTATTTTTCAACCTATTTTTAAGTTCCCTATTTTTTTTTGGTTAAAATCTGACCAAAAGTTCGGATTGCTCTAAAACAACTAACTTTTTTATTTCGAAATTTTTCATATAACATTTTGATTTTTTTCAGTACAACTTCTAAACAACAAGAAATTATATGAGTCATTTTTTGTTGTTTTTTGTTGTGTATCTAAGAAATCCAACAATTTAATATAATTAAAATTATGTACAGTTCAAAAAATTTAGGATAAGAAAAATGTAACATAAAGATTTAATATACCCCAAATCTACAATACACGCAGACCTTACGCAGCTATTTGTTAAACTTTTAACGTTTTTTCGCTTTTTCTACGTATTCAATTGTGAAATAATTGAATAGTATCAAAATAAAAAAATAAAGTCTTAAGAAAAAAATAAAAAGAGAAGACATATTTTTAAAGTAGGGAGAAAAGGTGAGGTGAAATAACGTCTGACGCAATAACGCCTGAAGGGGTTTAATGCACTTTCAAAAATCAACACTCTAGGCCATAATGTAGATATTAATGATTTCTTAATTATAATATTTTTGTAAAGATGATACTTGCCAAAAAACATGGACAGGACAATAAATTGCCCTTCGGTTTCAGCAGCACCAACTGAAGATTTGTGGGAAAACTAGGACTTACCTTATTTTTTAAAAGATCACATAAAGTCAAGAAGGTAGTAAATTATAATTTATTATAGAACAATAGGTAATTTCAGTACAGTAACGGATTGCACTAAAGATGGATCAGAATGTTCACCTCCTATTAAATTATAAAACATTATATTTTAACATATGTTAAAGGTTTTTTTTAAATTTATAAGCGGCTCCTTAAACTGAAGAAAGTGTCTCTCAGTTTTACCTTTTATTGCTTAGATAGTATAATTCTAATTAAATTCAAACGAATTTACGAATTTAACTAGAAGCTAAAAAAATGGAGGGGTGGGGGGGGGTAAGATGAAGTTAGATCCTTGAGAAATTTGGTTTACGAGGGTTGATGGAAAGCATCGAAAGCCGCCCAGAATCATTATACGGAGTTTATCTGGGTAGTGTTGGACCTAAAGCCACTGACCTTAAATAAATATCTTATGTTTCCTATCGTGTTTATGATCGGGATTGGGAAGGAAATTAGGATTAGGGTTTGGGAATTGGATTATGTTGGATATTGGAAATAATTTAGTGGGAAGATGGAAGTTAATGTTCTTCTATAACAGCTGGGTGGCACAGTGGTTGAGTGCCGACCTTTCATGCGAAAGGGCCCGGGTTCGAATTCTAGTGAAAGTGAAAAAACTTTTCTGGTTTTCGACTCGACTCAGCTACCATTCGCCATTGGGTTCAAATTAATGGCATAATCAATAATTAATAATTATAAATCTTTAATAAAAAATACTTTAATATAAAAATATAAACAAATGCAAAATATAAACAAATAATTTAATTAAATCATATAACTCGCAGATATAGAATACCATATTAGTAAAATATAAAATATTACAATATAAACAAAAAATAGAATTGTAAATATTGAAAATCTAAGACGTTTCTACATGTTATAAGGCCTAGTACTATCTCATGTTTAAATTGTATGTGGAATTCAATAAGACCAATTCTAATAACACGAATATAATATGCCCCCTGTTCCAACATGTACCTATGGTATAGACAGGCTTATTAGCCTAACAGTTGAACAGTTAGCGCTTAAAAAAAAAAAAAAAAAAAAAAAAAAAAAAAAACTTCATTGAATCGTACATATAAAACCTACCAACCTAAAAAACTACCTAATAGTTGCTATATTCCATAGCTCGAATTGAACTATTTGTAACTTTTATTTTAATTTACATTATAACATACATTATAACAATATCAAACCTCTCCATCTGTTTGTTTAACGGTATTATTTTTTATATTCCATGAGTTTGTTTAACGGTATACGTTATCTACGAGCACAACTCATATTAGAATTAATTATAGATTTTTTACAAAGCCGTTTATTATACTATTGCTAAATTATTCTGGAAATTTCTTTCAATTATTAGTCCCAAAATTAAGAGATTTGTGCTATCAAAGATTTACATTATATTAAATAAATGTTTCCGTTTTAAATGTATTCAAGTTAAGAATATTTAACCTGCTCTTTAGTTATTTGTAAATTGTAATTCGTTCCTATTGAGTCTGTCTTCGGCAGCAGTAGTTCTTATATAAAATCCATTCAGCAAACATTAGATATAATTTAATTTAATTTTCTCTCTTAAAATTAAGTTTAATTTAATCTATAGTAAAGAAAACATGATTCCAATTTCCATAAAAAGAAATAGAAATATCTTAAGTAACATTTTTATTAAGAAATAGAAATGTATTTACCATTTGCATAAATTGATATTTGCATGTTTGTTATAGAAAATTATAATTGTTTGTTTATTTCATGTTTTTACTTATAAAAAGTTAAGAAAAAACTTGAAATATTCAAAGATACTTTTAAATTAAATAAAAAATGTTTGTGTCATGTGTTTTCTATGTTTCCTGTAGATTTGTTGTAATACTGTTTATTATATTAGAAATACTATTTTTATTATTATATTTTTAAATGTTTTTCTCGGTTTTACTTTTAAATTTCTTTTGAACTTTACAGCAATAGTTTGTTTAGATGCTTTCTTGGTATACATGATGATAACTTACTTATGTTTGTGGTAATTACCCAAATTTAAAATTTATTTTTTCGGATATCTAACTAAAGAATAGTTTATTTTCAAAAGACATTTTAATAATGTAATAAGGGTCGATTTTTACTATACAAAACCGTTTACAACACCGTAAAACAATTTTAATAATACGGTACCGTCTATTTAATTTTCATGCTATGCATAAACACACTGATCAGCAACGATATCAATGACGACGATTTAAAAAACCAGGTACAACTTTCTTACTTTGAACAACGTGACAACAACATGTCGTATGTAAACGTGATGTAAATATAATATAAAAAAAACGGTTCATATCGGTAATTGGTTCCATATATAGTCTGTGACTTTAAGTGTTTCAAGTAAAATGATATACAACTCAACCGTTTGATACCCAATACTAGTACCGAAAATTTCTGAAAAAAATTTTTTAGATGGAAACAATTTTTTAACACTTATTTAAACAAAATTTGAAATGATAAAAAAAGAAAATTCTAACAGAAAAATATATTTTTTATTTTTTCTTTCTTCGAGATGAAAATTTCCAAAAGATTCAGTTGACCACAAAACCACTGGCATGGAAACTAAAATGCAAAATTTGGTTTTAATTTAAATAATTTGTAAAAAGTGAATATTTTATTTAGTTATACCTTATAGATTTATATTTTTTTATATCTATAAATATTTTTACATTTTTTATTAAAGTCAAATTAATTTTATTTTATATCTTTTGAATATGTTCGAACTAATTCGAATTTAGAGTTTCCGTCTTATACATATAGCGCAAAAATATAGGATGAACTTATTTATCATAACTTTTATTTAGTTCTCAGTTTATCTAATCATATTTAATTTATTTAGTTTGTTGTAAAATTTTAACCCTGCGACTTATGAAATAACTTTTTTAACGACTACATAATGGCTGCGTCATGGCTGCGTCTATTGTAGACACTTTCATATAATTAGAATGACTCGTCAATTACTTTTAACCATTAATCGACTATTTTTTTGTGTGTAAAATTGTTATGAATTCAAACTCAATTTGATTTGGTAAAATTTTTTTCATAAACTGAGTATATTTTGTGCAATATTTTTGTTATAAAACTAAATTTTAAACTTAAGTTCGTGATCCCCAAATTTTACATTCAAATCATTTATGTTGATCCTCTTCTCTGGTATTTATTTCAATCGGATTGAAATACGATGTCTTGGATAATTTAGAAAAGTTATATTTTATCGAAAAATATTGAATATTATATGTATACGAAATATATTATAACCAAACTTAACTTTAGAGGTTCCACTGTTGGTCATATATATCAGTTCCATGTATTTAATAATATAAATTTAATTTTTTGGAAAATTCTCAAAATTATTTAAGAGAAGATGATTTTTGATTTTCTGCTTATTATATTACCGATTTTAACACTCTTTACTAAAGTAATAGTATAGAAAAAATTTATTGGTAAAGTTAAAGGTAAAGGTAATAATATAGTTGTTCCCTATCACAAGTTAGTCAGTATGGGGGGGTATTTCAAGTTTAAAAAACTATATTTAGTTAAAATAATTTTAAAACTTATTTACCTATACTATATTTTAGGTATTTGTATTTTTGAATATCGAAAATAAAAAGTCATATTTGGATGGGATAAAAACTTTTTATCAATAGTAATTTCTATTTAAAAATTTTTAAAATTGCCGAAATATATACTACCTATAATAATTATTCATAAAATATAATTTAAGATAATCTACAAATTTATATCAATCTTTATTCATTTAAAATTAATATTAATTTTCTTTAGATTAAATCATAGGTTAAAAAAAAATATTAAATTTCAAATAAATTCATGTACAAAGAAAATATTTTTAATTATATTTATTTTAATTCTTATTTTACAAAGCTTTATGGAAAGAGCTAAAACATTTCTTTTAATATTAAACTATTTCACAAAAAAAAAAAAAAAACAAAAAAAAACTATAAATATTAACAAAATTAAAATGATAATTTATCATAAATAATTTAAAATAAAAAAAAAAAAACATTATTTTTTAAATAAAGAATTATAATTGATAAAAAATATTTTTTTTTTAATTAAATTAAATTTTTATTTACAATAATATCTATTTACATTTTTTAAAGTAATTATCACAATTAAATTAAATATTAATATTTATTATATTAAATATTAAATTAAATGAGAAAGTGAGTGAACAAAAGAAAAATCTAAAAACTAAAAACAAAAAGTCAAAAAAGTTGGGATAAAGTCAGCACGAAATGCTGATTTCTTGATTATTTATATGAAATGGAGACATTTATTGTCCTAGGGCTGTGTTTTATACTCTATGAAGCACTAGATTTTTTGCAAGGATGCATTCATAGTTCAGCACCATCAACTGTTAATCAATTACGTGAATCATATGTTCGACAAATTACTGCTAATGCTAACGCTAATAGTAATATTTTAAATGAAGAAGATTTTTTAGATGAAACTTGCACAATATCAAAAGCTGTAGCTAGTTCAACAGTATTATTATCAAATAAATTATTAGAATCAAAATCTACTTTATCTTTATCAACCTTATCAATTATTGATACAAATAAACAACAAAAACAACAGCAACAACAACAACAACAGCAGCAACAAAATCAAAAACAATTAGAACAAAATCAACAGAGATTTAATAATAGTTATAGTATTAGTAATTATAATAAACAATTTTCAACATTTTCATTGAATAAATATGCAACAAATTATAATACATTATCATCAAATTTTGAAAGTATTTCATCAAATCCAACAGAAATTTCCTCAAATCCTGAATTAAATTCGGCAGATACATATTTTTCAATTCCAATTCCAATATCAACATCAATTGTAACAACAACAACAACAACAACTGCAACAATAACAACTAATAATCAAAATTCACCTAACCTATTGAAAAATTCAAATCTACCACTACAAGAATCTATAACTTCAGAATTTTTTCAACATAAGGACGATCATCAATATCGTTTATTATACGAACAAAAACATAAATTTCGTAAAAATTTATCATCTTCGTTAAGAAATTTTCGTAATTCATCATTAGAAAAACGTTCTATAATCTCTTCAACAGATTCACTAAGTTCAAATACACCAATACTTGTACATAAAGAATATAGTAACAACAATAATAATAATAGTAATAATAATAATAAATTAAACAGTAATAACAGTAAAATAAATAGTAATAACAATCGTAATAATCATTTAAATTTTCTATCGAAATTTTCATCATCATCAACAACATCTGTTACTGATACATCACGTGTATATCCTTCAACATTATCATTAGATCGAATTGGCGTTGGATTAATACAATTTTCTGGTACAACAACTACAACGACAGCAAAAGTATCAAATTCTTCAACAACACCAGTAATAACAACAATTAATCCAATTGATAGTATAACAAATTTAACATCAACAACATCACCTGTTATTATAGATCCAATTTTAATTAATACAAAAAATTTATTATTAAAGAAAAAACAACAACAACAGCAACAAAATAAAGTTATAGAAGAAAACTCACAAGTTATTGAATTAAAAAATGCCATAATAAACGACGAAAAAAATTTTAAAGAGTTTCAATTTGCTGAACGTCATCGAGTTAATAGCAGTAAAAATAGTATTTTAAAAAATAACTGTAGTATTAACAACAACAACAATAGTAATAAAAATTTAAATAGTAATTATTTTAATAAGACTTATAACGGTAATTTTAATAAAAGTAAAATATCATCTACATTATCATCATCATCATTTAAAGATAATGATATTTTAAATGATTTTATGTCATCAGCCATTTTAAATAATGACGTATTCATTTCAAAACGTTCAACAATATCTACTACATCATTACCAATACAATCATCAGCATCTAAATCAGTTTTCAGTATAAGTGAAAATTTAGATTTTCAAATTTAAATAGAGAAAATCAAAATAAAAGGGTTTTTAAAAATTTAATAAAAATTAAATTATATATTAAAAATAAAGTAAAAGTTATAAATAAGATATAAATTAATTATAATCAAAAATTCGAATAAAATTTTACCCAATTTTGTATATAACATAATTTTAAAAATTAATTTAAAATTAATTAATTGAAACAAAAATTTTTTAAATTGTTGATTAGAAATTACTAATAGAAAAAAAAATTCAAAATGGTGGAAGTTAGAAAGGTAGATATTTATCATAATATTATAATCTATATCTTTTATATAATATTACATATAAATATTTTTTATTAAAAAAACTGACCACTTTTTTGCAAAAAAATTTGTTTAACTTTTTTTTTTTAATATATTACTAATTTTATTATTAATTTAATTAGTTTTTACCTTTTTATTTGATTGTAAATTTATCTTGTACTCAAATCCCATTTAACATTATATACGTATAATGAATATTGAATATTGACAATTATTTTAATTCATACTTTAATATTTATATTAGTTTTAATAACTTTTTAATTTAATGGACGACAAATTGGAATATAAATTATTTAAGTGTTAAACAAAATATTTTTAGCAGTTAAATTAAAAAGCTGGAAATTTGCTAAAGCCATAAAGAGATAGAGATAAAAAAAACAACCTTGGAACTCTTGAAACTTGCAATAACATAACTAATACTCATTAAAAAGACTAAGAATAAATAGTCAGTTTTTGGTCGAATGAAGTACGTGTTCTGTGGCTATTAACTCCTTTTAAAATTCTTAATATTTAAATATTCAAAAACAAAATTAACACGGAAATTTATCGAAAAAAGTTAATTTTTTTCTTCAGAAACCGAAACCACTACCAGATTATATCCCTGCTGATAGCAAACTAAATGTCTTACAAACAATGTTAAAGTTTGTTTTTAAATTTCGATGCTTTACCGCAGCACCAAAATTTACCGTTTCTACTAAATTCCTCATAAACTCCAAATTTGAAATCATATTTTTTTATCATATTTAAAGCTATCATAAAAAAACAAATTGAACGAGATTTAAATTAAATAAATATATTTATTTTGCACCGAATTTAAATATAACGGTAGTTTACCACTTATTGATTTTTTATTTAATATTTTTTATTTTCTTTTATATGCATACCAATTTTTTTTTTTCATCCTTTTTCTCTTTCTCATTCCTTTAATTATTTTTTCTATATTTATTAAATATATACTCTAGCCTAATGCTTCAGCAATAGCATGCACTTCAATAATAATAATATATTTTAATTTTTCTTTTCAATCTTCTAATTTCAATAATTTTAAAACTTATAATTTTTATTTAATTAATAATTTAATTTTATTCTGAATTTCTTAATAATAATTTGTAGATGTAAGTAAATTATTTTAAAACAAAAAGTATATAAATTGGAGTCAAAATTGTTGTACAATATAGTAAATGTAAGTAATAATAATTAAGCAAATTAAATTGTATATATATATAAAAATATTGATGCTTTATATTATGTATGCTTCTAGTTCTTGGAATGACACGGGTAATCGCGTAAACTACTGTGTCATCATTGATCATATTATATGTTTGACCAACTCAACCCTTAAATTAAGGTATCACTTATGAAAATAGGGATTATAGGCTCCGCACTATCTCAAACTAAAAATTAAATCTGTATGTAATAATAAAGTTTCCTACAAACATAAAAATACATTTAGATCTAGTTCTCCAGAAGCGTATTTGCTCTTATTATATTTTTTTTTATTTCAGTTATTCCGCAACCAAAAAAAATGTATACCCATTTCAGTTAACAATATTTTTGTTATTTTGTATTCCTTTATCATCCCCTATTACATTTTTCAAATATTTTTCATTCCTTAATGCCCTATTTCGAAATATAAAATGGTATAAAATCGTTTGTCTGAGCCTCTTTGCTCAAGCCAATTTAGGTATCCCACAAAAGTGAGGGTCTTATATGCTTTCTGGTTAGGTACGTAATCCCAAATCACAAAATCCAAGACACAAAATAACAAACACAAAATTCTAAATTACAAAATCGCAAATAACAAAATCCCAAAACATTCTCATTGTAAGACAAAATTCCAAATTGAGAAATTTTATTCGGGTTGGGTACGAAATACCAAAAAAGCAATTTCTTTTCCAAAATACCATTTACATATTTCCATAATTCCAAAAAAAAATGCCTACTTCCAAAAAACTTCCATATATTTGGAAAAAAACGTCCAATCCTCAATTTTACGTTTTTATATTTCAACACATACAAATTTAAAAATAGCTGACGCTAAACAAATTATTAAAATCCTGATTTTGAATAAAACTCTAAAATCCCTCCTAATTCAGAATCTCATGTATGCAAATGTATAAATATTCTGAAAAAAGCGTATAAACAAAATTTATACCTCTATTTTATTTTAAAATAGGTGAATTATAGGGGAATAGGGGAATTACCAATTTCAACTTTTAGGTTTAAAATTTTCTAACTTTGGATTTTTGTAATTGGGTTTTTGTGATTTGGGATTTTGAAATTTTGGGATTTTGTTCCTTTAGGATTTTATGGTTTGAGATATTTCCAATGTTTTCTGATAGTCTGTAAATAAATTTTAGTACATTTTTCGCTGTCAATTCAAAGTGAATTTGCAGCTTCATAAACATAAGCGTTCTATCATTCATATACAAGTTTTTTCATTATTGTACGTGTAATTTTACTTGTACGTAAAAAATATTAAATCATATATTCCTTATTTTTAATAGTTATAAATTTGCGTATTTATTAGCTTTTAGAACAAAGAAATTTACCAAATCTAAATTATAAAGATACGTACATTAAATTGTGATATATGTTTTTATTATGTAATGCTCCACCATGGGATTATTCAGAGGTTCAAATATTTGCTCTAATGATTTTTTTAATTTTGTCTATATGTCAAAACAACCTTTGAAATCTATTATTCCAATTGAAGGATTTTTTTAAGTATTTTTGGATAGATCTGTTTCAGACATTTTTCATATCATAATATTCTTAATATTATTATATCTTACAAACATGCCATTTAAATATTATCCAGTTGATTATGTCTTTAAGTTAATTAATAATTTTTTTTTTTGCATTTTTACATGGAATAAAAATTAATCATTTTTGTATTTAATAAAAATAAGAGACAAAAATTAATCTCAGTTAACTTTTAATTTGTCAAGATGCTTTTGAACTTTACTATACTTTTCTTACTTTTTTTATATATAATTATATATCAGTTAAAATAATAATTCCATTCTTCTTTTGCTCTTTTAAGTTAAACTCTCATATTATTCTAATGATAAGTACATTTTGGTGATCATAAATAATTCTTGAAGTGTCATTTAATCCTCTATCTGAAGTATTCTATATTCTTGTATCTCTTTCTTTTTATTTTTTCCATTATTAGGGTTTTATAAAAACTCATCTTTAATATATCAAAATAATTGTCTCGGTCTCATGATAAGCATTTTTGTTGTTTCATCAAATATTAAACTCTTTAAATATTAATATAAATAAAGTTTATCTCATTTATTAAGACACTTATATACATACATATCTATGGTTGGGTAATCTGTTATATTTTACGTTGTTTTTTTTTTGTTGATAAGTTCAAAACAAGTCAGAATTTCGATGTAATTAGTAATTTTATAAAAACGAAAAGAAATTATCTTTAGTAGATAATGGAACACATTTTAGTCGTTTTTATTTAAAATAATGCAAATCAATGTACCTAAAAGCTACTGTTAATCCATAATGATGAAAAAAAAAACTTTTTTTATAAGTTTGAATAATTACTTTTTTGTAATTATCACAAAAGTAATCAAAAGAAAATAAATTAAAAGGATTTTACTTCAACGGCCAAAAAATTCTTAATTTCATAATGATAAAAAGTTCAAATATTGAAATGTTAAAGTTCAAATATATGGGAATACAATATGATAATAAATGTAAAATTAAAATTATTAACGTATGTGTAATAGCAGTGGCAGTAAATTGTTTGTCCCTAAGCATTTTTTACAAAATATAATAAAAATTTAGTTCTAGTACATTTTTACTTCAGTAAAATAACCGGTCAGTTAAAGAATGGATTTTTTTTAAATCTTTAGAAAAATAATTTAGAAACAGGTTTTTCACTTTTTTAGGTTTGAGTCAAATTATTGTCTTATGTGTGATGGATTTTGTATGAAATTATATAGTTTAATTTGCCCTTTAATTATGGATGCAATAAATAAATCATTTCCTTCATATCCTATTTTTTAAAATGGATCACTTAACTTTAAATCAAGATGAATTCTTCATCTTAGACATTTACCAAAGAGTATTGATTAAAAAACTTGCTCTAAGAAACTGTGATATCTATCCAAACAATTCTGTCAAAAATTCCATGATTTGTTTTTGATGTGTGCCAAAATATATACATATATATATATACATAGTAGCATTATTAAACTAAATCAGTATAAAAAGTACAAAGTGCATAATATTATATAAAAGCAAAACAAGTTTTCTGAACCTTTTTTTAATATAATTTTTAAAAATAAATTGACCGATAGGTCTAAGATCATAAACAGCCATCATATAAAGTGCATAAACAGACACACATACATTATATTTAAAATAAAATTTTTTCTTGAAATTAATTTATTCTTAAGGAAAATATCAAAAAAAAAAAAAAAAAAAAAAAAAAAAAAAACAAACTTACTAATTGTCACTATTTCTAAATATCACTTTAGTAAATTTATTTCAGATCTGTTGTTTTTCATTTACACATTTCACATTTTCTTGGCAATCATATAAACAAACAAAGAAAAACATTTGGCATGAATAAGTAGATATAATATATAGATGTTCATATACATAATATAGACAAACATTTGCAAATTAAAGCGGTTCAACGATTTTTAATATTAGGCAAGAGCAAAAATACACACCATTACGAATAATTATTTTTTTTATTTATTTGTATTTTAGATTCTATATGCACAATGTATTCGTTTATCCTTCTTCTACCGATTATATGATTATTATTATTACGTGTATAGATGTGTATGTATTATGTGTGTATATATATTTTAAAGAGTAATTTTTAAAGACCATATAGGAGTTACTATATTATTAATATTATGTTATATATATATATATATATATATATATATATATATATGTGTATTCTAAAAGATTAAAACCAAATGGATAAAAAATTGAAATGATTTAGAATGTGTTAAGACTTAAGACCTAAGTGTGGTACAGGGTTTTTTTTGTGCGGCCATTAACAAAATAAGAAATATAACGGAGTTTTTTTTTATTTCTTTTTGTTTTTTTTTTATGTACATAAGATAATGGACTTTGGAAAAGCTTAAGTCATTAAAAATGAAATTAATTAAATAACTGAAAATGTTATACATTTAAAAGTGGAAGGAGATAGATAGAATATAAAATATATAATAAAATGTCCATTTGAAATTAAATTTGAGCATTGCATTAAATACAACAAGCATTAAAAAAAAAAATATAATATATTTTAAAGTTGGAAATTAGAATTTGAAACAATATTGGATATCTAGAATCTATACGTACTAAAAAATCTATAAGCTTCCCAGTTCGAATATACTAAAATTTTGTATTAATTTTTGGGGACAAAGTTAGGTGTAGCCATAGAATAATGCAACTTTTTTAACGATTTAAATATAGTACTTTACGAACATTGGGTAACGGTTATTTAAAAAGGCTACAAGGACAGGAGGTAAAATGTTCACAAATTTTCAAAATTAATCATATCAACTAACAATTAAACAGTTAAAAAATAAAAAGTGTAAAATAACTGTTCAATTGCTAGGCTAATAAACAATAACATAGATAAATATTAGAAAAGATGGGAAATTTTATATTGCTATTATTAAAATTAGTCTACTAAATGAATGATATATACAATTATTACAGTTATACAATTAAAATATAATTTTTGCAATTCCTTAACTTTGATTTTTATTAATTTAAGAATCGACTTTTTTAAAATTATTATTGTAGAAGATAAAGCTTTTTTTGTACTAAAAGAAGCGTAGTTAGTTGATCTGCAAATAAATAAGTTTGAAGGTGTTTTTTTTTTAGATTGAAAAAGTTTATTGCAATAATCATGTTAGAATTATATTTTAGTTAGATCAGTTTATTCAAAAATGGTCACTATGGTAAAATATTTCTTCAAAATAATGACGTCAATTGATGTATAACGACTAATATAAAGAACTTTTCATGGAATAGTAAACTGTAATGATATATTATATAAATATTTCTACAAAAGGGATTTTCTTAAATCTGTAATAATTGAAATATAGACATAGAGATAATTATAACTCTATTGATAAACTATGTAAAATTGTTATTTGCAAATCCGATTATTTTATAATTGAAAATTATCTTTTCAAAAGAAAACTTTTTCTTAAAATAATTTCGGATATTAAAAAATACGTGATTTTATAGAAAATAATGCTTGCCTTGGATAATTTTTGAAAAAAAAAAAAAACAAAAAAATAAAATTTTCAGAAAAAGGTAATACAAAATTTTTTTAGATATTCTTGCTATTTTAAAAGTTAGACAAAAGCGAAATTTAAAAAAAACGAGGAAGAGTGTGGTAGAGTAGACTGTGTCAACTCTGGGATACCCGTATGACCGCTATATAAACATTAATTACTTTTGGCGAAATTTCAAACACACCAACTTTATTAGGTGTAGTGTAATGCTCATATAAAAGAAGGAGTTGTATGGCAGCTACTTGAGCCCTCTGCAGTAAGCCAACCAAATTTTACAGTAACTTTGGCCATTACACTAAACTATTTTTGGCAAAATTGCAGACACCCAACTTCAATAGGTATAGAGCAATGCTCACATAAACTAAGAAGTTGTATGGCAGCTACTCGAACCCTTTGCAGTAGATCAACCAAATTTTGCAGTAACTTTGGCTATTACACTAAACTATTTTTGGCAAAATTTCAGACACCCAGCTTCATTAGGTGTAGAGTAATGCTAATATAAAATAAGAAGTTGTATGGCAGCTACTCGAACCCACTGCAGTAGACCAACCAAATTTTGCAGAAACTTTGGCCATAAAACTAAACTACTGTTGGCAAAATTTCAGACATGCAGCTGTAATAGGTACAGAGTAATACTCATATAAAAAAAGAAGTTGTATCGCAGCTCCTCGAACCCATGGACCAAAATGGCTGGATTTAAATAGCGATGACGGCTATTGCAAAAAAACGAATTTGCGAAAATTTCAAGATCCTAGCTCTTTTAGTTTTTGAGTTATCGTGGTGACGGACGGACAGACGGACGGACGGACGGACGGACGGACGGACAGACGGACGGACGGACATACATAGCTAAATCGATTTATTTTTCGATTCTGATCCGATCCATACACTTGAGTCTATATCTATCCCCCCTCCTTCTCTGCGTCACAAACGTAATGGCAAATTTATTATACCCTTTGACTATATAGTCATACGGGTATAAAAAACTTTTTATTTTTTTTTTAAATATTGCAGTCATTCATTGTTTATTAATGGGTATGTCCATGTCCATTATTTTTTTTCCATTACATTTTCATAAAAACCAAAATTTTATGTAAAAACTTTATAATTTGTTTAGATTTGTTGCTGTTTTTTTATACCCGTATGACTATATAGTCAAAGGGTATAATAAATTTGCCATTACGTTTGTGACGCAGAGAAGGAGGGGGGTAGAAGTGTATGGATCGGATCAGAATCGACAAATAAATCGATTTAGCTATGTATGTCCGTCCGTCCGTCTGTCCGTCCGTCACCACGATAACTCAAAAACTAAAGGAGCTAGGATCTTGACATTTTCGCAAATTCGTTTTTTTGCAATAGCCGTCATCGCTATTTAAATCCAGCCATTTTGGTCCATGGGTTCGGGTAGCTGCCATACAACTTCTTTTTTTATATGAGTATTACTCTGTACCTATAAAAGCTACGTATCTGAAATTTTGCCAAAAGTAGTTTAGTTTTATGGCCAGAGTTTCTGCAAAATTTGGTTGGTCTACTGCAGTGTGTTCGAGTAGCTGCCATACAACTTCTTATTTTATATGAGCATTACTCTACACCTAATGAAGCTGAGTGTCTGAAATTTTGCCAAAAATAATTTAGTGTAATGGCCAAAAATACTGCAAAATTTGGTTGGTCTACTGCTGCCGGTTCGAGTAGCTGCCATAAAACTTCTTATTTTATATGAGCATTACTCTACACCTATTGAAGTTGGGTGTCTGAAATTTTGCCAAAAATAGTTTAGTGTAATGGCCAAAGTTACTGCAAAATTTGGTTGGTCTACTGCAAAGGGTTCGAGTAGCTGCCATACAACTCCTTCTTTTATATGAGCATTACACTACACCTAATTAAAGCTGGTATGTTTGGAATTTTGCCAAAAGTATAGAACGTTTATAATAATAATGATATAATGTTTATATAACGGTCATACGGGTATCCCAGAGTTGACACAGTCTACTCTACCACACTCTTTCTCGTTTTTAAGAGTTTTTGAACTTTTATTTAACTTTTGAATGTATTCTGCTTTGTTTTTATACCAGTGCATATAAATAAAGTCACGGATATATTATTAAAATTACTCCTTCTTTTGAAACACATTGATCTAGACGAGCTAGATATAGTGTCAAAGGTATATATCGGATTAGTATCGAAAAGTAAATCGATTTCGCAGAGTGTTTTTGCGCGTCCTTCCGTCTGTGTGTCAGCAAGATAACTCAAAAACTATAAGAAATATAGTTTTGAAATTTTCACAAAATATTTTTCAAACAAATTTTAGTTTCCTATTTTTTTTTTTGATTAAGATCCGACCAAAATTTCGGATAGCTGTCAAACAGCTAACTTTTTCATCTCCAAATTTTTCATATAAAAATTTGAATTTTTGCAATAGGTATAACTTGTATGCAACAAGAAATTATATAAGTTTTGTTTTTTTTATCTATCAAGCTATGATTAAATATGATTTACAAAGCTGCGTTACAAAGTTGTCAATAAAATTAAAATTAAAAATGGGCAAGTAATGTAGTAGGACAAAGTTTTTTGGCATAGTTGAACATTACTTGGACCTGTTTTTCTTTTTAATTGTTTTTTGTTTTTATGGATTTTTAAAAATAAAAAATATAGGGTAGGGTGGGTAAATTTTTTTTCTATTAATTAATTTTTTTAAATTTAAAATTTTTTTTTTTTTTAACATAGTATCATAGGGGGATTAATTAATGGTTTATTTTATTTTAAACATCATAGTATGTATGCACGGTTATTAAAAAGTTGACAAGGACAACTATAATCTACCTCATTTTCGTTTCTTTGTTTTTTGTTTCAAATTTTTAAACTTTGTAAGCTTTTAATTTTTTCCCTTTTATTTTGAATTAAATAAAATCTCTAGATATAAGCAAATATGTATGTGTACATTTATATCTTTATGTTTGCAATATGTATACAATAAGATAAAGAAGCATTTTTTGTTGTAAAGATAAGCATTGGTTTTTTTTTCTAAATATATAACTAATTGGTCCAAAGAGGAAGTTGACAGAATGCCGAAATCATAAATTACTTTACATTTAATAAAAATAAACAATCTTTTAAAAGAATTTTAGAATTCACAATGAATGTTATCAATTTATTAAATAAATAGTAAACTGTAAAATATATGTTTTTATACCCTTATGACTATATAGTCAAAGGGTATAATAAATTTGCCATTACGTTTGTGATGCAGAGAAGGAGGGAGGGTAGATATAGACTCAAGTGTATGGATCGGATCAGAATCGAAAAATAAATCGATTTAGCTATGTATGTCCGTCCGTCCGTCCGTCTGTCCGTCCGTCACCACGATAACTAAAAAACTAAAGGAGCTAGGATCTTGAAATTTTCGCAAATTCGTTTTTTTGCAATAGCCGTCATCGCTATTTAAATCCAGCCATTTTGGTCCATTGGTTCGGGTAGCTGCCATACAACTTCTGTTTTTATATAAGTATTACTCTGTTCCTATTACAGCTGGGTGTCTGAAATTTTGCCAAAAATAGTTTAGTGTAATGGCCAAAGTTACTACAAAATTTGGTTGGTCTACTGCAAAGGGTTCGAGTAGCTGCCATACAACTTCTTAGTTTATATGGGCATTGCTCTGTACCTATTAAAGTTGGGTGTCTGAAATTTTGCCAAAAATAGTTTAGTGCAATGGCCAAAGTTACTGCAAAATTTGGTTGGTCTACTGCAGAGGGTTCGAATAGCTGCCATACAACTCCTTCCTTTATATGAGCATTACACTACACCTAATAAAGCTGGTATGTTTGAAATTTTGCCAAAAGTAATTAATATTTAAAAAAATAATGATATAATGTTTATATAACGGTCATACGGGTATCCCAGAGTTGACACAGTCTACTCTACCTCGTTTTTTAGTTAGTGATGTGAGTTATTCCAAATAATAACTTATTGTATAATATATAATATTCGTAATTTCATTTTTTAGGTTAAACTACGGAAAAGATAATAATTGAGAAAAAAATTTAAAGTTTTTACAAAAGATTATATAAGCAAAAAAGCTGCATTTAAAAGTAGGAGTAAATTCTTGGCTTTTGAAGGAGTATAGAAATAATGATGAACATTAGACCGATAGCTCAGTGGTAAAGTGGCAGCTTTTTAATTGAAAAGTGTCGAGTTCAAACCCTAGTCGGGTGATATCTAATAAAAAAATATAGTGTACCTATATTACAATAATTTAATAATAAGTCCAAATGTCAAATCGGCAAAGGATTAATATTATCAGGTAATATTTACTATTGTATTGTACTACAAATAAATAAATAAATTAAGAAGAATCAAAGTTTTGCATCGAGTACATTTTTGTCCATTTCTTACAACTTTTATATGAAAATGCTTACATGCTTTTACTGCTTCTTTGTAAAAATACTATTAAGATTTATAAGATTTTTTAGGCATATCCTTGCGCAAACGCCATTGATTATAAATAAATGCCATAAACATTTACACGTATTTAATCTTCTTAGGTACATCTTCATTTAATTTAATGATACCTACATCATTTTACGAAAAAATGTTTATTGTATGGCCACTTAAAAAAAACTTACGATACTTTTGAGGATACAATCTGCATTCTACTTGCAAGCGTAATAAGTAATACGCTTATTTGTATTCTACTTGCAAGCGTATAAGTAATACGCTTGCAAGTAGAATGCAGATTGTATCCTCAAAAGTATCGTAAGTCTTTTTAGGATAGGTATCAAGTAGATACCGAGTTTCTTTCCTATTTCAGTTTAAAATACGCTTATTGAATTTTTAAAGAGTTTTTATTAATAACCTAATTATTACAAAACCATTTTATAGTTTTAATATTCCCAGTAAATAAATCTTATATCTAACTATTCAATTGAGGTCAAAACCAAACAAATATACGATATATGTATACGTTTACTTGGTAAGAATTTTAATACTTCATACATTTATTTCACAAGAATAGCTACAAAATTGACAAACTTAACCTAATTAATTACATAATAACATTTAGAAAATATTTATTTTCAATTCATTTCATCTCTAAGGACTTATCAATTGTATTTTATATGTTATATATATACATTTAGAAGCATTTGTGTATAAAATTTAGGTTTTATGTTTGTTTTTTCATTGTGAAAAATATTTCCTTTCAAATTAACACAATGCCTTATCAAAAAAATTAATAAAGAAGAGAACATGATAAAAATATGGTATAGTAAGAAAGAGACAGGTAATAAAATTATTGTAATTGAATTTCAAAGTTAAAAAAAAAAAAATTATAACAAATCTTTATAAAATATAAACATTAATTCATTTATCTGACAACCACTCATCCTATTTTATCAGATTTCACTAACTATATTTATATATATATATATATCTACATCTGCATATTAATTTTACACAGTCCAGTTCAGGTTCCAATTTAAAAGTATTCGAGTTGATTATTTTATCTTTATCCGTTTCATGCCATGTCATGTTTTGTTTTTTTTTTATTTTCATTTTTGATTATTCTGATGAAGTGGAAAAATTTGTATTTGAAATTTGATCCTTAGCTGAATACATAAGTGTTTCCCTTCATTTTATATTACTGTGAAATATACATTTTTTTTTTTAATTTGATTGTTTACTTTGGATTTTTGATTTACTTTTGTCCATTGGTTTCCTTGGAAAAAAAAAAAAATTTTCCGTTATGTTATTATTAGGTTATATTTTGTAACTTAATATGTAATATTTGACACATGTGTGGGAGTTTATGTATTGATTTTATTAGATATTTTTCTAATAATTAATATAATAGTATTTTTATTTTATATATTTGGAAATAAAATGCGGAAAAAAAAAGTTAATTATGATATTAAATTGATATAATTTTGGAAACTATAGTAAAGTATGCTTTGATTACAAATTTAATTACCCAATTTTGAACAGATTTATGTATAAGACTTGAAATTTAGAAGGGATTATCCTATCGTATTTGTCATCAAATTTGACAAATTTTATTATATTTAATTAATAATATTAAAAAATATAAATAAATAAATGAGTTTTGTATGAAATAGAAATTCTGAATTAACAAACCGTTCCTTTGATTTAATAATTGGCTTAGAAATCCAGCTGCAATAATTAAATTAGTGGTGGATTTGGATATAAGATTTTGGTTTAATAGATTTTCGAATGCAAAATTTTGTGTAATAGACTTTATGGCATAAAATTTTGTCATAAAGGATAATGTAATAAACCCGATATTTCAGAAGCTAAAATGGATTCATTCTAATTTATTCATTCATTCATTCATAAAGCTGAAGTAACACTTCAGAAGAAATTTTTCAAAAATCATTTTCACAAAAAATATCTAAAGATAAAATCAAAACCGTTAAATAAAAAAAAAATTTATGTACAAAATTTTACTGGTATACCTTTTAATTCATAAACTTAAAATTTTTTTATTCGGTCGTTATTTCCTTTTGAATAAATTTTTTTTTTTTTAATAATTTTTCCATTTATCCATCAATATTTTTTTGTTTAAATTAATTACTTTCAAATGTGTATTTTTTACGCTTGTGTTAACGTTTAATGCTGCTTTTTTTTACTTTATTTAACCGCTAACTATATACAAATACTTAACTAACTTCCAATTCTTAAAAATTTTCAAAAACCAAAAAGAAAATCTGGTTTAACGTGCGTTGTAACCCAAAATTTTTAAATTATTTTTATTTTATCTGAAGGTTTTTGGATCAATTCCAAATTTCTAAAAAAAAATTCAACTAATCAGCAAGTGTAGGTAATGAGAATTAAATAAAAAAAATTTATTATATCAATAAAAAAAAAAATTCAAAATCAAAATGCAAATTAAAAGACGAAATCAGCATTTTTTTAATTATCATGTTTTAATGGCTGTTTTTTTTCCTAATTACTCTTCGTTTAATTTGTTAACTTTTAATTTTGAAATTATAGTTAATAGCACTGATTAGAGCCGAATGAGTACTTTTTGGCATCATAAAAGTAATTTCACAAGTATTATTTTTATTCCCGTGCATACAAATAAGATCACGGGTTAATTAAAATTAGACAGAAACAGTTTTTTTTATTCTATGCATATCTGAGGTGCATATTCACATTTAACGACATCACTATCTGGAACAAGTCCGGCGCCGAGCAGTGATTTTTTGTCTATTTTGTCAATCAATGTCGTTGTCGGTGTAATGTGAATATATTAATAAACAACCGATGAAAAAAAATAAAGGGTTTTTAAAAAAGTACTGTTACTATGCTATGTTGCACTACATAGTAAATGTTTTGTCTACCTTTAAATTTTCTTTTTATTTAATACTAACTAATACCCGGTGCACGTTGCTGCGCCTCTCAATGGAGGTTTAATGTTAAAGTTGATGTTACTGCAAAAAGTTAACACAAAAATTACACACGGTTCACACATGTAAATTTTAAAATGTATGAAAGCAATCTTTTTAAAACGATTTTTCTAGGATTATTCTAGTAGTTTTTGAAACTTTCTGGAATTCAAAGCAGTACAAACTACTTTCCAAAATTTGACGAAATTGGACGACTGCACGGTTCAAAATTTAGGTTTAATTTTTAAACTAAAAGATTTTCTATATAAATCCAAACGCAAATGAGTTTAAAAATCAAACTAAATTGTTTATGTACTAAATTTTACATATAAATAAACTAAAATGTTTAAAATCAAAACGAAAAAGTTTGATTATTATTATATATACATTTTTAAACTTCTGTGTTTACATTGTAAACGAGAGTTTAAAAATAAATAAATACGGTTTAAATATTAAACATAAAAGTTTAAAAAGGTTTTCTTTTTTAATCTATCCGGATTACATTTAAGTTATTTGGTTTGAATTTTAAACTTAAAAAAACAGTTTAGTTTATTTTTTAAACCATGATGTTTAAATTTTATACATTACCGTTTAAAAATAAATATATCAGAGTTTAATTATATCTCCTTTTAAACTTAACTAGTTTAAATTTTCAACGCTTCAAGTTAGATTGGGAATAATTTTTAAACCACTCAGTTTAAATTTTAAGCCGAAAAGTCTAGATAAAAAACCATGAAGGTTTACAATTCACAATATTACACAGAGAAAAAGCGTAGTAAAGTCGGAATCCTACACAGAGAAAATGTTTCAATGTTTGATTCAAAGGAATTTATTTACGATACATTGTTGTGACTCTAAATAATACCTTACACTTATTTTTACTAAATAATTATCTATAAATTAAAACACAAATAATTATTCACCAATAGATATTATTTAATTATATTTAATTAAAATTTTAACAAAAAAAACATCAATTTTATGTGTTAATTAATAATAATTTCAGAAACTATAATATATATAACTTAACTTAACTTAACTTAATATAATCTATGTAACTTAATTAATAATTATTTTAGAAATTAAAAAAAGTTTCTCTCCAAGTTTGAGAGCATCAAATGATTTTTTACATTTTAGATAATGTTTTCAAATTCGTAAATAAATTTTTCAAAAAACCGGAAAAATAATTTTAAATCGTTATCATACTGGATATGAAATATATAAAAAATTAAAAAAAAAATGTCAAAAACCTGTAAAAATGAATAATGACTAGGTATAGATAGCAGTTCCTTGTCAATACTTATGAAATATTGTTGAATATCATTGTTGGAAGTTCCAGTTGCAATAATAATGGGCTGCAATGTTGAACTAGTATTTACTTCATCCAAAGACTTATTGTTGTCATGGAATTTAATAAACTTCTCAGCGGTTTGTACAAAATTGCATCTTGATGAAATATTTTGTCCAGGTGGTGCTGGTAGCAATTTAATTAATGCTAGGAAAGTTTTCACTAATTCAGGCCAATCTGAAATTTAAAAAAAAATTAAATATAAAGTATTTTCATAACTAGAAATTCTTTTAAATTGATTTACCATTTAAGGGTTCAATAGATAATCCTTTCAAATTGAGAACCGGTTGAATAGATGATTCTATTGCTACCCAGTTGTTTGAAATATTTTTAATTTTTGGGTATTGAATGTTAAAGTCAATAGAAACCTGAAAATGAATAACTAATTTTAAAATTTGTTGAACCAATTAAATTAATTAAATAGATTACCAATTCAGCATCCAAGAAAAAAAATGGAAAAATAATCCCAATATTACGTGGCACTTGCAGAAAGCTCTTTCGTGCGCTAACTGTTAGGCGCAGTTTTGCGATTAGCTCCAATTTTTGTTCCGGTAGCGTCACTTTTTTAAAAAAATTCAGAACTTCATCTGTGATTTCTTCTTCTTCGTTAATGCCTTCGTTTGATGTTGAAGCTGGTGCAAGATTATTTGAAGAACAAGGTTCAGAAGATTGATATCTTTTTTTTCAAAACAAAGTATTTTTCAATTGGCTGACCAAATACCCAGTATTTTGATCTGGATCAAAAAACGTTTCCTATAATTTATAAATAAATAAAAAATAAAGAATATTTTTATACAGAGCAAACATCACTTACAGCTCCACCGTATGTGTTATTTGTTTTATAACAGGGAAAAAGTTCCACGGCTAAATTAGCAATCTTCAACTTCTCCCTTTTAGAAGGTTTCTCTCCAAATTGGGATACAATAAATTTGACCAATATTCGGACGAGCAATCGTCTCAGTCTATCGGTCAAACTATTACTTCGGTTGAAACAATCAATTATGCACTGTCCTTCATTTATTTCTATATACTTTTTTAACTCCTGCAAATATTCAAAATTATTTTTAAGAAATTGTTTTAAAGAATATTATTTTTGATTACTTCAGATGTTATAGAAATAAGAGGTCCAAGCGCAGCACCACACCTTCTTACTGGAACGGTCTTAGGTACTGTGCAGTACTTTAACGAAAAGCACGCAGAATAAATGAATTGGTTGACTAATGGTATCATAATTGTATTTGGTAATATATTTCCTTCAAAATCCTTGAAATGTAAAAATTCCTTCTCTTCTGTATTAGAATTTACTAAAACTAAAAAATAACTAAATTCGATTAAAATAACTAAATTCATTTTTTTTAACCGCTTAGATAAATTATTAAAATATAAATGAAATAAATTAATCAATAGATAAATAGTTAAATTAATGAAAAATGAAATAGAAAATTTACCGCATTGAAGTAAATCTTCGAATTGCAGAGGAGCAGGAACTTCTAAAAATTCTATTGAAACTGGACATTTGTTTTCTAAATAAACATATTTAGTAACATTGTCCGCTTCAAAATACACTTTAATATAGCGTCCAACTAATGACATTGTATATATATAACTTTACGTTTACTCACTTTTTGAAATTTAAATATGTAACAAAATTGTAATCTAATTTTTTTAATTTTTAATTTACTTTTTTTTAACTTTAATATTTACCTTTATTTAATTTTTAATTACACAATTATGGCTCAGTTTTATTATTAATAACGTATCTTTTAGGTAAATGTACATACGAAAAACATAAAATTATTTAATTATAAAAAAAAACACCAACTCAGTCACAATTTTAATTAATTAAAAAAAATTTTAAGTTAAATATTTTATTTTAGTTTTAAATATTATTTTTGACTGCACTTCTTCACTTTACAAAATTAACTTTAGAACTGAATAAATCGTAACTCGATTAACAATAACAAAAAATAGAATATTTATTTCTGTTTCCAATAACTGTAATTCACTTTGCATGTATAAAAAACACGTATTGATATTTTAAACTATTTTTTACTAGATTTAAAACGGTTAAGTTTATTTAAAAAAAAAAAAAAATAGATTTTAGGTTTTTAAACCGTACAGACTATATTATGGACATTTTAAACTATTAAGTTTTTTCTATTTCTATAGAAAAAAAAATTTTTAATTTTTGCTTCATTATAAACTGTAAGGTTTATTTTTTAAAAAATTGTGTTTAAAATTCTTGTTATTTTTGTTTAAGTTTTAAACTTTGCCGATTAAATAAATATGTAAACTATAATATCTTATTTTTAGATTTTAAAGATTACTTTTTAAACTGATTTACGGACAGGGTTAAACTGAAATCGTTTAAATTTATCTATATAAACCAGAAAGTTTAAATTTTAAACTTCAATTTAGACAATAAATCATTTAAACTTAATAAATTCTATAATCTAAACTTAAATCGTTTAAATTTATGTATATAAACCAGAAAGTTTGAATTGTAAACTTAAATTAAATAATAAATGGTTTAAACTTAATGGAGTCTGTAATTTAAACTTAAACGACTAGGATATTATTTTAAACCCTGAAATTAGATTAAAAGTTTAAAAATAAAACCTAAATTTTGAACTGTGTGTTAACAGACTCAACTTCATTTTCAAGTTGTTTCACACATATAAAATTTGAGTAACCAAAAAATTTATAAAAAGCTGTTGGGTCGCAATGGGCTAATGGAACTCAACAAAATTTGTTTTGAGGCTTTCTTTTTAGCCAAAGCAGTACTTTTGACAATATTAGCTTCCAAAATTATTTTGACCAACCGTCGGGCCGACATGGTTTAACAAATTCCAAATCTGTTAATAGTGTCAACTCAATTCTCACAGGGGAGCACGTATACAAAACTTGAAGAAAATCGGTCAAACCGTTTCTAATTTAGAGTTAAGTATTGAAAAAACCTATCAAAAGCTGTTGGGCCGCAATGGGTTAATGGAACTCAACAAAATATTTTTGGGGCTTTCTTTTAAGCCAAAGCACAATTTCGTTAAAATGGACAAAATTTGGGTCCCAACATTTTTTTTGACCACCCGTCGGCCCGACATGGGTTAACAAATTCCAAAACTGTTAATAGTGTTCTCAAGGGGCATCACGTATACAAAATTTGAAGTCAATTGGTCAAACCGTTTCAAATTTGGAGTAAAGTATTGAAAAAACCTACAAAAAGCTGTTGGGCAGCAATGGGTTAATGGAACTCAACAAAATTTTTTTTGGGGCTTTCTTTTAAGCCAAAGCAGAATTTCGTAAAACCGGACAAAATTTGGACCCAAAATTTTTTTTGACCACCCGTCGGCCCGACATTGGTTAACAAATTCCAAAACTGTTAATAGTCTCAACTCAATTCTCAAAAAGCATCACGTATACAAAATTTTAAGTCAATCGGTCAAACCGTTTTCATTTTACAACAAAGAAGTTTAAATACTTGCACCACAGCCGCAACTTGGCGGTCCGTTAGAGTAAAATTTTTGGGCCACGATTTTTTTCCGTACCCAAAAACCTCTATATACAAATTTTCATGAAGATCGGCTGGGCAGTTTAGGAGTCTATTCGCTACATACAAACAAACAAACAAACAAACAAACAAACTTTCGCTTTTATATATATAGATAGATTTATAATGTCACATAAAATTGTGAACAATAATTGTTCCGTATTTAAATGTGCTCATGTCACCTCCGGTAATTATGACGCGATTGTTCCGTATTTAGATTTGTTGAATTGCAAAGGCTTCTGTGGAAAAAACCTACACGAAACTTGCGTTGGTTTCGAAAGAATTTGGCATTATTCTAGACTTTGTAACAATTTTGAAGTAATTGACAATACCAACAATATCTTACTAGATTAGCATCAACGTTTTGACGGCACAAATCCATTAGTTCTATCTATCTCAACTAATGATACGGTTTCAGATATTAGAAATGAAGTTGCACACAACCTCTCAGGTATCAAATTTATAATCATCGACAAATTAGAGAAAATAAATAATACTGAAAAGCTAGAAGATGAAATCTCTTCTCTTAAAACGGGTGTTAGAAAACATTGTGTAATTTGGTCTAAAGTTCCAATTCTACATTTAAACATTGTAGACAATTCGAAAGATGAGATCTGTTCACTAAAAACAGATATAAGCAAGCTTTATGAAAAAGTCGAAACCGTCTGTAATGAGACAAACAAATCCATTTAAACAAAAAAAAAGACCGTTAAAGAATACTATCGATACTACTCGATACTAGTACTACTATGTCGCTTACTTTAAACCAAGAACGATGGTATAAGGTGATGGAACAAAACTTCAAAATATGCTTTGATTGTTATAAAAATCTATTTAATATTGTCTTTTCAAAAAAAGTATGTACATGGGTGCTTAAGTTACTGGTTTCGAAAAATAAGAAATTTTTAAGTCCTAATGGGAAAATTCCGAAATTTTTTTGTGCAAATTTATACTGATTCTCAAGGATCTATCGTCCTTTTCTCCTGCAAAAGATTTTGAGGTTCAAGTAATTAAATTGTGACTTGCACCAAATTTGGATCTTTTCTTAAAATTTTTTTTAACTTAAAAATAAATATCAATTTTTAAGATATAAAAATTTTTTAACTCAGGTTAAAATGTAATGTTGGAGCTTTAATTCTTGTATATTACCAAAACATTTGAACAACTTGAGTTACAAGTGTTTAAAAAATAGCAAAATTTTAGTTTTTGGCTTCCTACAACTCTAAATGTTTCTTAAATGTTTCTACCAATTTTAAGTTTCTAGCGTTAGCCGTTAAGAATATATGAGGGGTCTAAAATATTGCTAGAATTGAGTTTCACATAACGCTAAATTTTAGTACAGTATGGCAACTCTTTACATTTGTGTTATACATATTTATAAAGCTTATTAATCAGCAGTCTTATATCGTTTTCTGATTGAAAAATAGTTTATATAGAACTCTTGGCATAACAATTTAAATATAAAGCTATTCAAGACCTTGGCGGGATGTAGCTTCCTTATAGGTGTGGTAGCAGAAAAATTATTTTTATGCGATACCTATTCGTATAGTCAAAGGGTATAATAAATTTGCCATTACGTTTGTGACGCAGAGAAGGAGGGGGGGTAGATATAGACTCAAGTGTATGGATCGACTCAGAATCGAAAAAAAAATCGATTTAGCTATGTATGTCCGTCCGTCCGTCCGTCCGTCCGTCATCACGATAACTCAAAAAGTAAAGGAGCTAGGATTATGAAATTTTCACAAATTCGTTTTTATGCAAAAACCGGAAGCGCAATTTAAATTCAGCTGTTTTGGTCCACGGGTTCGATTACCTGCCATACAACTTCTAATTTTATATGAGCATTACTCTATACCTATGGGAGCTGCATGTCTGAAATTTTGCCAAAAATAGTTTAGTATAATGGCCAAAGTTACTGCATAATTTAATTGGTCTGCTGCAAAGGGTTCGAGTAGCTGCCATACAACTCCTTCTTTTATATGAGCTTTACACTATACCTGATAAAGCTGGGTATCTGAAATTTTGCAAAAAATAGTTTAGTGTAATAGCCAAAGTTACTGCAAAATTTAGTTGGTCTACTGCTGAGGGTTCGAGTAGCTGCCATACAACTCCTTATTTTATTTGAGGATTACACTACACCAAATGAAGCTGGGTGTCTGAAATTTTGCCAAAAATAGTTCAGTGTAATAGCCAAAGTTACTGCAAAATTTGGTTGGTCTACTGCAAAGGATTCGAGTAGCTGCCATACAACTTCTTCTTTTATATGAGCATTACTCTACACCTAATAAAGCTGAATGTTTGAAATTTTGCCAAAAGTAATTAACCGGATGATATAATGTTTACATTACGGTCATACGGGTATCCCAGAGTTGACACAGTCTACTCTACTACACTCTTCCTCGTTTTATATCAAACGGCGTAAAAGTTTCCTAAATACAGTTTCTTTTGCAAATGCACTAAAAATGGCTACAAATTCCAATTCCTATAACAATTTCTTAACTCTTATTTGCATTAAGTTCCATATTTTATAAAAAGTATTGTTGTGGCATCTGTAAATATTTGTTTTTTAAATATGGATTAAATAACATTATATTGTATTTTTTTTATATAAGTGTATATATGTATGTGTACCTTAGTTTTTCCAACTGAATTGTTCTGTATAGTTTTCGTTTATATTTTTTTTTTAATTTTTGTGTTCTTGCTAAAATTGGGTAAATAATGTACAATATTTATATAGTTCAATATATATATGCAGTAATATTGAGAAATGGAAATTGAAAAATAAAAGTATTTCCTCTTTTAATGGCATTTTATGAACAATTTTCTATTTGTTTAGGCATTCGTTTTTTATATTTTTTTAAATATTATATTTTTATACATATACATATAATCTTATATAAATATCTACAGGCTAATATGTGTATCTAAAGAATTTAGAATTGAATTGAAAGATATATTTTTTAGATTAAAATTTTCTTTAATATTATTTAACTATATATGTATTTGAAGGGAGGCACTATAGACTTGTTTTTAAATTACAAAGGATTCGATAATGATCTTGAAACGTAAGTTTTCGGTATTCAAGAAAAGAAACCTTAAAAATTTAGCTAATTTTATCTAAATTGTAAATACAGAGTGTCCATACTTAATTTGGGTGATGTTTATTATAAACTTGTTTATTTTGGAGTATGTTTTTTGGAAAAAATTCGACTATGATAACCTGATTCAAATTGCTTAGATGGCAATGTGCCAAGGGCCTAATAGTCCAATTCTGATGAACATAATACCCAAACTCAATTTGAGCACAATGTCTCATTATCTGTAAGTCATAATGTCTTTGAATTGGTTTGACCTATCACTATAATAGTTTTTGATATTTGTTGATCTTATGACCCACCAAAACGGACCATAGTATTATTGTTTATGATATTATGATTATCCTAAACATGTTTTTATGTAATATAATTTTAAATATAATATAATTTTTAGCCAACTGCGCGTGTCCGCGGGCGTAATCGTGTCTAAGTCTGCAAACACTTTATAAATTTTATTATGGTTAACTACAAAATGTATAATATCTCTCATGCCATTTTAAACTTTAATTATAAAATTACTCACAAGATTCCAGTATATCCTTTAACCATGAGTTGTTTCTGTATAATTACATTATTTGTCAATGAGTTAATATTCTATATTCTAGTCAGCCCCTGCCTTATTGTTTCCCTTCACAACTTCATTCGATCTTCTCTTGAAGGTCTAGACTGCTTAGATATTTTCTTTCAAAAAAGCTTTTTAAAGTTATCATTTAACTAATATCTTAGCCAAATAAAAACTGATCTAGATTTTTAATAATTGAAGAAAGAATATCTAATCTGAAGAAGGATCTATTATCGAGAAGGGATGGTTTATTTTATGAAGAATTATTTTAAAAAGTAGCCGTTGAATTTTTAATTTATAATTTGACCTCACAAGGTTTTATTCAAAATAAGCTAATTTATCTGAATCTAGTATTATATTTTATATAAAATTTAGTGTTAAAAATTTGCCTAGATTTTGTAACTGCTTTTGAATTAGAAAATCCTTAGTTGGGTTATTTTAAATTATAAGTTAATTTTAGTTTTCTATGTTACTTTCACATGAATGTTTGTCGAAGTAGCACCCTATACTTACCAAAAAAAAAAAAATTATATGTGTATAAAAGTGTTAACCTTTTCTTTTTGATGTACATTAATGGGGATATTATTTTTAACGTGTTTTGGATTAACTTGTTATATTTTTTCTATTTCATTTATGCTCTGAAATGGTTTTATCACATTTGAGTTGAAAATCAGTTTAAGAATAAAATGTAAAATAATAAGAATATTGTACAACATATTACCTTATATAATACGGAATCAAAAAATATTTGTAATGTCAGGAACTAGTATTAAAATAGAAAAATCAAATTACGAAAAAATTATTATTATAGTTTCCAAATTGAGATATACTTAAAACTAATGTTCTATTCTTCTCATAGATAATAAAATAAAACAAATGAAATATTAATTTTATTTTTTAAGATAAGTTAATAAAATTTTATAATTTTGTTAGAATGTTCTTTGATTTTTAAAACTTAATTTCTCCATTTACCTTTTGTGAAATAAAGCTTCGGGATGAGAATTCTCAAAAATAAATTATATTTTGATTAAAAAATGGGGTAGATATTCCTTTTTTCCAGAATTTTGAATCCAACATTAAAATTTCTCCAGATTCAGAATATCACCTATATAAATTTTCGGGTTCTAAAATTGTTCTTAATTTTTAAATTAAAAGTGTTCCGATTTATTTCACAGGGTTTTTTCTCACGTCTCCTAATATCACATTGCTTTCCGAACTCCTTTTTAGTTTTATTAATTTCAATTTTGAAAATTGAAAAAAATATTAACAAGATAATTGAAAATGATGTAAACTAGATCCCATAAATTTTTCCCCACGAATATGGATCCAAGATTGAAAATTTGAAAAAATACAATTAATTATACAAAATATATATCATAATAAAAGTACTGCTGCTTATTCGCGTGCCCTAATGATTAAAAGTAACACTTAGCAAACCATATATAAGTTAGGAACCAAGTGATTAAGTGGTTAGGGCGGGGTCTACCAACTATATTAATTTTTAGATTGTATTTCGATTGTAAAGTTTACTACTACCATTCGCCATTGCGTTCAAATTAATGGCTTAATCAATAGTTAATAATTATATTATATCTTTAGAAAATTCATAATATCACAATATAAACAAATGAAAAATATAAACAAATAATTTAATTGAATAAAAAAAATCACATATATAGAATACCATACAATATAAACTACTATATGTTTTATAACAAACTATATTATTATAATATAAACAAAATAGAATCGTATCTATTAAAAATTTAAAACATTTCTACATGTTATAAGGCGTAGTATTATCTCATGTTTAAAGTGTATCTGGAATTTATTTGATCAGTTCTAATAATATGAATATAATATTGCATCCTGTTCCGACATGCACAGATATATAGACAGAGTGTTTAGCCTATAACAGTGAACATTTAGCACGTAAAAGAAAAAAATATAGTTTTTTTTTTATTAGTGACAACATTAACAATATTGGAAACACTAATTTTTTCGAATTCTAGTGTCAAAAATTTTTTTTGAAATTGCCTATTGCAAAAATTTTACTCAATTATTGTGTTACTGTCAATTTGACAATACTTAACCATCTCAAAATATTTAAAAGGGACTGAAAGGGACTGATGTCAATTTTTTAGAGCATAAAAATCGATCTTATAAGATTTTGGATTTTTTTTTATGATGACACACTAAAGCATGACAACATAAAAAATTTGTTTTGCCTTCTCATTCACTTTTATGTAAATTATTTTTTATTAAAAAAAAAAACCAAAAAAAATTGTTGTTTTATTGAAAATTTTGAGTCATTTTGAATAACTCGTAAAATATTTACAATGATCCCTTTTTATTATTATAATATTTCTCCATTTTCAATATATTTGACAGTGTCTCGTTCTCCCATTTTTTTGATTATTTAAGGAAATCAATACTTTAAAATTGAAAATTATTGGCAGAAATTTGGGTTGGAGGGGAAATTATGAATTGATTTTGATTGTCATAATTCGCAAATTGATTTTTAAAAAAAGACAAAATCAAATTTCTTATAAGATTTTAAATCCAAAATATTGTTTTGTCCTGGCTGGCTATTCTTCTTGGAGCTCGACAGATTTTTCATAGCAAAAAGCTTGCCCATAGAAAATTTGATTTGCTAAAAATGTCCATGTACTTAATATTGTCATATTAAGGGGTTGTGATTCTTATTTAAATCTATTTTGAATAAGAATAAAAAAAAAGTGTCCAGAATGTTTTAGATCCCTTTTGAATTTTTCCATTTTGTGTTTCAAAACTTTGAATTTTATTATTGGTATAATAATTGAAATGTTTTACTTCAGCTTTGTAAATGGGTAAATAGTGCGGATTCATTTGCATAGAGCGGAATTTCTTCTCTTAATTAATTCCAAAATATGTTGTGGTAGCGCCTTTTGGACATATTTTGGATATTTTGCTAAAGAAAGTTCAATTGCTTCATTTATTTTGTTGTTTAGATGGACGATCATGTTACTTATTTCATAGATATATACTATATAGTTAACAGAGCCAGTTTGAACTTTTGGAAAATCGTTCATATTGCTTTGGAAAAATGAAATTTAAAAGTGTTCACATCATTCATATGAATTTTTAATTTTAAAAACGCTTTATTTAAATAATAAAAGTTGGTTGAACTGATACTTGAATTTTCCATTTTCGATATTGTAATTATTTTAAGATATACAATAGCCTAATAATATTTAATTTAAACTTTTCATTATTTTAATTCATCACGTACATTATATAACACTTTCTTTATCTAAAAGTATAATGGCTTAAAGTAATAAATTTAAAAGTATTTTGATTTAAGATTAATAATACGCTAGACGATAATTTTTGGTGGGAGTTGAATCTTCATAAGTTTGATTACTTTCAGTTTCAGATCTGTCAGAGTGTTTAGAAAAAATGTAAAACTCGCAAATGATTTTTTTTTTTTAACTTAGAAGACGGTTTGAAGAAGAAGATTTAAGAATCTAAAGATTTATTTATTTTAATTGGGTCAGATATAGTATAAAACAATAATTTGATTTAAAAAGTTTTAGCAATATTTATCCTTAAACACAACATGCTTCTAAATTAACGTGCCAATTGCTTTTTCGCAACTATCTTGAACTAGATCAAGAAATAAAAGTACTGCCTCTTTTCATTAGCCACTTTGGGAGTACAAGAGACAAGAATATAGTCTGAGTTAAAAAAACAGGTAACACAAACAGCTATAAAATCACATGTAATTCTTTACAGTATATAGTATTTTTCGATTAAATGAAACCATTTTTAGATTCAATGAAACCATTTGCGAAATGACTGAAGCTATTTGCTATTCAAATGAAATGTTTGCGAATTAAATGAAACCTTTTTGCAAATGGAATGAAACTTTTCTTTTTTCAAATGAAAATATTTATTTTTTGGATGAAACTTTTTTACAATAAACCGAAACTTTAAAATTTGTTTACATGAATATGCAGTAGAATTTATTCGGTGGGTACGCCTAAAAAGAGAAAATCTAATTTTTGTAGAAGATCATCTTCGTAGATCACACGTCTGCTCCAAGACTGCTTATAGAGCATATATTGTGGTGGTTAACACAAATTGTTAAACTCTTGGCCATAGAAAATTGTTTTTTAGTAATGGATAATGCCGAAACTCATAAAGAGCAAGAAATTCAGAATATGATTGCGAAAAGTGGATGTTATTTAAAATTTTTATTTTGTGTTCCCCTATGCTTAATCCAATAGAAAAAATATTTTCAAAAATAATAATTCATACCCGTTTTATATTAGTGTTAATCAAACAGTTAATCAACAAAGTGTTAATCAACTAACACCGAACGATTCTTCGAACAACGATTTGGACACAGTTTTGAATATTCCCCAAGCTGCAGAGCATCAACTGATGTCTGATGGATTCCGTCTAATTCGCAAAATGTTTCATTTGAAGCGCCAATAGTTTCATTCTTTTCGGAAATGGTTTCATTTAATCCAAAAATGCAATATAATTTAGGGTAACCATTATTGCTAAAACCGCTATACTGAAGAACTTTTAGTACTTCATCACAAACGTTCTGAAGCATTATCAATCATTTTCGTGGTTTGATTAATATTAACACCATTTGATCAAAACCATTTTTAAAATTAGCTGGAATCCTAACAATATTTTACATTAAAAAAGAAACCGATTCAAATTTTACCTTTTATATAATATTTTCCTTTGAACCATTTTTGGTTAAAAATAACTTCTAAAAAAAATTTTTAATTACACATCATACAAAATGTTGTAATTATTAATCTATATATAATTATATTAATTAATATTTTTACAAATTTTCAATGTTAATTTATGATGACATAACATATTTTTAAAACCAAAAATTATTGAAAACTCTTTAACAGAAACCTTATACATAATGTACTTCACAAGTTTTTTTTAGGTACAGTTTTTCAAGTACAGGTTTTTATATTCATTATTTATTCTACTTCGAACATATTGTGTACCTTAAATTAATAGAAGACCTTCAAATTTTAATTATAGAAATTAAAATTTGAATTTTTTAACAATTATTGACACAAATTATTTGGTTTGGATATATACACATATGTTTGTATTGAGATAGGGATATAAAACCATACGCAATAATGCTGTAATGCTTTTACTTTGTTTTTAATAGATTAAGAATGGGATATTGCCGAATTCTTTGTGATTATAAATTTACAAGTTAAAGGCATAGAGGTTAATTAAAGTTTTGTTTGATTCTTATTTGGGAGGAGATTAAGGAATTGCTTTTAAAATCAAAGTATTCCCTTTTTTAGAATATTTACATGTACGAGTTTGATGGGGGAGGAGATTTATCAATTGCTTTTTAAATCAAAGTATTACCTTTTCTAGAATATTTACATATACGATATGGCTCAATTTTCTATTTAAATGCAAAATCAGGATTTCAATAACTTGTTTTGAGGAGGTTTCCACATTTTACTATTTTAAATGCGTTGCTGTTAACATATGTGTGGAAAAACAAAAAAATTAGAATGTTTTTAGGAGTTTAATTTAATTTATTGGTTTTAATTATTTGTTACAATATTGATTCCGTTGGACAAGATTTTAATAATAAAAGATATACAGCCTGTATAATTTTTAAGGCTTAGGTTATTTAAAATTAATATTCTTTTTGTCAAAACTTAGAAACATTTTAATATAGGACAGTCTTAACTTCACATTCACTTCACATTAGAAAGAGTAACTAAGCCTTTCAGAAAATTTTAATAAAGCTATATATTTTCGATTTTTGAAAAATGAAATAAGACCAAATTATGATTATTGTACAGCTTTGTTTAACGTTTCCGTTTCTAATACTTTTATACTGTAGGACCAAAAAATGTTTGTGTTAAATCCATCCACAAAACTTTCTGTGTAGATTTTTTATTTCTATAAATAATTCATCTATGTATATATGTATCTATATAAAAATTTTTTTAAGATAAAAACTTTTATTTTTAAGTAACTTTAAGTAATAAAATAAAAGTTTTTTTCCAAAGTTATCAAATTTTTCACCAAAGTTAAAATATACCGAAGAATTAAGAAGAGAAATCATCTTTTGCTAGAATAAATTTTTATATTTTTGCAAAATCATAAATCTAAAATTAATTCAATTGTAATGAACATTCATTATAAATTAGAAATATTTTACTTAAATTACTAAAATATTTTATTGTCATTTATTATTTATAAAATATTATATATTTAATTTTGACAATGGCTTCATCAGTAGAAGAAAGCATATATATATAATTATATTAATATAAAAAAATAAATTAGCAAATAAAAGATGAACAACTTTAAAAGTATTATACACTTCAATAATTACAATGCATTGTTTCTATTTTTTCTAATAATTTCACCAAATAAAGAAAGTAGATATTTCCAGAAATTTAAAACAATATAAAATGATCGTTAGATAGTAACGTACAACAAACTGTAATAAAATGCTGTTTAATTTAAAATTGGAATGAAAATTGACAGGTTTTAATCTGTTAGATATATAGAACTTCGTTTAACAATTTTGGAAATACTTTCAGAATTAAATCGCAAAAGTTATTCTAAACTTGTTTTCTGAAAAAAAATTTCGGAACAAATTTAATACAGTTTCTATTTCTATTTTTCGAAATATCGAATTCGTCGTCGATTTTTGTAGATCATTTAACTAAAAACAAGCATGAAAAACCAGAGGTAATAGTTCCTTTTTGTGAAATTGGGTCTACTAAGGGTATGCTACGAACACTTGCACAAGTGGTCGAATTTTTTTACTTGTTTTTGCTTTTTGTTATTTAATTCGATATATGAAAGATAACCGTCCCTTGCAACAATAGATGTATAAATATTTGCTGAAAGTGATTTCAAATTGAGATCCCTAATCTATAAAGGCTTAAGTTCTTTTTCAGATTTGTAAAAAATAACGAATTGATGAGCTTTTTATCAAACCCAATCTAAAATTTTTACTTAAAATATAAAAGGGAATGCATTTTTAAAAATGAATCATTAAGGTCGATTTCCACTACATCGACACGGCTTCCATGCATTTCTTATAAATACATTCACATTGAACGACAACGACATCACTGTTTGGCTTCGTCCGTTACTTTGTTTTATATCATCATCATCAGTAGCGCTACAGTCCTGGTGTGGACCTTGGCTTCCTTCACAATTCTTCTCCAGATATCTCTATCTCTCACAGCATCTCTCCAATTTCTGACTTCGATTGTGTTTAAGTCTTCATTCACATCGTTCAACCATCTTTTCCGTGGTCGCCCTCTAGCCCTTGTACCACTCAGTTGCCCATTTAATAATTTTTTTTGCATACGGTTGTCGTCCATTCTTTGTACATGGCCTATCCATCTAATTCTTTGCGATTTTATAAATTTCACAATGTCCGCATTATTAATTATATCATTCAGTTCTGCATTTGTTCTAATTCTATAATTATTTTCGTCTATTCTGATAGGTCCATAGATTTTTCTCAATATTTTTCTTTCAAATATTCTTAAGGCGTTTTCATCTTGCATCGTCATAGTCCAGCTTTCTGAACCATATGTCACAACAGGCCTTATAATAGATTTATATATTGTCATTTTCGCCTTCCTTGATAAGATTCTTGATCTTAACATTTTTGCATTAGCAAAATAACATTTGTATCCTGCTTGTATTTTTTCTTGAACTTTGTTTTATATAGTGTTGCAAATTAACTTTTGTGCATATTATATTGTATATAAATATATATATATATATCTATTTTAACTTGCAAATCCGGCAAATAATAATGAAAAATTTTGCTTTTATATATATACATAATAGGACTTTTTCTTTTTTAATTTTGTTTTTGGCTTAATGCCAAGAACGATTTGTTTTAAAAAAAACAACGTTAAGAGCATTAGAAGATAAATGAAGTAAAATTTTAAATAAAAACTCAAAAAATTTTCTATTTTCAACAAATTGCAATGTTGTCCTCTTTTATGTCCTTTTATACACACATGTATTAATTGATAATATTCAATACAATTGTCATGGATTCATTTTATTCTCTTAAATATTAAATGACAATATTAAAGTTTTAAGAACTTTTGTAAAAGAACAAAATTTTCCGAAAAGTTTTAAATTAAGTAATCGAAACTGCAGTTTTATAGAAAAAATTTGTGACTTTTTATTTTTTTGTGATGCATATTTTCTTTTTTTTTAAATGGGAAAAAATATCAATTCATAATTTGTGACTTAATAAAATTTTAAAAAAGTCTTTAAATCATGTTGTTTTTGTAAACTTTTTTTTATATGAAACGGGGCCTTGGTGGGTTAGTGGGTAAGCATTTGGCTTACAAACCGGGGTAATTCAGGTTTTCGATTTCCGTACTACAGGTCATGAATTTTTAGTTGAAAAAAATGATTGGAAAATATTTTTTCTTTTCGATCATTTGAATTAGGGCTTCTCAAACTCTTTGTGATTGCGAATCCTTTTTGGAAAACAAGTCCTGAAGGGAGCCTTCCTAACGTAAAAATAGAATTTTGACCCAAATGTAGTGGAAAATTGGGTTAAAAGCTTCTTTTAGCGACAATGTGAAACAAGCGAGTTACCTGTAATGTTAAAATTATCGTTTTGACCACTATCTTGTACATCACAAATTTATTTTAAATGGAATTCTACATCATGAAGATTTAATTACAACACGCGAATGCTACACAAATTAATCAAAAAGTGGGCATTTTTGTATAGCTATTTAAAACCTAATATAATTAATTTGCAACAGGAAAGAAACAAAATATTTAATCAATTGAGCGAAATAGCCAAAAAAAAAAATTGAATTAATTAAATTAATTAAAAACTCATAGTAAATTAACTTTAAATTAAAATTTAATATTTAGATTTATAATATTAAAATTAAACGAGGAAGAGTAGACTGTGTCAACTCTGGGATACCCTTAAGACCGAAATATAGACATATTTCATATTTTCAAGTTTTAAATAAAATTGAACATTATAGTTGTTGTTTTTTTAAACTTAAATAAATAACATGAAATTTCAAATAGACATTTATTTTATCATTTCGCTGTGAAAAAAAAATCCTCTAATGACATCTAGCGGAATATTTATGAAAACCCATTTCTAACCCATATTTTCATTTCGTACAAAAATTAGTAGTTTCGAAATTTTCGAGAAATATTTTTACATTGGTTTTATTTCCAATTTACGTGAACAGCGTACTAAACTTATTATTAAAAAAAAAACAGATAAACAGATATTGTACCAAGTACATACAATAAATTTTAAATAAATATTAAATAAATTGTATAATAAATCTAATGCAAACTATTCTAGCTTTTAAATGTTGGATAAACTCTATATTATAATTGTTCCACTCTCGAATATGTTGATAACTTCCACTACCTAGGCTGCATTATAAATAACAGCGGCAACATAAACGCCGAAATTGAAAGCAGAATCAAGAAGGCTAGGTTAATTTTCGGTTGCTTACAGCCTATATAGAAAAACACTCAAACATCCAAGGATATAAAATTGAGGATTTTTGGAACCTGCATAAAGACCACCTAAACATAAGGAAGTGAAACCTGCTAATTACGAAAAACATCACAAAGAAAATACAGGTGTTCATTAACAAATGTCAAAAATCATATGCATATTGTACTGGCCCACTGGAAACAAAAATAACTGGTCCGAATAGAGTCAGATGGAGATGCCTACTAGATATCCTATGCTCCCAAGAAGAGCAATAAGGACAAAAAATAAATATTTGTTCAGGGTATTAAAATAAAAAATAACAAATATATTTTATATTTTTAGTTTCTTTATTTAATGTTTTGTTAAAAAACAATATCTCAAATTTCGAAGTTATTTTATTTAAAAATGAAGTACAATTTGTTACAATTCTTTGATAAAAATGTTTAACATGCTGACTTTTTGTTATTTAATGTCCAATATTGCGCAAGTTACAAACAAAATAAAAAACAAAACAGAAAAAGAAGATGACAAAACTTCAAAGTAAAAGTTTATTAAAGTTCTTAGGTTTTCTTCTTCAGTCATTCTTCGAATTAGTCTTAAAATCTTTCGTTTTATATTTGTATTTTTTTTTGGATTTATATACTTATATCTATTAGTTTTTCAAAAGGTAAATTACCGTTAGTGGTAAAACAATTTTTTTACTTTACCTTACCTTGTGGTTTAGTTGGTTTCTACCAGTGGAAGAATATAATTTTTTTCATTTTCTTAACTTTTTATTTAATATTTTAAAATTAACCTTAGAAGAAATGGAATTAAAAGAGTTTTTAATGAAATATTAATAAAAAAAAAATTTTTTTAAGGTTTGAAATAGATTAAATTTCATCAAGGAAGAGTGTAATAGAGTAGACTGAGTCAACTGTAGGATATCCGTATGACCGGAATATAGACATGAAATGATATAATGCTAATTAATTTTGTAAACTTTTAAAAACACAACTTATTAGACTTTCCCTTATATATATGTATGAAAATATAAGTTGAGAGGCAGGTCTTCAAAACTCTTCCACTTCGGCAATTATATTTATTTATACGCTGGCCGTTGAACTTAACCACTATTTACAACATTTTAGCCATCCATTTGGTATAGAGTAATGTTCATACAAAAAAAAAGTTGTATGGCAACTAATCGAACCCACTGCACTACCCCTACTTAAATGTGCAAAAAATTTTGTGATAAACTAAATTACTTTTGACAAAATTTCAAATATCCCGTTTTACCAAGTATTGAGTAATTTTTATATAAAAAAGAAGTTATATAGCTAGCTAGAAGTTATATGGAGCAAACTGGCTCGATTTCAATAGCAATGGCGGCTATTGCATAAAAACGATTTTGTGAAAATTTCATTAACCCTAGCTTATTTTTTGAGTTATCGTGCAGACGGACAGATGGACGAACGTACAAACATAGCTAGGTCGATTTACTTTTCGATTCTGATCCGAACCATGTTTTCAAGTCTACATCTATCACCTCTCATTGTCTGCGTCACAAAGGTAATGGCAAATTTAGTATGACCTACCTTTTGACCTATAGTCATACGAACATTTAATTTATTTATTTAAAAAATTTAATCATGTTTCTTCAAACAAATATTCATTTGATCATCAGGAGACCAAAAAATTAGCTAAATAAACTGCAGAAATCGAAAATATATTCTAGAATTTAAATTATGTGGAATCCGAAGACTGTGTTAATCTAATTAAGTCTGGCACCTTACAATTACGGCAAAATTACTGAGAAAAACCAGAAAACTTGAGAGGACATTAATGTGATTGTTAATAATAAAGATCATTGTATACGATTTGAGCTCTTAATTTCCCACTAAAAGTATGATTTTGAAAACTTGGAGAAATTTATTATCACAAGTAATTAAGACTAATGTAGGAAGCAGATTGAGGTTTTCTAAGCTCTCTCGAAGATTATAATTTTGAACGCGGAGAGATTAGCGAGAATATCATTTTTCGCTCGCTCTTTGATCTTCTAAACTTTGATAAAAACTATGTGTCTGCGTGATCGCCCCCTAAGAATTAACCCTTTCATTGAATTAAATATTGACTAATAAATAATTGATTACTTAATGAATCATTTAATTGTAATTAACTTGGCTTAAAGTTTCAATAAAACGAAAAAAAAAAATTTTGGTATATGGTTAATTATTTTAGTATAACATAATATTATTAATAAAAAATTTTGGTATATGGTTAATTATTTTAGTGTAACATAATATTATTAATTAAAAATTGCCGGTTCATTTATTTTTATAAATTTTAATTAAGTAAATGGAGTTTTAAAGAGGATTTCTATATTCTTGCCATTAGTAAAGTTTATTTTACGTTGTTTTGTGGTTAAGGTTTATATTCGTATTATTTTTAGTATGAATTATACATTTTTGTATGAATTATTTATATTTTGTATTACTCAAAGTCATCTTGTTTTTTATTAGTTTATTGATATTTTTAGTTTCCTTCCCACTGCAGTCTTAGATTCTTTAAAAAAAGCACCATCAAATCAAATCATAGTTAATACAACATTTAAACTATACTTTAATGCGTTTATTCCTTTGCCTGAAAAATTTCACAAAAAGGATATTTAAGTTGCTCTCTACTGATGTTTTAATATTTTGATTTAAAAATATATCAAATAAAAAAAATTCCAATTTCTAAAAGCTTTGGCAAATATTTATGGCAAATTTATTCAGAAACTTTGGATATATTTTCAACTATCGACCTACATATCAGTCATAACATGAAACGATTCTTTCTCATTTCATACCCTGATTTAATTTCATTGCATGCATAATCATAAGCAAAAAGAGAACAAATAATATAGTACGGTAATATAGAACAATTTTAACGCAATCATATAATTTTAATAATTTTAGACTCAATATTTTTCAAACACAATATGGCGTTATGACTCATCGAGTGTGTCTTAAAGCCTTATTTACAAATTTTGCGATTATGGCTTTATGACATAAGGCGTATAAAATGGTTCTAATTATAATTTCACGTATCTTTAAAATATTTAACAAATTAATATGAGCACCCAAACTCATAATCTAACTCATAAGCTTTGGAGCAAAGTAGAAAAGTAGAAAATTAATTAACCAGAACTATATTATAACTTCCTTTCCAACAACACTTCTGATAACTTTTCTTTTCAAAAAGAAAAAGGTCGTTTATGTTTTCCAAATAACCTTTAACCCTTATAATTTTTGATAATGATACGCTCTGTTTTAATTCATTTGACTGCCACAATTCTAAATACTAATAATTATTTAAAAAAAAAGGAAAAATTTTTTTATCATAAAAGAGGTCGTTTTTAGCTTTCAATTCTAATATGGAAACATGTAAAGTTACAGTTGAAGATAAAAATATACAAGTGTTAAATTATATGAATTATTGAATTTGACGATTTTATTTATATTTCAAGTATATAATGAACTGATCTCTGTTGTTATATTTTAAGCTATTTATTTGTTCTAATATTGAAAGTTATTCAATTAACTTTACCAGTTTTAAATTAAAATTTCTTAATGTAGTAACTGAGGTATATTGCAAACGTGCCATATTATTCAATAATGAAGAACGAAGTTGTTAATGGTGTATAGTTTGGTAATTCTTTTCTTCAAACGAAGTTAACTATATTTCATCATAGAAGTTTATTGAAATCGACAACTCCAAATGGTTAAAAAATAAGAAACTTTTGTTTAAAAATTCTTTTGATTTTTGAGGATTTTTGGTATTGCATATTAAAAAGTACATAAAAAAAGAATTAGGACTGCAATTGTGTAAATATAACTTGAAGAGATGCTTCAGTTTGCTGAATTACAGTGACAATCATTTGTTGCAAGCAACTTAATGTAGTATTCTAATAAAATAAAAAATTACACAAGTAAAATTTTCTTAATCTAAGGATGAACATCTTCATATTCTCTTAAAATAAAGAAATATTCAAAAATGTTCACGTCAAGTAAAAACTTTTTCAGTTAAAGTAAAAAATATATGAAACTTAAGCTTAATAAATTTATCGTAAAATTAATTTAAAAACTTATATAATAATCGCTTGGAAATAATCATTTAAATATTTACTTTTTGCGTCCGCTGAAAATTCTCGAATTGAAAATCTTTTTCAAAAAATTATGATGACATGGGTATCTCTTATACTTTAGAAAAAATATTAAGGAGGATAAAAATAAAACCTAATCTATAAATCATATCCTATTTATTATCCTTTCAGTTGCCATAAAAATATTTTGTTGATAGAATTGTAATAGAATGGATTCTTTCAATGAATACATTAAATAAAACGTCAAACAAAAACAAAATAATATATAAATAATTAAAAGAAAAAACAATTTGCAAAAACCAATAAAAAGTTTATTTCTATATTTTTAAAATAAAAAGCCACAATTAAAAACCATTACGGCATTATGACAAAAGCCGTTATTTCACGGCACTTGTGTACGTATGAACAAGTATAAAAAAAATCAGTGAAAACTGAAATTTTGTCACGTAAAAACAAACGTAATAAGCGTGTAATTGAGTTTTTCAAAAAAAAGCACCAAATAAAAAAAAGTATCTAAATTTAGTACCTATTGAAATAAAAATAATTAGAACAAAATAAAGGATTTAAATTAAATTACAATTTTATAAAGGCATTTTGAAGAGCACAATTTATTTCAAAGGTAAAAAAAAACCGATACGATTCTACTGTATTGAAAGTCCTTGAGATGTATTTTTGCAGCATTATTACTACTACATATTTTTATAATAAGGACTCTAGAACTACTTATTCAGAGTCAAAATTTTGATATCAACTCAGAGTTAAAGTAATCATTTCGTAAAAGGACCATTTTACTCTTCGTTTCATACCCTTTATCTTTCCTACAAACTGATTTAAAATAAATGTTTAACCAAAATTTTATTTTATAGAATGTTCTTATTTACTATACACATGAAACTTATTTTTTTGGTTGCTACTGCTAATTGCAATTAAATATTCGACATGTAAAACTTAAAATTAGATACTGACAGCACTTTTACATAGTAAAGATGGCTCAAATTAAAGTTATTAAAGATAATAAGATAGATAATTATTAAAAATTTCGTTCCTACACACAAAAAAACACAAAAGGTCCCTCTATAAAATATCACAAGGTAAACCTACTTATTAATCTTATTCTTTTAATATGTCTATTGGTTTAAATTGCTATTCATTACAAACCTTTAATTTTGAAAAGTACAATTTATTTTTTTTCTTACACAATTGTTTGTCCTCCGAGACTAATGTCATTTTTACCATTTGGTGTCCTAACCTTTTTTAATTTGATTTTGAGGTATTATTTCTTTCAATCTGATCTTTTTTTTTATTTATATTACACAGCATTTGTTTTAACAGAATTTTTTTACAGCTCTGAAAACTTTATTTAATTTTTGTAGGTTTTTTGATAATCAGTTTTTGATTAAAACTAAATTTGGGTATTGCACTTTATGTAAGTTTATTATATGTTTTAATAATTTCTTTGTATTTTATATACTTTATACGGCTGGGTGGCACAGTGGTTAGAGTGGCGATCTTTCATTCGAAAGGCCCAGGTTCGAATCCCAGTGAAAGTGAAAAAACTTTTCTAGTTTTCAACAAAATATAAACAAATAATTCAATTGAATAAATATAACTCACAGATATAGAATACCATGGAACTCAAATACAAAATTATTATAATATAAATAAAATAAAACTGTATCTATTGAAAATTTAAGGCATCTCTACATGTTATAAGGCGTACTACTATCTCATGTTTAAATTTAGGTGAAATTCATTTGATCAGTTCTAATAAATGAATATATCTCCCTATTCCGACATGCACATATATAGTCAGGCTGTTTAGCATATAACAGTGAACAGTTAGCACGTAGAGGTTCCGGCAAAAAAAAATTAAATATTACTTCATATACCTAATTTCCTTATATTAAAATATTTTCTCTTGAGGTTTGGATTACTTTATTTAATAAAGTCTCACAAAATCCCTCCAATGCCAACCCAACTCTTTAAATACTTATTCGTTTTTTGAGACAATTTTCTAATCGATTATTGTATGAGATATACTATATGTTTATTAACTTATCATCAGCAAAAAATTTCAATTCTTCAAAATTCTTAATTATTTGGGAAAATAATTTTTTTTATTAAAAATATTTTCATTCATAATGAGCATTATTTTAATTAAATCCTCCTATGCTCTAAAAAAAAAAATAAAACAGATTCAAATTAACATTCAATTCAGGGTCATAAAATAACTTAACCATTTTTGTTCCAAGAAAAAATGTCTTAATTGAATGCCCTAAAGTAAATTTATTACAATTCTCTAACCCAATATTAAAAAAAAAAAAAAAAAAAAATAAACAAAGATACAATGATGCATGTTCCATAGATATTCTATTAATTCATACTATGAATACATCGAATAGGAGCACATCTAACATTTTATAGAAGAATGTTAAAATCAAAGAATTGAGGGTTTAATAATAAATATATATTGCCGAATTATTAAATAATTTATCTATATAGGTAATTAAGTATACGGGTATAAAAACCCGTATGACTATAGGTCAAAATGGCGTACTAAATTTGTCATTACGTTTGTGACGCAGAAAAACAGAAGGGCCAAAAATAAAGTTAAAAGTAAATCGATCTAGCTATGTATGTCCGTCCGTCTGTCCCCCCATATGTCTGTCTGTCCTTCCGCACGGTGACTCAAAAAATGAAGGAGCTAGGATTTTTAAATTTTCCCAAAATCGTTTTTAAGCAATATTCGTCATTGCGAACAGTGGGAAAATAAAATAATGTTCATAAAAGAAAATTGAATTAAACTTTTAGATAAACCGGGTCAGATTTCTATGATAATTCTATATTGCACACGTTCTTATACAATATGATTTTATATTATATAATTTTTTATTTATTTATTCCATATATCAGTCTACCTACTTACATATAGTTCAGTAACAACTTAACTCTCCCTTAATACTTTTTATTTAAAAATTTTTTTCAGAAAATAGTCACCTCTTTACTTTATTTTATTGTTTAAATAAAACTTAATAAAAACATGTTACTTCAATAAATCTACTTTTGACTCTAATAAATTGAGCCGTAGTGTATTTAAATGTATGTGTATACATAAACATATCTAGAATAGATGAATTGATATCGATATAATATAAAACATGTATGATGTACAGAATGTGATATTAAATAAAAAAAAAAATGATTGTATGTTTGTTTTATTTCTCTTAATTTAATAGTTTTTTTCTCTTTTACTCCTCTCCTATTCATTTTCAATGTTTATTAATACCGGTTCCCAAGAACTTAACAAAGAAAATTAGACATTTAATTTGGCGTTGAAAAGAAAATAAGTTTTATTGTTTTTATTTTTTTTTTGTCAATTTAATTTGTCTTTGCCTCTCTTTCTTTTATCTTCATATATCTGTTTTTCACATTTTGTTTTTCAAATAATATAACTTTGATTTGTCCTTTTTTATCGCTGGATTCTAAAAGGACCAGGTAAGATTAAAAAGAAAGGAAGTAAAAAAAAAAAACCAATAAATTAAACGGAAATACCTTTAAAAGAAAAATATGAACCTGAAGAAATGAATCCTTATTGAATATCCTTGGACATCTTGATATTTTTTATATCTCTTCTATACAAAAAAAAAACTGATTTGATTCCCGGAGGGTGCATTGAAATCTTTTATTTTTTTTTTTTTTTAATTATAAACAGAGACACAAAGACGCAATTTATAATATGAGAAAAAGAAAAAAAATTTTAGTCAAAAAAAGAAGAAAAACAATAAAAGTAACGGGTTCAAATGTTAAGATAATACGCAGATTAAAAAATAATAATACTATGTATGAGTCCTTTCCGTTGTATAAAAAAGTTTTTAATCTCTTTTTTCTTTTTTCAATTTTACAATATTGTTGAATTCCTATAAAAATAAAGCATTGATTTTGCTTGTATTCCAGAAAATTAAATTCCGTTAAAAAAAAAAAAAAACAAATTAACTGTTTGTTATCTTGGTATAATGGTTTTTGTTTTTGACATTTGTGTTCTTTTTCCAAATTGTAATTTGTGTAATTTTTCGAATTTTGAAATATAGTTTTTTGTAAATTGTACTTATTGTATGTAGGTTACCTTACCTGTGTACAAGATTTTGAACTTTCAATACCTTATCGGTAATTGTTAATATGTCAAAACTATTGAAAAATGGTACTTATTGCCTCATGCACAATTTTGATAGAATATTGTTAATAAAAGACTAGTCTAATAAAATCTTATGAAATTAAATTAAATTTATTCATTAAATAAAATCTGTCAAATATCATACATTCTAATCTTTAATGCATTTCTTCCCAGGGACGTTATTTGTACTTTTGATTTTCAAGCATAAATTTAGGATCGAAATGAAACTAAGATTCGAAAATTGCAATGAAATTATGATTTTCCTTCCTTCTTGTTCATTTACTGTCAGAACTTTTGCCAAAGGAAATCGTAAGAATAGAAATATGATGTCACCAGATGTCATTAGACAATTTAGCAGGAATAAGTTTGATTAAAACTTTTATATATTAGAAAACTTTCGTATTTTGATAATGAAGAGTAGAATCAGAGTAGCTTTGAATATGTAGTGTCCTAAAATTAAATACCACAAAAACTTCATTCAGGAAAAATTTCAATAAAAACCGGACACAAATATTTTTTCCTTTTTCCAAATATTGTTTAAATTGTACTTTTTAAAATACTGTGCATGTATTAAATATTTATACATTTGTCTCCTTCTTATAATATACATATATTATAAGAATTATAGCTAAACGAACAATTACGTAATTTGAATTCGTTTTTTTCGCACGCTATCAAATATATACTTATGAGTTTATTATAATCATATTTGTTTATATATATATACATATATGTACATATATATATATGTATATATAATATATTATTTTTATCTATATTAAATAAAAAAAAAATAAAATCATTTGAACAATATATTGTCAAATTAATTTTGTAATTCAAGACAGATATAACTCGAACTTTACTTAATAACAGTAAAATAAATTGGAAATTCTGTTACTTTATTTATTTTATTTATATTTCTTTTTTTGTTTATTTTGTTTTTTTTTTTGTTTTGAAAGAAAGAGATAAAATATTGAAAAAAAAAAGATAAAAGCAAAACAAAATGTTTGGGATAATTGGAAATTCTATTTATATATTTTTTTTTATTTTTTTGGTGTTTAATTTTGACTTGTTGGTTTGTCGCTACTGTTTCCGGCTAAATAAATATATTTACATTCAATGTTTTTATTTGCACATATATATGTATATATATATATTATATAAATATATATATATATATTACACACATTAATACGATTTTTGTATCCTTAGATGTTCTGTAAAATAAATCCCTTTTTAGTATAGAAAAAATTCAACTCGATAGGTACTTAATGAAAAATTAATGAAATAAAAGTGACAAAAAAAAAAATAAATAAAAAAAAAAATAAACTTTCTGATTACTTTTTGTTCTAAAATGTTTAGAGTTGTTTAAAAAAGGGAAGAATAAAAATTTGTTATAGCTTGGTGATAAATGAGATTAATCTGGTACCTGTATTCTATTTGATGATTTTATTTGATTTTTAGTTTTTATTCTTTAATTTTTCTGTATTGGAATTTTGTTATTTAATTTTATTATGTAAATTTGAATAAAATTTTTAAAGAGTAAGTATTTTTTTAAAAACGGAAACCGATCAATTTTTTATGCAGCACATCACTTATTTTGGTTGTCTATTCTGTTGTACATTTGATTCATTTAATCTATAAGTAACTATAGGTGTATAGGTTGGTATATTAAAAATTTATATTTGAGTATTGAAATTAATTAAATTAGTTTTGAAATTGTAAACAAATATTTTTAATATGGTTGCCTTTTTTTTGGGTTATATTAGAGGTTTGTATAAGTTTAAGTAAATATTCATATAAAAATTTTTAGTGTTTCATGATTTAATAATGAACACACGGGAAATAAATAATAAATATTAGATTTTGGTTCTTAACTCAATTTGGATTAAAATTGATATCAAAATCAGTATTTGATAAATATTTTTATTTGTTTGTTGCTAATTGGATTTTAAAAAAAATTTTTAAAACATTTGAGTATTTTATATTTAATTGGTGATTTTTAATTCTTTGATCATATTAACTTTTTTGATAATATTAATTTATTAATTAGTATTTTATTAATTGAATTTTAAAGTATTTTTAGAAAAAATTTTAAAAGAAGTCTGTCAAAGTTAATGTCGTTTACAGTGTAATTTATGTTTTTAACAAACTCAACTCTAATACCAATAAATGCAATAATTTACTTGTCATCAAATTTCATTGTAAATTACAAAATAATTTCTATGTAAACAAATCTAAATGAAAATACCTAAATGCCAATTTTGGAAATTAGAGCCATTATAAATATTTAAGAATTATTTATATAGACATGAAAAAAACCGGGTTGGATCTGAAATCTCGGTTTAGTAAATCTTGTTTTCACAAAATCTCGTTGTAGAAAATCTCGTTTTTAGAAAATCCCTTTTGCTATATTCTGGAAAAAACTGATAAGGCTGGTTTTGCATCCAACTCAAAAATTCTTAAAAACCAGATTTCAATTAAGAAAGAGATTTTTCAATAAAAAACGAGATTTAAAAAAAAAAAAAATGATTTACTTAGTCGAGATTAAGGAACGCTCCCGAGAAAACCGTTCAATTAGGATAGGAGGAAAGAAAGCTTGGGAGGGTTCTTGAAAGGATTAAGAAAAAAATAACTGGGTTCGTTATTAGTAGCGAGATTTTGAATTTGGAGTGATTTTAGAGATGGATTCCAAAAGTTTTTTCAAAATATATAATTGTAATATTTCAACCAAAATAATATTTTTAAATAATAATAGTTATGAAATAAGAGATAATATAATAAATTAGTTCTATGGATCAGTTATTGGTTAACAAAAAAAAAAAAAAATTAAAAAAACTATAACTCTGGGTTATAATAACTGATTTTATATAATTTGTTTAGCAGAAGTTTGTGCAATGTTGTCTAATTCGCATAATCATACTTTAGAAGCATAAGTGATGTCTTTGACAATTAATTTCACTTTAGAATCGATTGTAGAAATATTGTAACGAATTCTCCAATTCTTTATTTCAAAGACTTTTTGAAAGTAAAGTATAGCCTCTTCTATGATATTCGTATTAACCTAATTTTGTTCTAAATTGAGGTTATCTCTGTTTAGCTTCTAAGGATGTGTTTATGTTGAAGTTGTGATAAGTGATAAGAGCGTCGACAAGAGCATAAGGTAGAAAATTAATACTGTTTATCAATTATCAAAGCGATGATCCAATATTTAAATCATGTATTTAGTTTTCATACGCTATGCTCTTATCAAAGCATAGTTATACATCCGTATATGAATACGAAATTTCAAAATAGAAAATCGCGATATTGTAAAAAACTTCTACAGACTACAATACTTATTTTTCTTCAATTTAGTTTCGTTTTCTTTTTAAATTTTAAAGCAATTTCTTTTCAAAGTTGACTTGCTTTGTGGTTAAAAGAAAGTTTGAAATGTTTTTTGTTGATATATGTATTTAAGATTTTTTTTATGAAAAAGCTAAATTAAAAAAAAAATAAACTTCTTTATCTTCTTTAATTAATTTAACTTAAATTCAAATTAAGAACTTCTTCAAGAGAATTTCGCAAGAAAAAAAATTAGAAAACGTGTAAACACTTTCATTAAAACGCATAAAAATTTGGTCAAAAAAGGGAAACGGAAAAGGCGGAAGGGGGAAAAGCCTATAAAAATGTTATTTTGGCTTTTGAAATAAAGCCATTTTTCGAGTTGAAAAAAAAAAAGTTTGTGAAAAAAATTTTCAATTAATTCTTACGTTAAAACAATTGCTGTAAATACCTCAGTTGTAAAGGTATAATAACTTTGTTGGAACCTAAATGTAGCTGTCTTGAAAATTCATAGAATCAATTATAAATAATTTATTTTTAAACCAAAAGTAGGAGGATTATTTCAGCTCAAAAATTTAAAATGAATTGAAGTAGCTATTAAGATAGCTGCCTTTCGTTTTGTAAAACCTAAAAAGAATATTTTCGATATAAATTTAGAAACTTCTTGTAAAAATTTTGTACAAGAATTAATAATTACATACCTATTATACGTTTCTAAAATGCAAATTAAAAAAGGAAAAAGCAAAGAAAGATGATTGGGGTAGGTGCCAAACGCCTTATAATGCCAAACAAGTATATTTACGAAACGAAAATATGACAAATCTTCTTATTTTGTTCCACATTACTGCAAAGTCTCTGTGTTTTTCCTGAAAATTTACAGCCAAACGTGCACAAAGGTTGTAACTGGTTTTCTATAGGGGATATCTATATAGGGGATAGCGGATTAAATCGACGTACTGTTCAATCATTTCATGTTTTACATTAACTCAATAACAAAATACTATATACTAACATACTTAACTTAAACCTTTTTATAATTTCTTATTAAACATCTAAATTATTAAGGTAATAATTTCAATTCGTTTGGAATTCTATATTGTTGTAAAAGAACATCTTCATCTTATCATTTCTGTTTTAGTAGTGAATGAATACTATTCGTATAGTATTTTAAAACTTAGCAAAGGTACAGTAAAAGTAGAACCACGAACTGAAAATTCAATTTTAAATTTAACTGCCATAACATGGTTTCTTAATATAAATTAAACGAACTTTAGAAAATTTCCAATAAATTTTGTTTTTTTTTTAAATATTTCAAGAGTTTTTTAAACTTTTCTTTTGAAACTACTAAAGCCCTTATAATCTAAATTTTTCTTTTTGATCATTTAACGTTCACTACGCTCCACAATCCATTAAAAAAAAATTTTTGAAACAACAAAAAGTTGATTATTCTTACGCACCACCGATTTCTATTTTTCTTTTTTTGTTCGTAATTTTTTTCGCGATTATGTATCGTATTTTTATTTTTTAAACATTTCTTTAAAAATTTTTTTATATGTTTGTAATACATATACATAAACACGTACATATAATTTTCTTTTTTTTTCATAATAGAAATAAAAAAAAAATAGCTACGAGGTGTAAAATCTTTGCTGAAAACCGTTAAAATCGTGATAAAATTTTATAATGACAATAAGAATAAATACGGTAAAAGTTAAAAATAATACGAAAAATCAACCAAAAGAAATTTTAAATTGAGAATCTACTCCCTGGATACTACAAAAAAATAAAAAAAAAACAGAGCTTCAAAGAAAAGTTTTTATAATGTTTAGAAATGTGAGAAAAACGTTTTTAAAATTTTTAAACATTTTACAAAACTTCCCTCCTTATGTTGCCTCTTATTTTTTAAATAAAGTTTCCAAAAAAAGGATCTTAATTTTCTTGGACATTTAATACGTGTATAACTTCAATATTTGGGTCATAAAAGGTGTAATGAATTAAATAATGTAATTTTATAATGAATAGAAAAAGGACAAAGTACATTTTTGTTCAGAAAATTCAAAAGTAAATTTTATAAAAGTTTTGTTAGTTCTATATATACATACAAACACATTTGGTTAACTGTTAAGAATTTAATTTTGTATGCATATTATTATACACTTAATTTTAAATAGAAATACTTTGTTTATTGATTGCATGTTTAGTTTAGGTTAATCAAAAAATTTAAAATTTAGTTATAATAGTATATAAATATAGTAAAAAAATTAACTTAGATTGAATAAAAATTGACATTATATAACAGTAATTCATATTTGACATTTCTCTTATTCTTTGGCTTTTCCTTATTGTTCTCTTTTATCTGTTATTTTAGAATTAAACCTTTTAGGCATAAGTATCAAGATGTTTTATTTGGTTTTAATTTAATATAATAATTTCAATTGTCACTTTCTATTTATTTTAAAACTTTTGCCATAATTTTGTCTCAGAAATATCATTTCATTACGTTATTACAGTTTGGCATCTCTTTTTTTAGCACATTTTCAAAAAATTTTGTAAAAATGTGCCTATATAGCTTCACTCTGTCCGTCCGTCCGTCCGTCCGTATGTTTACAAAAACTTTTACACCGTTTGAAATAGAGAAAAGAAATTTTAACCATGGGTAGTTTTTTCAAAAAAAATAATTTCGTAGAAGAATTTTTTTCTGTAGCCCCACCTGTTACGGGGCTACAGCCCCCCAAAGTTGGAAAAAGCCCTATATTTAAATTGTTATAACAAGAGTTCTGTTACGTATATTTAAATCTGAAAACGGCAAATGATAGCTGGTTTCATAAACTTTATAAATTTTTACAAGGCAAATGTTTAGGGTTGCCATACGGTACAAAAATTTAACATTACGCAAAACTCAATTTTCGCAAAATTTTTCGCATCTCAAAATGCTTGAGAAATTTGGCAACCTTCCCCATTGAAGGGCTATAACAACTTTTTGTTAGCAGTAAATTTTATAAGTCAGTAGTAACTATTTCCAAGTAAATATTTTATTGTAATACAATATAATTTTGAAAATGTGCTTTTTTAAAAACCCTTGGTTTTTTTTCATCACTTGTTGGATTATTCTTTTAGTTGGAACCAATTTCCTGTGACTGCATTATACGAAAAATTTTCATTCTCAAGACTTTTCCTACGAAGTGATAGCCATTTTCTGTATCATTTATACTCTTATACTATTTATCTTCTCTCATAACGGTTTTGTAATCTATTTTTTTAACAATTTGATGATGTGCAACAAAAAAGAGTTGCCGTTTTTCATTCAACATCTGTAGTATATAATTTTTATCTTTATTGAATATCCTGCAATCAGTGCCGGCGCTACGCTTTTTGGCGCCCTGTGCACTTTTTGAAAACGCCGCCCTGGAAAAGTTCGTTTCCACATCATCCTTGAGGTAGAACTTTCAATGCATTTTTTTTAAAGAGGTGTCCCACGGAGGTATAATCCTCAATAACAAAAATTTTAACCGATAACAAATTATTAAAAAAGTTAAAATTAATTAAAACATTATGAAAAAATTTAAAATACTAAAATTTAATTCTACGCGCTTTTATTTTTGCAAAGTCGTTAACTAATTCTTCGTAGTCCAAATTTTCAAGAAGTTCGCTTTCAATTGATATAGTTGCTAATCCTACTAATCTATCTTGAGTCATTGTTGTTCTCAAATAATTTTTTATAATTTTTAATTTTGAAAAACTACGTTCTGCTGAAACTACTGTAATAGGTATTGTTGAATTTTTAAAGCTATAACTAAATTGGGAAATAATATTTCTAATTTTTTTTCAAATATAAATTCTAATGTTTCAATAGTGGAGAAAGTAGGTTTTTCTTACAAATTACAATATCTTTAAGCTTTACTGCACTAAATTTAAAAAAAAAAACAATCAAACAATAAAATTTTTATAACTTTTAAAAAATGAGAATTTAGATATTTAAATTTTTCAAATGTTTTAATTAATATGTATTATATGTATTTAATTAATAATAGGTATTTGAAAAATAATTTGATTTGACATTAAAAAGGCAGTTTAAATAAAAAATGCATTAAAAAAAATTAACATGCTAATCTAGTAGGTAGGTACTATAAAACTTTTTTTTTTATTATTTCTATACTCTATAGATTATAAATATAATTATTTATAGGTAATTCAGTGTTTTTTTTTTGTTCTTCCATATAAAAATATTTCATGTACGTACCTACTAAAAATAATAACAATTTTTAAGAAAATAACACACAGAACAGTGTTTTTTTTTTGTTCCACCATATAAAAATATTTCATGTACCTACTAAAAATAATAACATTTAACATTTTTTAAGAAAATAACACACAGATGACAGAACAGTATTTTTTTTTGTTCCTCCATATAAAAATATTTCATGTACGTACCTACTAAAAATAATAACATTTTTTAAGAAATAACACACAGAACAGTGTTTTTTTTTTGTTCCACCATATAAAAATATTTCATGTACCTACTAAAAATAATAACATTTAACATTTTTTAAGAATTAATAATGTTTTTTGTTCTAATTCTCTAATCATGGACCATGGTATTTGTATATTTATACAAATATATGTAGTATTAGTATAGTATTATATTTATATGTATTATATATACACATTACACACAGCTATTATTATAATGTTCTCAAATCTCAATTAATAAAGTAAGAATCAAAAGAATAAGAATACAACATAATCAAAGAAAAATTTAAGAGAATAATGAATAAGAAAGAAAAGAATAAAAGATAAAGAATAAAAATGAATTGCTCTTATTTCAATAATTTATATTGAAATTTGAAAGAGTAGTATGTTATTTACATATTTTATTTTCTCATTTCTGATTCTGTAATAAAATAAGCCATATGAACATCAAAAAATCACTGTTCCTTAAATTAGAAAATGTAGTACAAAAATAAAAATGTTATTTTTTGGTCTTATAGATTTTGTTGTTGTATAAGGTGCACTTTTTTTAAATTGATAATTTTGTTCAATAGCTTGTTGATATGAATGTTAGGAGGAATGTTATTACTTATTAGAAGAATTTAGAAAGGAGAAAAATAAATTACTCTTTCAATATTTTTATGATAGCTGCTGTTGAAAGAAAACTTATATTATTTTCTTATTCTATGGAAAGAGTTTGATAACCACAATAAGCCATATGAACACCAAAAAATCACTGTTCCTTAAATTAGAAAATATAGTACAAAAATAAAAATGTTATTTTTTGGTCTTATAAGATTTTGTTGTTGAATAAGGTGCACTTTTTTTAAATTGATAATTTTGTTCAATAGCTTGTTAATATGAATGTTAGGAGGAATGTTATTACTTATTAGAAGAATTTAGAAAAGAGAAAAATAAATTACTCTTTCAATATTTTTATGATAGCTGCTGTGAAAGAGAACTTATATTATTTTATTTTCTTATTCTCTAATCTATGGAAAAAATTTGATAACCACAATAAATACAAATGAACACCAAAAAATCGCTGTTCCTTAAATTATAAAATGTAGATAGGTAAAAAATAAAACATGCTTTATTTTATATGATATTGAAAAAACAAATTTCGAATACATTTTTTCAATACTTATTTTATTATTATATAATTTTTTGTTAGATAAAAAATTTTTTTTTTTTAATTTCAATTGAAAATTTGCCGCCCTTAAATTCTGGCGCCCTGTTTTACTGTGCATACTGTGCATATGAAAGCGCCGGCCCTGCCTGCAATTTTATAACAATTATTATTTCATGTAAATATTTTTTAAAAATTTTTATATAATATTAAAATGTATATATGTATATCTTAACTTTTTAATAATACATACATGTAAATAAATCCGAAATTTTTTAATATTATTTTGTTTTTATATTAATTGTTTTGTAGTTGCTTTATTACATTTTAATAAAAAGAGATTAAATATTAATTTTAAGTATTTTATTTTATTATGTTTTGTTTTTTTAATTTGTTATTAAAAAATAAATAATTAATAAAAAAAAACAAATGACCGACCAAATACTTTATAAAACCATTCCATATTGAAATTATATAATCATTTTTTTTTTAAATAATTGTCAATATCCAATCAATACCTTTATATTATTTTTTTTGAAAAATGTTTATAATAAAATTCAAAATTTGTGTATCATGCATTTTTAAAAATTTTAAATAATTTTTTTTTTTTAAGAAATTTAAAGCGTAAAAGCACCGTGCATTGATTTTAATAATAAAATACAGAATATTCAAACATTTAAAACTCATAAAAACAAATTGAAAAAAATTTAATTTTTTTATAATAAATAATTAAAACAATAACAAAAGAGTAGAGTAAAATAGTGATGGAGCGTAAAAAAACAGTAACTAAAAATAAAACACAATTAATAAATTACTCATGAAAAAAATCCTGTGAATGCAAAAAAAAATAATGAATATAAAAAAAATTAAAAAAAATTTAATAAAAACTGAAAACCAAAAAATAATTAATTTAATAAAAAAAATAAATTATATTAAAATAATAAAAAAAGACAATAAAAGTCAATATACTATTTATATATATTCATGTATATATATTTATATATTTATGTATATATTTAACTTCTTCCATAATCACAAAAAGTCTAAGTAATTAAATAATAAAAAAAAAACTAAAAACATTAAAAAATAAACATAACTTTTTTGTTTATTTTAATAAAAAAAAAAAACTCACAACAAACAAATAAACTAAAAAAAATATAAAACAAAATAATAAAAATTAACCGTTATGGACACTCTTGAAAGGTTAATGCAAGCGGCACCTTTGCCGCGTGCTTTAACAACAACAACGACAGCAAAAGGCCAACAACGTGCCCTAGTTCATGCGTCATTAGCTACGGCTGTTGGTCGTAAAGGTCGTCATTTAACTGGAACATTTTGTTTAACCGGTGATACTATGGAAGGTATTATACAGTGTTTGGTCTTCCTTAAAGCGTTTTCGGTAAGTTTTAATGAACCATAAAAAAAAAAAAGTAACAAGAAAAAAAATTAAAAACAGTTAAAATAAAAAAATAAAAACTTGTAAAAAACTTTTTAACTCCATTTTGTTGCGGTATATATTTTTTTTTTAAATTTTTTTTTTGTTTTTTTTCTTGCCCTCTCTCTTTCTCTCTTACTTTATGTTTTTTATTTACTTTTTTTCCTTTTTCGTTTTATTAATTTGATTTTTTCTTTTAATTTTTTTTTTCGTATTGTGTACAAGTTATTCTATTCAATTAAACACGTTTTGCACTGACTCTTGTTTTTGGTATATTATATTCTATGTTTATTGTGAATGATGGTGATATTCACCTTTTCCATGGCGGAAAATGAAAATACAATAAAAAAAAATATGGAGAGTTTTTTTTTATAAATTTGTTGTTTTTTGTAATATTATTTTTTAAAGGGATCTATTCAAGTGTATATAAGTTTATTATATGGTTATTAAATACAGTCGAATTTTGAATATTGAAATAAAATAAAAGGTTTTTTAAAGGAAGATGAGAACCTACAGTAATTGTTTTTATTTATTTAGCCAAAAGATGTAAAAAAAACCTTGAAGTTAATGTATTTGTTGTAAATATTAAAATGTTCTATTGAAGATTGTTGGTTTTACCATTTGGAAGATCAATGTTTTGACGGTTTAGGATATACCTACAAAATTTTACCTAAAACTGTTTATGTAATTAATTTAATATTAAGAAACTCTTCCTTGTGTTAATAATTTCCAACAAGATTTTTGTAAGATTCTATTACAGAATGTTTGTTTTTTGCTTGCAATACATCATCTTCAGAGAAAATCTAAAAGTTTTTAAACATGTAAATAATGTAAAAATATGTACATATTAATTTTGGACTTAGAAAGGATATATAAAAATTTGTTTAAATTTGATTTCACTAAAGGTCGTCCTATCAAAAAATATTCTATAGCAAAGTCGTATATCTTTATCTCATGGTTCAATTTTCAGTTCGAAAACAATACCTATCTACCGTTTATTATATTTCATATAAGCGATTGGTAAACAAAACGTTCATAAGCATTTTATGAACTTAGTGTAAATATATATTATTTTAAATTGAGATCAACCATTTCTATTATACTCTATTTCAATATCAATATCTCTTATTTGTTTTTGTTTTTCTATTATTTTCAAATCAAAGCTGCATATTTATTCTTAAATGCTCTGTTTTTGCCACATTATAAACGGTTGACCTCTTTTACGTTTATATATTTTTAATGTATATATGTATATTTATATTTTTCAATTTGATTTTATCTCATACATTTTCTGTACAAAAGTTATTCAATTATAACTTCTAAAAATACTAGGTACTACTATACTTTTGTCAACTCTTTTTTTGACTTGTATATTTTTTATTTTTATTTTGTTTTTTACTTTTTCTATTTAATTGTTCTTTAATATTTGTTGTGTCGTTTATTTTTATTATTTTTACCTCACTTGCGAAGTTGAATCTTGTATGGGCAAGTTGAAAGACCATTTTGAAGGTTGAAAAGTTGGTTGAAGGAAAATCAAAAAATTTTCATTTTTTTTGCGGAATCTTTGGTTTGGATTTTGAGTTGTATCTTGTATGGGCAAGTTGAACAACTAATAAATGTCACCAATTTTATTTTTATTTTAGTTTGTTCATTTTTTGACAAAAAAGTACGTTGAGATATTCCGAAAACAAGGAATTAACTAAATAATTTGAAATAGTTATAAAATTAAGTTTGAAAAATATTTTTACATATAATTATTTAATTATCATTAAAAAAATTAAATTAGAAAAACTATATAGTTAAATATAAAACTGTTAAAAATTAAAATTCAAAATTGTCAGATACTTTTGACATTGTCATGATTCGATGATAGGTTGGATATAAGTGGGATGGTGTCATAATTCCAAAAAAAAAATTCCAAATTTACAAAATTCCAAAGAAAGAAAAAAAAAAATTCCAAAAAAAAATCCACAAAAAATATTTCCATAGCTTTAGCGAGCAAGAATTTTAGAGTTTGTTACAAAATCAGGATTATACGCTTTTTCCAGAATATTTATATATATGTATACGTGAGATTTTGAATTAGCAGGGATTTTAGAGTTGGATTCAAAATCAGGATTGCCGCTTTTTCCAGAATATTTATACATATGTATACGTGATATTCTGAATTAGGAGGGATTTTAGAGTTGGATTCAAAATCAGGGTTTCAATATTTTTTTTAACCGGGGTTTTTTTTAACCCCACTATTTTTAAATTTTTATTTGTTCAAATATGCATGTAAAAAATAATTAGGAGAGATTTTATAGTTGGCTACAATTACAGGATTATACGCTTTTTCCAGAATATTTATATATTTGTATATATATAAATTTTGATTTTTGGAATTTTTTTTTTTGGAATTATTTTTTTTTGGAATTTTTTTTTTTGGAATTATGAAAATGGAATTTCGGAAATGGAATTTTTTTTTTGGAATTTCGTACCCAACCCTGGATAAGTGTGTGATATGGTTTGTAAACATGTCTGCGTACTACAACTTGGTCCACCGCGTATGGGGTTAAGTAAGTTTTATAATGTTTCTTGTTTTCTTGGCAAGTCTCTTAAAGAATTCACATATTTTATTCGTTATGCTTTTTATGTTTGATTGTGGTTTTGGGTTTATAATGTCCTTTTTGTATATGTAAATGTTTAAATTAGATGTTTATAATAAATGTGTACATACTTGTATCTTTAATTTTTTTTTAAGTATAATAAATAATATATTTTAAAAACCCTTTGCGAATTTTTTGAAAAATATTATTCGGTTTTATTCGGTTCTCTGTTTTGTGTGGTATTGATATTGATGTTACAGTGATGGTTAAGAGTTCTTGACTAAATTTTTAAAGAAATGTTTATCACTTGTCTAAAGTAATATTATTGTAGGGAAATAATGTGTTATATATAACTAAACTAACTAATTGTAACGGATTTTTGGCAAAAGGCAGGGTCAAATAAAAACAAGTAATAAAAAAAGTCAAAAGTTCTTTAAAAAGCACATTTTCAAAATTAAACAATGTTTCCTAATAAGATTTGGGTAAAGATGGTATTGAAAAATAATTTATTGTAATTTTTTATAATTTTTGTTATAGAAAAATTATAAACAATTGAAAGACACTTCCTTTAATTTTAATAAAACATTTTAAAATTAAAGAAACATGAGCACATGTCAAAATATAACGTTGGAGCTCTGTTTTTTGTGTACTACATTAAATTGCAATTAAATTGCAGGTGTTTGATCCATTAGGTCCATACTACAAGTTTTTTTAAAAGACTAATACTTGTTTAAGCTATCTTTTGGCGTTTCCACATTGTAAATATTATTTACGGAACTTTTGTAATAACAATTTAAACATGCGCTTTTTGAGACTTTTCTGGGTTGTTGCTCCGTTATGGGTGGGTGGCAAAAACAATTCTCCTATTAAATTTTTTTGTTTTCGATACCGATTCGTACTTAAAACATCTTTTTTTATAGCAAACGTTATAAAGTTTTTTAAACCCAACAACGAAAGCGCGAAACTATATACGCATATTTTTTTCATTTTTTTTTTTGCAGATGTGCTAAAAGGGACTACAAATACGACTTCTCAACCATTTCTTAATTCTAATTTCCATTAAGTTCCATATTTTATGAAAATTATTATTGTGGTAACGGTAAATATTTGTTATTTTAAATATACATTGATATTTTTATAATATTATCTTGTATTTTTTTATGTACATATATATGTATATGTATGTACTTAAGTTTTTCCAACTGAATTGTTTTGTATCGTTTTCGTTTTCATTTTTTGTTTTTGATTTTTGTGTTTATTATAAAATTGGGTAAATAATGTAATTATATACAATATATAGTTAGAAATATATACAATAATATTGGGAAATGGAAATTGAAAAATAAAAGTATTTCCTCTTTTAATGCCTTTTTATGAACAGTTTTATATTTCTATAGGTATTCATTTTTTAAATATGATATTTTATTTTTATACACATAAGTATATATAATCGTATATAAATATTAACAGTACTATATACTAACATGTGTTTCTAACGAATATTAGAAACGAATAGATAGATATATTTTATTTTATATTATTTAAATACAAATGTATTTGAAGGAACTCACTATTGACTTGTTTTTAAATTAAAAAGGATTCGATAATGATCTTTAAACGCAAGTTTAAGGTATCAACCTTTCGTTGAACAAGAATTTAATAGTTTTTTGATAACTCTCATGTACCTGTTTCGAACAACTAGATAGTTTGTCTTGTGAACCTCAAAAAAACACTGTTCCGATACTATTTGAAGGTTTCCTCTTTTTAAGAATGGCTTTGTTGTAAAAGCGATTAAACTTTTGTTTTGGGTTTCCCCTTAATAGACTATATGGAGTGAGCGATAAATAGTTTCAATCCAAATAGAATAATTTATAGTTTTGAGCCTACCTGGAAGGTTTTTATTGATCAAACAATGATCCCTTCAGGGAACAACCAACTGAAATCACATACTTTTCAGGATTTGTGGATAGAAACCGATTCAAGAGGTGACCTTCTTGATTAACATGGTCAAGGATCCTTGTGGAATTTTTAATAAGTTGAGAAAGATTATAAGGAGTGGAAAATAATTCAACTTGTTCTTATCGAGTTTTGGTTCGGAGAAATATTGCTGGAAAAGTGAAGCCAATTTTTTTATATCACTGATTTGGTTTGCGAGGTTTTCAATCTTCATAACAGTCACTTGTTCACTTATTTGGGAGATCTGTATAAAAAACAGAAATGTATGATATGCTTTTCAACGTGAATTTTAACCTAAATATAATAGAAGGTTAGATTTGAAGATTTATATTTTATGAGAGTGTTGGAAGCAATATTTTTTTTATGTATACCTTTTAGGAACTAAGTGTGAAATCTGAAGGTAGCCATTATTATGAAAGTTAACAGAGTGTGACCACTGACCTGAATTTGACATAAAGCAAGGATTGCTGGTTTTATGAATTTAGATGAGTCTAACGGCATGAAAATCCATTTGTAAACCGTAAATTCCAAAAAAAAAAAATCAAAGACGATTTATTTAATCTTAACTGATCATGCCGTTTCAATAGCAACATTAATTCCGGGCGAGAGAAAGATTTAACTACCGCCATCGGTTTTTAACATGCACTATATAGAGACTAGATAGAAACTATACAGTGTCCTTATAGTGGCCTCAACCAAAACTCGTCCAAAATAAATTCAATGTATAATTAAATTACATAAAACCACAATCCAAAAAAACAAACAAGTTTAATTGTAACCAAAGAAAAGATATAAAAATATTTGACCATACACCGTCAATATTTAAAAATATCTGACCAACAACCATCAACGGTGTATTCAAATAAATTCAAATTGAATTACGTTTTGATGTATTTAAATTAATTTTAACTAAATTACGTTAAGTTGAATATAAATGAACTTTATTAATTTTAGAACAAAAAAGTGTAATACTTGCACCACAGCCCCAACTTGGCGGTCTGTTAGAGAAAATCATAATCTGCTGAGCAGTTTAGGAGTCTATTGAATTACGTTACGGTGGATTTAAATAGTCCGAGAAATCCGAGAAAACTATTTGGTCGATTACATGATTTTTGGGGTAGAGAAGCTTTGATAAAGGAAAGGTTCAAGGCTTGTTTAATTTTTTAATCAGGACCTTAGTTTAGAAGATATAGAATAAATAAAAAAAAATTTTACATATGAATTTCTTAACAGATTTTTTGGATGTGATATAATAGAGTCAAGCAAAATCGAAATTCAAAAATAAGTAATGTATTAAAAATTTGGTCAAAAGTAATTATCCGGATGATATAATGCCTACTCTACTACAAAAGTCTACTCTACTACACTACTCTTCATTGTTAAATAAACATTAAACATTAATTTTTTACTGGGAGGTAAAAAAATAGTAGAAATTTTCGATTTTGAATATGACCTTAAAGACATTTAACCCAACTTTTTGTAATAGGTGTGACTTTCGTTTATGTTATTTTATTTTTCTTATGAATTTAAAATTTAACATAGGTGGAAAAATTCTCTAATCTTTCATTTCCTACAAATCGTGTAAATTTAATTTCATTCTTATTGAAAGAAAATAAGAAACGAAAAACAAATATGAAGTGACAACATATTATATGTAAATGTGGAGGTGTTTTTGTTTTATACAAGTTCAAAGTAAATTTAATTTATTTATTTATTTATTTGTTTATGTTCAGTCCCTACCACATACAATGGGATAAGTGAATGCATCTACCTTTCCTTTTCAGGTGTGGCAGTTAAATTTATTTATTTACAGTTATATTATTGCTATAAACATTTACGATATCTATTATAAATTATATTTTTTTATTAGATATCTGACCAGAATTTGAATCTGAGACATTTCGATTGAAAAGCCGCTTCTTTAAGCCCTGACCTTAATACTTAATTTAATATTTAAATAAATTACTTATTAAAAGGGGGTGGACTTCAAAAGTTAAATTTACTTATATATGTTTTGAACCTAAAATAAAATTTTATCTTAAAAATAAAAATAGGATGTGAATATTGGTTTTGTTCAACACTTTTATCTTACTATATTGTTTTAGTTATGATAATTTTGCATGACTTATTCCAAATGATTAAATTTTTTGAATTGAAAACTTTAAAGGAATTTATTATTGTAAAATAATAAAAGTAAAAAAAAGGATCCATTTTAGGTCCAGATCTCTTTAAAATTTTTATCGATGATATATCTCGTTTGGAGCTTAAAGGCTCAATCCAATTGTATGCCGACGATGCAGTAATTATATATTCAGCTACAACCGAAAACGAATTAAGAAGACACATTGTGTATGATCTAAATATATTCGAGTTATGGATCACAAAACATAAGCTAAGCTTAAATAAAAAAAAACCAAAATTCTTTTGCTAGGCAACAAAACGTATAGTGTTGAAAATTTTTATTATAAAAGAAAAATAATTGGAACAGTAAATAGCTATAACTATCTAGGATTAATAATTGACAAAAAATTAAAATGGGTTGACCATGTCCAGCATGCTATGAAAATAATTTCACCGATGCTCTGTTTACTACGTAGATTGCGAAAATATATTTCTACAGATGCATTATATACAATATATTCGTCAATATATATAATGTCACATATGGTGTATCTCAACCCGATATGGAGTGGTGCTAGTCAACAAACTTTGAGCCACCCCGATATATTACAAAAGAAATGTATCAAAAATATTAACTTATATCCTCTAATGTTTCCAACAAAATTAATATTCTCAGATAAATATATAAGCTTTGAAAATATTTGTAAACGTGAGTTGTAAACAGCATACAAAATTATAAATAATAAAATCAAGCAAAATTTCATTTTAAACAGAATGAAAGACATACATACGCACAATACACAAAATAGGTCGAATTTTTATTTATCGTTATTCGAAACAAGTCAGCAGATAATGACTGCTTATATAAATGTTTAAAATTATTTAATGATCTGCCATCTGAACTTAAAGAAATTGATTTCATAATAATTTTTAAAAGCAAATTTAAACGATATATAACAAGTAATACCTAATAATATAAGTTTGTAATATAAGATAAAAGTAAATAATTTATATTGAACACCAAATGAGTAAACAGAGGAAAATGATTGCAGTAAAAAATAAAAGAGAAAATAAAAAAAAAGAAAATAAAAATTATAACTATATAATTACATAGGAATTGAAATTTGTATTTAAATATCTTTATTACATACTAGCTGTTGGCCCGGCACCGAATGACGGAATGTCAATTGAAAGAAAAACTTTTTCTAATGAGAATTATTTCTAATTTCATTATATACATGTACATATATTGTATATTAATATTATATTATTATTTAAGCACCGCAACAAAGCGTACATTTGGCCTTCGCCATTATTTCAGTTTTTAACTGAAACTAATGAAGACTTACTACAAAACTGTTCATTTGAAGCATAGTCTTAGTTTTTAATACCAAAATGATTTACTATTTATTTAAAATTCCCAGAAAATCTTCTGTGATTTTTAAAACTGAAATCAATTTTTTCATAAACTAAAAAAATTTTTTTTTTGTTTATTTTTTTTTATTGAAAATTAATAAAATATTTTTTGGCCTGCTTACGATAATTTATGATATTTTATTTTCTAAAATAAAACACATTCAACAAAACATTAATATTTTATTTTTTAATAAATGAACACATCCAACAAAACACATTTAATTGAATGCGTTTGTTACACCTCATTCTAAGACAAATATATTAATAATAATTATTACATATTATAATATTATTAATATTCTAATATATTATTTTTTAGCACATTTTCAAAAAATTTTGTAAAAATGTGCCTATATAGCTTCACTCTGTCCGTCCGTCTGTCCGTCTGTCCATCTGTCCGTCTGTCCGTCTGTCTGTCTGTCCGTATGTTTACAAAAACTTTTACATCGTTTGAAATAGAAAAAAGAAATTTTAACCAAGAGTAGGTATTACAAAAAAAAATAATTTCGTAGAAGAATTTTTTTCTGTAGCCCCACCCGTTACGGAGCTGCAGCCTCCCAAAGTTGGGAAAAGCCCTATATTCAAATTGTTATAACAAGAGTTATATTAGTTGAATTTTCAATCTGAAAACGGCAAAAGATAGCTGGTTTTATAAACTTTATATATTTTTAAAAAACAATGGTTGCCATACGGTACTAAAATTTACAATTATGCAAAACTCAATTTTTGCAAAATTTTTGGCTACACATATCTTCTAAACAGGCTAAGATAGGGTTTTGAAATTTTGGGAGTGGTTAGATCTTCAGAAATAAGTAGAAGTCAGTTAACAAATTTTTTTTTTCACGTCCCCTGTTTTGCAGCTATAAGGGTCCGAAAATTGATATTTTGCTATTTTTAAACACCTGTAACTTGAGTACCTGTTCGAATTTTTTTTTTGTGAATTACAAAATTGAAAGCTCTTTAATTATATTTCAACATGTGTCAAAGGTTTTTCTTAATTTTGGAGGGTGACAAAGCTACAGCTCCCGCAAATTCCAAAAAAGCCCTATATTTAAATTGGTATAATAAGAGTTCTGTTAGGTTTATTTTCAATCTAAAAACGGTAAAAGAAGCTGCTTTCTTAGGCTTTACAAAAATACATCACTAAAATGTACAAAGTTGCCATACGGTACTAAAATTTACCATTATGCAAAACTCAATTTTTGCAAAATTTTTAGAGAAGTTAGATCCCTAGAAATTAGTAGTATTCGGTTAACAAAATTTTTTTGTCACGTCCCCTGTTTAGCAGCTATAAGGGCTCGAAAATAGAAATTTTGCTATTTTTAAACACCTGTAACTTGAATACCTGTTCAAATTTTTTTTTGTTAATATACAAAATTTGAAGATCAAAACATTATACTTTAACATATGTTAAAAGATTTTCTTAAATTTAAAAGCGGTTCTTTAAATTGAAGAAAGTGTCTCTCAGTTATAAAAAAAAAAATTCATAATTTAATTCCTTGAACCTAAAAAAGTTGGGGTAGGGGAGTAGTGAGGATTTGATCTTTGAGAAATTGGGCAACCTTCCCCTATTGAAGGACTATTAGGACTTAAAAATTAAAAAATTTACTGTTCCTATAAGTAAGTAGTAACTTAGTCACCAACGTATATATTTCGTTAATTAAACGTTAACATTTAAGTTTCAACATTATATTCCGATACTCAGTATGAAACACAATATTATTTTGAAAATGTGCTTTTTTAAAAACCCTTGGTTTTTTTCATCACTTGTTTTTTTTTATTATAAAATTTTCTGTTTAAGAAAAAAAAAAAAAAAAAACCTATAATACTAAGTTAAATTAAATTTTTTTTTTTTTTTATTCCATTATTTTAAAGTTATAAGATCAATACAGGCTAAGACCAATTAAAAATAACTAGTTTTAAGTCTATTGAATTTTTTTTTATAATTACTAGTTATGTTTTTTAATAAAAAAAAAAAAAAAAAAAAAAAGTATGAAACTTCTTTGATGAATTAAAAAATTTTTTAAATGAAAAAAAAAAAAATCTAGAAAAATATTTTGGCATTAGAAAGGTCAGCCATGTAAAACTCTATATGAAAAATACTAATTACTTTAACAAAAGTCCCATGTCCTGAAAGCAATCTTAAAAAATAAATTTAGAAAAAAGTTTTTTTAAAAATGTCCTTTTGTAATGGAGAATAATCACACATAATCCTTAAAAATTTTAAACTAAGAATAATTACTCAAATGAACAGAAGTATTAATTCAAACTCAATAAATATTTTAAGGTATCTTGCCAGCTTTCTGTCACAAGGTTGAATGACATAAGTTCGATACAGAAAATGATTTCGATACAGAAATTTCGACAAAATTTTGTGTATTATTAATGTCGAATTAATGTCATTTTAGTATCGAACTTATGACAAGATCTTGACAAATATATGACTATATACAATTTTTAAAATTTTCAAATATATATGCAAATATTCTCCAAATTGAGTTCTTTGTAAAATTTTACAAATTTCTTTTTTATGCAACTTGTAACTAATTTTTTGAACATCTAATTTAAAATTTTTCATGATATGTTACATTTCTACAGTTTATAAATTTCTACAGTTTATAAATTTACGTAAACTTAATTACAAGTTTATATTTCAATTAAATTAAGTTTTATCAGTAAATTTCTTTAATTTACAAGTTTCAATAATTGATAAAATATAATAAGAGATAAAATATTTTTTAAAAATTGTTACAAATTGTAAACCCTTAAAAAACCCGTGTTATAATGAATTATAATACGGAGAATATTTAAACCCCTAAATATACATAAAGATCGAAGTCACAAAAAAATATTTATATTCGAAATAATCATTATTTTAGACTGAGGCACGAACATTTAAAGTTAAATTGTTACCAATTTTATTTTAATTCATAGAAGAACAATATTAAAATTTTGTATTAAATTTAAATTCTATGAAATCAATTTTAAAATCAATTTTAAAGAATAGATATTATTTATGTATATATTAAGTACCTTATAAAAGGTACTTAATGTATATTTCGACCTAATTTTTTATTTTTGCTGAATAACATATCTTGTTAATTTAGTATTTAATTAATAGAATAATGTATTAAATATATAAATATATCTATCTATTTTTTAATTAAGTTTTCAACAGTATCAGCAATTTTTATATTAGAAATAAAAAAATAGTTAAAATTTAAATATAATAAATAAAATATTTTAGATTTAATTAAGTTAACAAAATCTAAAGACTTTAATATTTATGTAATATATGTATATACATACATAATCTGTATTTTTTAATATACATATATTCTACTTTTTTTTATTAGTATATATTTTAAATTAATTCAAGGTTTTTATTTCGGTAGAAGATAATATACTTTATCAAGTTTTATACATACTTTAAAATAAATAGATACAAATGTATAAACTTGTACATGTATAACCTTTTTTGTTTTTCAATTTTACGCGCTACTGAACATCTTAAATACATTAGAATTTCTTTCAAATTTATCTTATTCAGATTAAAATGAGGTAAAAAAATATATTTCTTTTCTATACTCACTTATTTCATTTGTTTCGCTGCTTTTTTATTTTTTATTATTTAAAATTATATGTTATATATATCTATATATAATTTGTAAATTTATATACAAAAATTAACGGAAAAAGGATTCAAAGAATAGGGGACGAATATAGTGATTATATGTCTATTTTATTTTATGCTATCATATGCTTCCTGATCCCTAAGATATGAGAAATAATCTGACACTTTTGCCCTGCTTGGCCTAGAAAAGATGCCTATCAGAAAATTTAATGTTAAAAGAGTAACTTTAACTTAGACTATCACATGAATGAAAAATATTTCAATTTTTTAAATGTATTGGCAAAATTCGAATATACAATATTTCGATATGATAGTTATAACCTTCAATGCAAGCCCGGATTTGCTCTTGATTCTTTAATATAACTTTTATTTTTTATTTTCATTAGTCTACTAAAATTGTTTTTTTTAACATAGATCGAATATCGATAGCAGCTGGGGTTTAGGTTTGAAAATAGCATGATATCCCCTCTATTGCTAGACAACACAGCTGTTGTTTCATTTTACCTTCTTTAATTTTATACCTACTGTTAGAGACAGTTTAACCATATTAATATGACATTAATCCTGTCTGCGTTAATTGATTAATAGTATTTGTACCACTTTTTAATTCATCCCAAATGCTAATTCTCTTCCTATTTTCTTTCAACATTTTTCATTTAAAAGCAATAAATTCATAATTAAGACTTTAACAAAATTTCTGTACAAATGGTTCTAAAAATGTTGTTTCTTTACCACTTAGAAGGTTCAGTTGTTCAAATCCAAAAACAAAAAAAAAACAAAAAAAAAGTTATCAATATAAAAGGTGTCAGTTTTTCATAGCTTACAACCAGACGAGGTAGTTCTCGGTAATCTTTTATTTATCTCTTAATATTTTTGAATTTGATTATTATTCTGATAATAAATAAATTCTAGGAACGCCGTTTTCCAGAACACAACTACCAATATTTGTTGGCTATATATCCTGTGTGTGTTGTTCTAAGCTTACTTAGGAGATGACACCCTCATGAATATTCATTGCATTAATTTAAGAGCATATTATTAAAAAGGATGACATTCTTTTTTTTTTCTAAAAATATTATATTACTTGTTCCATATTTCTTTCACCTGACATAAATTTCGGTGCAGGGTCTTAAGTCCTTTAGGAACTGTACTCATTTAGTGGGACATAAGTCCTTTGACAAGTGGGTCATAAGTTCTTTTCGAAATTATGATCCATTAAGTGAGTTTAACCCCCTTTACTAATTTTTATTGGCAGTTATAACATTATATAACTAATATTGTATACATACCCTAATACTTTTAAGCCGAAATATTTTTTGAAATAATATCTGAAAGTCTTTTCGGAATTTTATGTTTTAATTATGATAATATAAAAATATAAAAGTAAAATATTAGATGTAAAACAATATGTATTTATATATTTATCTACGCGAGATTCTGTATTAAAAAGCATATTTAAGTAACTCTTTTCCCAGAGTATTTATGAATTCATGAATGCGAGACTTTGGTTAGAAAATCAGGTCTATATGTGTGGTATGTAGTTTATATGTAGTTTATAAGTGTAATTATTATTTGTTTTCTAATTTTGGAAAAAGGGAATACCCCTAATTTCGAATCCAATTTTAAAATGTGTGGTAATTGTTTTTGATATTATAGTTAAAAAAAACTCTGCATATGTTTGTATGTGATGTCATATAATTAATATTAACTTTTCAGCTGAGAACTGTATAAGGGAGTTAAAACCCACCATTCTGAATCAAAACTATAAGGGTCATATGTGTCCTAGGGAGTTACGGCTCATTTCTATAAGTCTTAAGTACTTTAAGGACTTACGTCCCATTAAATGAGTCATAAGTTCCTACGGTAATTATGACTTTGGGAGTTATGACCCTGCATCATAAATGTCGTTTTCTATTATCACCACATACATTTCTTTTTTTTTTTAGCTTGTCATACAAAAATCCCTTCCATTAAGATTTAAACAATTACATGTCAGTAAGAATGCGAAAGTAATTGAAAAATGAAAACTTTTTGTAAAAATGACATTAAATTTAAAATGAAAACTTTTATTATATGTTTTGTTTATGACTTTTATTGTTTCCGTCATACCAAATCTTCATTTGTTTTTTATTTTTATATATATTGGGGTTATGTAATCAATCATTTTGACTTTAAATATGACTTTTTGGCTTTTAATATAGGTACGTTTAAAAATTTTGTTTTATAATATCTTATACAAAAAATTATATAAAAATTGACATAAATTAATGTTTCAGATAAATAAGAAATAATGGTAAAATTCAAAAGGAATAATATAGTAATGCTTAAATTTGCTAACTTTGTCTAGCAATATGATATTTTTTATTATATTGCTAAACAGAATGGTCATTATTATTAGATAAATCGTCAACTGAAAGCAGAAGTGTTAAGCCAATTTCAAATCCATAATATTTTATCCGAACACCGATACCATGTTCTGCAACAGAATGCATATTTAAACTAGTTTCTACCCACAAATTTATGATAGTGCTAATTTAATGCCCAAAACTTGATTTTGGAGCTCATTATCACTTACATTATCACTTAAGGGTATCACTTATACCCTTATTTTCTTCTAATTCTTTAAAAATAATTTCTTATTTATCCTCCAACTAATTTGTTCTAGGTATGTATACCGCAATTTGCTGAAAGTCTGATTTTAACTTACACAGTATCTGAGGCTCTTCAAAAACAAATAAAAGAGTGAAATCCTTTCAAAATATAATTATTGCTAATTTTTTAAGTCGTTTTAATAATGAACTTGCATTGAACACAATTTAGTTTTTCGAATAAAGCAATCAGTTCTGTACATATGTGACTTTAGTGACTTTATGTGACAGCTGTTCTTCAAACCGGTAGTAGCCACTTCCCAATCATTCTTAAACTTCTTTCAACAGACATCAATATTCAAAAAGAGACAGACGGCATTAACCGAGCTAACTGGTATCACTTCAGAGAAAAATAAAATCTTCAAACAATACAACACAAGGCATTAATCTAAATGAAAACTAGATACGATTCTATTTTTGTTTATATTGTAATATTTTTGTAATTAAATTACATGGTATTCTAAGCCTGTGAGTTATATTATTCAATTAAATTATTTGTTTTCATTTTGTATTTTTTTGTATTGTTATATTATTGTATTATTGTAAAGATATATATAATTGTTGATTAAGCCATTCATTTGAACTGAATAGCGAATGATAGCTGAGTCGAGTCCAAAACCAGAAAGGTTTTTTTCACTTTCACTGGAATTCGAAAACGCTTTTTGTATAAAAGGTCGGCATTCTAACCACTGTTCCACCCAGCCCACTTCTGAAATTCAGTGCTGCCAATAAATCTATTCCCACCAAAAATTTTAATTTGTAAAAAAGAAGGTTCCTTGGTGGAATCCAGAAATACAAGAGCATTAAAGCCCGCAAAAATTTTTAGAAAATAAAATTTTTTAGAATAAAAGTATTTTTTTGAGAAAATTCCTTCACAAAAAATTCAATTACAATTATATTACAATATCCTTACAGGAAAAACTGGTAAGGCGCCAAAATTTGTAAGGTTCTATTAATGGAAGTTATGGACGGACTTCGTGTCTTCTATTTCATTTCTATTTCCATCTGTATTCGATAAATTTAGAACTATACACGGCCGGCAAATAACCCAAGATAAATTTTCAATGATTGAAAACGGAATTTTACCTGAAAATCCAAAATTCGCAAATCGTCTAGTGAAGAAAACTATTCTAAAACATTTTTAGAGTACAAGAAAAATAACGAAAAATCTCAAATCAATATTCCTTGGGGAAAAATTAAAAATGGCAAATCTTATGAATTTTTTGGATTAATATTCGATACTAAACTTAACTGGGATAAAAGTATTAAGCATATTAAAGTAAAAGAAACGAAAGCACTTAATATTTGACTTTGTAGTAAAAATTTTTAGAAAAGAATTTCACCCATTAAAAATCTGTCACCAAATTACCAACCACTCCATATTAGGTTCATATTAGGTTTATACATTAGGTCCATATTATATTCAGAAATTATGTAGAAAAACTTGAAATTTCCATTGATAAAAGTTTTAATACCCAAAGATTTCCCGTCCTTGGAGGACGAAAACCCTTAACATAAACTTGATTCTGAATGAATTCGAAAAAAGTTTTACAAACAACATTCAATTTAGCCGTTATTTCTGCAAAATTTTGGAGAAACAATACCAAAAATGGAATTATTTAGACATATAAAATGTATATACATATATTAAAGTACACTCAAGGAGTACTAAGGATCACTAATTCATTCTTTACCATTTCTACAAATATGATTTGAAACAGACATTCAATATTATGCTAACAAATTTTATTTTATCAATATGACAATTAATGTATTTTTTATTTAATAAGTTTCACCTTCTATAAATTTAATAACTTGCAGCCATTTAAAAATATATAAATTTAAAATTTCAACAAAAAACAAACAATACATAAAATGCAATCGTGTTCCAGTTTATGGAAGCATAAACCACAAACCATTAAACAAACAAACCAAAACTGACAACAGTTTGAATTAAAGGTAGATCATATTTTAATTTTAGCAAATATTTACCATAAAATTCAACAAAAAAACTAAAAAAAAATTCATTTTAATAATTTGTTTGTTTCTGCTTCGCAAAATTTAAACAGTGGCTAGTTTTAAAAAAAAAAAGGAAAAATTTATTTAATTTTATTAACCTAAAATCAAAAAATAAATTGTAATTTATAAAAATCGAAACTAAATATATTTATTATACTTTAATATTAAAAATAAAACAATAATGAACTAAGTTACATTCTAAAGTAGTTTAAAATACAGGACTAAGGCCGCAGTCACATAGAAAGCAGGCGTGCGATTTTTATTAAGTGCGATTCATCTGCAGGAAAATTTTAAAGTTATTACGAAAAATTTAAGAATATTTATTAGTAAAATAATTTTAAATTAAAATAACCTTCTTACCGAGAAAATATTTTCTATATGTATTCATAATAATTAACTTTAATTATTAGTTTTATAATAAAATAATAATAGTAAATAAAAAAATTTATTAAATTAATTTACATTTTGTTTAGTTACTATTTAGATAATAAAATTATAAGTATAAATTAAATTTGTAATTGTTTTTTTTTTTAACGTGTTTATCAGTTTATATCATCTTTATTTATTTATTAAATATTAAATATATATAATATATAATTTTACTGTATTTTACTTTATTATTTAAACTTAATATTTCAAAACAAAACAGGTACAAATTTTTTTATACTTAAAATATTTTTCATTTTATTATATATATATATGGATTTATTTACTAATTTTCAATATCTTATATTATTATCTTTTATTGCAACTTAATATAAACCATTAACACACTAATTTGAATTAAAAATAGAATATTATTTTTTTTAATTATCAAAGTTTTGTCGTTCTAAAATTTAAAACAATTTTGATTTTAAAAAATCGCCCGTTTGCCGCAAAAAGGACGACCGCTTATCGCTGCTCTGTATGGCCTCGTAACCCTTATGTTTGAATTATATTCAAACGCTCGCAGAAAAAACGCACGGGAAAAAAATCGTCCGCATGCTTTCCGTGTGCCGCGGCCTAAGAGACTTTTATAAAAAGAATGATAGATTATTGTCCTTGTTTTTGCAGGGACAAAGAACCTTCCTCTTTTGTAGGGCCCTTGACCTGTAAACAAATGATATTTATATTAATGTAATTAAATAAAAAATATGTATCTAAAATATTATATTGTTTTAGATAATTAAATAAATAAATAAGAAGAAAATAAAAATAATTAAATTATTTTTAGTGTTTTAAAATTGAAATAAAAAATTGAAATAACAATTTTCAAGATTTTGATTTTTTTTATAAAAAAATAGTTAATTACATCAGCTTTAATTTTTTATATAAATTATTACATCATTTTTACTTATATGCATTATAAATATCACTATAATTACGTTACAGGTAACAATTAGGTTTGGTCTAATAGTACCATTTGATATTTTCAAAAACACTCCTATGTCTTTAGGTGAATCGATTTCTGAATCATTAACTTGATTTGTTATATCTGTCAAATATGCCGCGTCCAATTTTAAAAATGACTTTCTTTTAACCTGTAGGAGCATTTTTTGCTAAAGTATCTATTTCTAATATATATGCAATATATCCATCACTGTTACATAAATTCTTTCAATTTTATACACTACTATTTTCGATTGCCAAATGCCATTGTTGGTGCAATAGGCCCTGAAAATGTCATTTAATTGATATTTAGTACAACGCAAATCATTTAATACAACGTTGTTGCGCTAGTTGCTACTGAACGCAGCCATTATTCATGTAATTTCTTTCCTCTTATTTTCGAATTTCGGTTTTGTTTAACTCTACTTATATTCCATTCTATTATTATGATTAATTTCATGAACAAAATAATTTTAAAGGAATTAGTATTGCCATCATTATTTAGTGTGCGAAGTATTTATAATAATTCGAAATTGGGGGATGTTGTTATTTTACATGCTGGCAATATTTCACCAACATATTTTGCTCTTGCGTATTATATATATATGATTTTTTGTAATGAAAGAAAAACCTTATAAAAAGTTAACTTATTAAATTTATACTGAACAAGAATAAATTCTACTATAAAAACACTTCATTACTATTTTTAAAGTTTATTACATATTTTTAATATATAAATTAAAATTTTAAATATTTATAAAATATTAATTTAATTTTTCTTTTATTTTCAGGTAAGTTCGAAGTTCACTTTATTTATCTTTTGGAATCTCGTTCAAAATTTCGTTTATTGTAAGTATTATATTTTGATTTTTATTCTCATTAATTCAAGTGGTAGATCAAAAGTAAATAATTGTCGTGAATAATATTATAACAGCTTTATCAAAAACTATGCTGAAAGTAAGTTCCAATTTTGACATCAAGCTTTTAAAAAAAAGCCACTAACTTATTAAGTTCACATTAGAGAAGTTTATAGTTAATAGTAGAGAATTCCATTTAATTCAGGTATAAATAATGAACCAAAGTATAAATAGTAAACTCTACTCTAAATGAACCAAAGACTAGCGAAAATGAAAATTTATATACTGTATATCTTAAAAAAGGTAAAAGATCTTATAAATAAATATTCATAATTAATAATTAAGTAAGACATAAATATGGCATATATTATAGTGATGATAATTTTTTTATTAAATTTATGTATAAATTTCTCAAATCAGAGAATTCACTTTTGGAACTCAAGTCACTTTAACTTTGATAGAAGTTGGCGCTATTCTACAACGTCTGTCTGAATTATTCTTATAAATGAGCACAATAACCCCATTAACAAATTCGCCATTTTTTTTTCGCTTAACTTACCATTCATCGAAGCAATTTACATCAATCAAATTTTTTGAATCACTGTTTAAATTAATGCTATATACTTCCGGAATAAAAGAATTATCACTTTAAATCTTTTTAGCACATTTTCAAAAAATTTTGTAAAAATGTGCCTATATAGCTTCACTCTGTCCGTCCGTCCGTCCGTCCGTCCGTATGTTTACAAAAACTTTTACACCGTTTGAAATAGAAAAAAGAAATTTTAACCATGGGTAGTTTTTGCAAAAAAAATAATTTCGTAGAAGAATTTTTTTCTGTAGCCCCACCTGTTACGGGGCTACAGCCCCCCAAAGTTGGAAAAAGCCCTATATTTAAATTGTTATAACAAGAGTTCTGTTACACATATTTTCAATCTGAAAACGGCAAATCATAGCTGGTTTCATAATCTTTATAAATTTTTAAAAGGCAAATGTCTAGGGTTGCCATACGGTACTAAAATTTAACATTACGCAAAACTCAATTTTCGCAAAATTTTTGGCCACACATATCTTCTGAACGGTTCAAGCTAGGGTCTTGAAATTTTGGGAGAAGTTAGATATTCAAAAATTAGTAGGAGTCGGTTAACAAAATTTTTTTGAATTTGGCAACCTTCCCCATTGAAGGGCTATTAGAACTTTAAAATAAAAAATTTACTGTTAGCAGTAAATTTTAAAAATAAGCAGTAACTTAGTCACCACGGTATATATTTCCAAAGTTAAACTCAGTATGTAATACAATATAATTTTGAAAATGTGCTTTTTTAAAAACCCTCGGTTTTTTTTCATCACTTGTTTTATATTTCTAAAAATATTTTTTTTTTTTTCTTGGAAAAAACAAAATAAATATATAAAAACATATATAATATTTAAAATTATATTAATTTAAAAGAAAAAAAAAAATTAATGGCCTCCATTTTTATTCATAATCTGGTTTCAAAATAATTTTGACTCAATTAATTTTGCATGACAACATACCTATATAATATTTATTTTTTTGTTGATTCAGTAAAAATCCTAAAAGTACTACTATTAAATGGCTTTTAGTCTAAATACGCGGAAGGATGACAATATTTCAACATCAGAATACAAAATTTCAAAAAAATACTCAAATATCCCCTCTCTAAATACCACATATTGTATATTGTACATTCCTGTTTCGCATTTTGAATTGATGTTTTTTAACGCAATTAAATTTACATATATCTGTACATATTTTGTTACACAAATTATACTTGTAACAGTTGTAACTACAAAACCAAAATAAAATTACACATACATTTATCTTTATCTGTATACATTTATACAATATCTATATCCAGATATTTTCATTTCTTATAATAATTTTTATTTTCATTATTTTGCGATTTTTTCCCCATTATTTAATTTTAAACCCGCATGATGTTTTTTTAATTTAATTTGGTGAGTTAAATGAAAATTTGCATAATATCATCCGATTGCACCCGAGGTAATTATTCTTTTTTAATATTTGGTTATATTTGCTTCATGTACTTTGTTACATTTTTTGGGTAACCAACTGTAAAAAAAATGAAAATGTATAGATAATTATTTAACCTCATATCATAATCTAATATTTTTTTTTTTTGCATTACAAGCCTCTGAATTCAATGTTTTATGATATCTTTGATAAGATTTATAACTTTAAGTTATGACATATTGTGAGCCAAAATAGTATTCGTTTTTATGCTACCATAAAAACTATATACAAATATTGGACTACTATCATTTCTTGACAACTATTCCAAGCATACTGCTCACAATACTAAAATGTTTTTATTCCACAAAAGAGTAAATTGAATGGAAACACCTTTTTTCAGAAGAACCAATAAAATATCTATCGCCGAAAATTTCGTCCGGTACTGTTTCGTGTGAATCGTTTTAGATCTCTCATGTTTTGTTTTTTACAAATTTATTTATTTTTTTGTAGTACCAGACAATAGTAAATATTGCCTGATAATATTAATCCTTGGCCTATTTGGCATTTGGACTTCTTATTAAATTATTTTAATATACACTATATTTTTTTATTAGATATGATCCGATCAGAATTTGAACCCGAGACTTTTCGATTGATTCTTAAGGATTTGAAATTTGTATTGAATTTATATTATTTGTTAGTATTACTATGCGACAGCATGTCAACGGACATGGGTTCTAGTCGCTTTCTTTTATAAAGGGTTTTGCTTTAAAGCTGAATTTATGAATGAAAAAAAAAATTGGCCCTTCTTTTTCTTTTACAGCTGCAAGATAAAATTCCAAATTTTCCTTTGCTTTATAGAAAAAAGGTTAACTAAAAAATTATTAAATTAATTAAAAAACATTTTAAAAGGTTAAAGGTAAAGGTTAGCATTTTAAAATGTTATTTTTTTTAAAAAAAGTTAACTTTTCTAAACAGAACTATATATCAAAAAATAGAAGGTCGGTACTCAGTTTTCATATCAAATTTAAAATTATTGTGCTTATTTTAAGAAAAAAAGGAAAATTATTTTCTCAACGTTATTGCCTGATTTTTTGGATTTATTTTCCAACAATGGTCTAAATATATAAAATTTTTTTTTTCCAAATTTTAACATTTTTTTTTTTTAATAAAATTTCGAAATATTTTGTGTCAATTAGATTGGTTTTACTTCCTACAATGCTTTGTTTTTTTTTTTGTACATATTTACTTGTAGATATGACAACTCTAAGTCGTCTTTTCAAATATAAACAAGTCAAAAAAACAAAATCAGGTTAAAATGTTTAAAAAAAAAAAAAAAAATTATAAAAATCTGCTCCATTATTTATGACAGATATCCTTTTTTTCTCATGGACATTTCTATAAATAAAGCATTTAGGTATATACATTTACATATAAAATGTATATAATATACGTATATTATGTATAAAAGCTTAATATAAATAAATATATAGAAAATAACAATCGGCTTTAGGACATGAAACAAAATATGATTGACTTTATGTTTATTAAACATTTGCGTTTTTATTACAAATTAGTTAGCCATTTTTTTATTTTATGATTTATACACGGTGCTTCACCTAAAAAAAGAAAAAAACATTAAATTGTTGAAAATATTTCGAAAAAAATGCCATTATTACTAGAGGTTTCATTGACTGGCCAATAAAAAGGAAACAGGAATGAATTTTTAAATATAATTATTTTAGAATAGTTTTTATTTTTATTAATCATGTTTTTATTTTGGCAATGCTTATATTATTTTTTTTATTAAAAATATAAATAATACTTATTTAAGCCCATCATAATTTAAAAAGTAATTTTCAAATCCATATTACTAAAACAATTTGTAATAAAATAAGTTTGGCAGAATTTTTATATTTTGATGGAAGAAAAACTATTATATGATTTTTATGCCCATATGACTATAGGTCAAAAGGTTATACTAAATTTGCCATTACGTTTGTGACGCAGAGAAGAAGGGGGGTAGATATAGACTCAAGTATTTGGATCGCATCAGATTCTAAAAGTTGATCAATCTAGTTATATGGGTCCACCGTCCGTCTGTCCCCACGATTACTTGAAAAATAAAGGAGTTAGGATTTTGAAATTTTCACAAATTCGTTTTTATGCTATAGCTATTGAAATCCAGCCAGTTTGTTCCAGGGGTTCGAGTACACCTGCCTTACAACTTTTTTTTATATGAGAATTACTCTATACCTTATAAAACACGATGTCTGAAATTTTGCCGGAAATAGTTTAGTTTTATGACCAAAGTTTGTCATAATTTTAATGAATTACTTTTTTTTAAAAATTTAAAAAAAAAACGGAACGCAATAAAAATAATATAAAAAAATTTGGAGAAACTTCCGGAAAGGGGTTGGGATTTCAACTGGAAAACAAAAAGGCAAAATAAATTTATGAGAAATAAAGTATGAAAATGTATTTTTTAATAAAATTGTTGTGTCAGTTTTTCATTTATGTTCTTTGGTGGGGCTATTTGTCAACATATACCATACTTATTGTATACCGTTGGAAAGAGTGTCAAAAGACCTTTCTATCAGTATCATAAAAAATACAGGGTGTTTCGGAAAATTTCATACTTATAGTGATTTTTTTGAAAGTTCAAAATTTTTTTTTTTTTGTTTTAATTTTCCACTTGAAATTGTAATATCTCAAAAATGGTAGTACCGATTCAGATGAAACAAGATGTTTATGAAAGACAATATCATGCCCTACAATATTGTAATATGTTGGTTCCAGTTTATTGTCTTACAGGAAAAATATAACATTTTAATAAAAATGCTACAAAATTTTAGGAAAATTTTGTAATGCATTTTTCGACCACTAGATGGCGCCTTCGCCACTAATAGTATATATATTCGGAAACTTTGAGATATTTAGTACCGTTATGTAATGACGTCATCTTGATAGCTCACAACCCCTTTCCGGAAGTTTCGCCAAAAATTGTATTTCCGACTTGCTCCTAAAAAAAAATAACACTTTAAAAATAAAATATAAGATAAAGATAAATAACTTGCCTAATGCTAATGTAGACCTATTATTAAAAATAGTAAAAATTTTGAAAACCCCCTCAAGTTAAAAGAAAATCGGTGACATGTCACAGCTCCCTTTGTAAATGTCCCTTAGGGAGTTATGACACTTTTTTTCAGAGGGACTTATGACACACTTAAATATTTCCCTTAAAGAGTATTATAACGAAAAAAGTTGTTATATCGATGCATGACTATATGCAATCTTTTCCAGGAGTTTAACCAAACGGTCCAGAATTTTGGGGATAATATATTCCCTTTCTCCGAAATATAGGGATTTTGACGAAAATTGGACGAGTTTAAATAATTAAAAGAAATATTAATTTTACTATAATTTTATTAACTAAATTGAGTTCATTTTATTAAACAAAAATAGATTAAATAACCAAAGTTTCGCACAAATGAAATTCATAAATATTTTGGAAAAAGGATCAACTTTGATTTTTTTACTAACTTAACTTACTTTCTAATATAGAATCTAGCACTCTGGAAATGCATATGGACTCTTGAAAAAGGAACAACTTTGATTTTGAAACCGACCAGCGACCAGCCCAATGTAGAAATATATAATAAAAGTTTCGATTTGTGAAATTATAAGGCATAAATCATAAAGGGAGTTATGACACTTTTGAATGTGTCATAAGTTCCTAAGGGACTTATGACATTTTTTTTAAGGGACTTATGTCACTTTGTGTTATTTTACAAAAGGGACTTATGACAAAGGCAGCTGTGACATGTCACCAGAAAATCTATACTTACAAATACATAAGTATCAACCCAAAATAAGTATAATGTAACCCCTTTTCTATTCTAATCGTAATTTTTGAATGACACAAAATTGTATTTACTATAATGATTATATTAGGTCTATTTCCTATACAAATCCAAAGAGTGATTTTAATATTTTTAAGGCATTTTTAAAGGGTTTTTTTCACCCAAAATTTTAAAGATAAAAAGTTATACATTTATATCAGTTTCAAAATCTTTAATTTAAACAGAATATTTTATGTTGATATTATGTTCTAACAAAAATGTTTATGATAAAAAAGGGAAACATGTTTGTAATCCTTTTTTATTTTTTAGTTTTGTTGCTAAATACAAAAAATAATTTAACAAATTGTTTTTCTTATGTTTAGAAGAATTACTGTTCATAATTTTATCATAAATTTTAAAAGCAATGTTTTCATAAATCTTAAATTTTATAAGTATGAGATTCAGTATCAAACCAAAGAACGAAATACAACATAAATTTCTCTGGTTCGGTTGATGTTACTGCTTCTCCAAAACAAAAAATTTGTATTTTAGTTTTTTTTCTTCGTTTTTTCGGATTTGAATTAAAACAATTTGTTTTTGTGAAAAAATGAATAATGGACACGTTAAATAAAAGCACTTATTCTTATATTCTGATTGCCAGGCTAGACAGACTACTTAAAGAGAGGTTTTACATATCTAAATAATATATTAATTAAAATTTAATGCAATGGTTAGAGTGCAGATCTGTCATGCGAAAGGCCCAGGTTCGGATTCAAGTGAAAATGAAAAAAAAAAATTTTCTCCTTTTCGACTCGACTCAGCCACGTCATTGGGTTCAAATTAATAGCTTAATCAATAATTCATAATTATATATCTTTAATAAAAAATACATTAATATAAACAAATGCAAAATGTAAACAAATACTTTAATTGAATAATATAATTCACAGAAATAGAATACCATATCTAATTACACGAATATAATATGACCCCCTGTTCCAACATGTACATATGGTATAGACAGGCTTATTACCCTAACAGTTGAACAGTTAGCCCTTAAAAAATTCTACTTTATCTGTAATAAATCTTTTAATATATTTCGTGATAAATATATTTCTTATTAAAACACCTTATTGTCTTTTGAGATATGTTCAATTAATCTACTTAACCAATAAAAATGATTAAATTAAATAATTATAATAAATTAGAAAGTGTTGGTGCGATCATATATTACATAGTATATGATGATAACTAATTTATGTTTTCTGTAACTTCAATTTTTGATAAAGCACTACAATGTTTGTCCTCTTACTTTTAAGTTGATTTATCGATTCGGCGGAGATCTTAAGTAAAATCTCAGACTTTGAATTTTCTCTGTCCATTTTTCAATTTCAATATAATTAAAAAAACAATTCAAAAATAAAATTAATAACTACTTAGAGCTTCAAAATTTGTGTGGCAAATACTCACAGAATAACATTCAAAACGTTTTTTAATTATATGTATAATAATGCATTTTTATATAACTGACCCCTTCTATCGTAGTTTCATAGGTTTTGAGGATCCATTTAATTGATAAGTATTGAAACTCCCAAAAGCATGGATCATTTATTGTAGGTAGCAAAAGCATCTGCAGTTATTGTCTCTGGTTTTTGACTTATAGTGTTCTGGCTTAGATATAGAAACTCTTAATGAAATCGATTTACTTTAGTAAATATATTTATTTGTACTCAATGTCTGTTATGATAATGAATTCGATTCAAAGTAAATGAAGGAGATTTTTTAATACATAAAATATCACGTCAGACTTGAAGAGAACGTCAGATTGGCGTCAGCAGAAAAGACAATATAAATTTGTTTTCTGAAAGCTTCTGAAAGATTTTCCTTGAAATGTGCTGTTAATGTTCTGTGTTATTCCATAATTTTAATTTTTATTTGTTTTATTTTTTTGGTAAGAAACAAAAGAGGTTTTAATATATCTTAAAGGAATTCTATGTAAATTAACAAAATGGGTTTTTCTTTTAGTACCGAAGAAAATAAATTTTCAATAGTTCATTCACACTCTTATCCATAAATAAGGAAATCAAAAGAAAACCAAGAAAAAATAAATTGGAAAAAGGTGGAAAATAAAAATATAATTGAGAAGCAATAAAAAAAGGGAAAATTTTGAACAATTTTCTTTTTTCCTCAAATTTTTTTTTTTTTTTTTTTAAATTTTATACCAAAAATGTTGATACAAAAACGAATAGTTGAACTAAATTCTTAAACCAAGTGAATTTAATAAACAACGATTTCTATTATTATAAGATCTTTAACTATTTATCATTAAGAAAAATAAATCCAAAACGAAAGAGCTCTTGAATTTTCAGGATCTTAATTTGAGGATTCAGGAACGTCTTTCTTAAAAATGAGCCTACCAAAATATAAGTCTTCAGAATAAAATTTCTTTTTTCGGGTTGTTGAAAAGGATATCCCAACTTTCATTAAAATTTTAAGGATATTTTACTACATCCGTTTTTAAAAATTTTCTGAAAATTTACTCTTCAAAATTCAACATTGTTTCATACAACCTTTAAATAAGTGATATTTTTTGAATTTGGATTCTGTTTTTTGGGAATGTTTTTCAAATAATTTTTTTATTTATTTTTTTTTTGTAGCTCTCTAATCTTTAAGCCCTTATTAAGCTTCTTTACTAAAGAATTATACATTTTTTTTTGTTAAGTTTGATGAAGGAATTTTATAAGCTTGAATTTTATACATTCAAATGGAATTAAAATTAGTCTGTTTAATTTTATCATTTTGGTTTTTTTATTAAAACCGCACGAAATTTATAAATAAAGTATTAGTTTTTTATCTTCATGAAATAATTTTGTGGTAAATATTTTTTAATTTTATATGTAAAAAGTTTAACCTTTAGAAGCTTTTGATTTAAGGACGTTTTTTTTCAGTTTACTTTTTATTTTTTAAGTTATTTTTAGAGTTATTGAGATTTTCTCATTTTAAACATATTGCATCAGAGTGATTTTGTAGATTGTTAACATTTTACCAATTATTTTACTTTAATATTTTATTATTATTTATTTATTTTATTTTGAACCAAAACAAGGTTTTTACAAAAAAAATTCTTATAGCTAAAACTTAAAATTAACATGAAATTTGATTACAAAACATAAATTTAAATACATAAAAATCAAAAGTTTATTTTTTTTTTTTTTGTAGATTGTAAAAAAATGCATACATAGCGAAAACACAGTTAAAATGCAATTTATAAAGTAAAAAAAAACAAAAATAACTAAATTATAGAATAATAAAATTATGTGAACTTGAAGTGTAAGTTTTACGTTTTGTATGTTAACGAAGTCAAAAAACTTTTTAGGATCTAATTAATTTGTTGTCTACGACTACGTTAATGAGATATCTATCATAAGCCAAATTAGATTTTTGTTTAAATTCAAAAGCAAGATCCTTGTACTTGTTTAATAAGTCATTATTAGGTTCTTTTGAATTTTTAATTATTTTGTATAGTTTATTGCGTTGGTTACGCAATGTCCTAAGCTCACTGTTCAGCCAAGGTTCGGTTGTCTTGTCCTTTTTGCGAATTTTAGGAACAAAGGAGTTAATTATCTCAAATAGCTTTGCATAGAATTGAGAGATAATCAAATCAATATCCTGTTCGGTTAACAGGTCGTCCCAACTGATGACTGATGAAGCATTATTAATGCTTTGATAATAAGCATTAAGAAAGTCATATACAAAAATATTATTGTAAGATTTGGTAAAAAGAGGTATAGCAGTGGAAAATTCGAAGATGATTGCGTTATGATGCGGAGTGTTTATAAAAAGGTTTTCTGAATCATCAGCGAGCTTTACCACCACTTTATCATATGCATTCGTGAATGCAAGATCTAACCACTTGTAATAATTATTCGGAAAGCTGATAATTTGTTGTAAATTATTACCATAAAATACATTAATGAGATCGAAATCTATTTCGTCCTGAAAGTTGATTGGTAGTAACAAATTATCAGATTCGTCAACAATAAAAGATAAAGAAGGACGGTTAAAGTCCCCTAAAATTATAATTGAATCATCCTCATTCATATTTGATATAACATGCTGGTATATCTCGAAAAATTCCGAATATGAGGAATTGTCAGAATTAGGAGGAAAGTAAACAATACCAAGGTATAAAAAATTATTACCTAAGTTAACTTTAATAAATTGGTGATCAAAAGAGTGGTAAGTCCTAGTGATTAATGCCACAAAATCATAATATCATACTTCTCCATGAATAAGAAAGTGTCTCAAATGGGAAAATAATATGGTAGAATTGAGAAGTTATATTTAAAAAAAAAATTTTTCAGCTAAGAAGTTCTATCACGTTTCCCTATAATTTTCAAAGGTAAAGTAGTATTAAAACCGCATTTATTGAAGTTAATCGGAGTAATAATTCATTTTCAAAAAAGAAAAAGCAAAACAATCATATTTTTTTAAATAATTAAAAGTATTTTAATTTAAAAGTATATTAATATGTATATATAATATAATATACATATTATATTATATCTTATCAAACATTATAAAATTCAACAATTTTTCAAAATTTTTACAAATCTTTATAAAACGAATAAAAAACACAAATTCATTTGTCATTTAATACGGTTAACAAAAAATATTATACAGGGAAATTTTTTCGGTTCTCTGAAATAAAGTCAAATGATGTAAAGTCAAAAAGCTCTTAAAAAAGATATTGCCCTGGATTTGAATTAAATCGTATTTTAAATTATACAAACTAAAATCTAATATAATTAGAAGATGCCGCCCTAACCATCCAACCACTTAGTTTCTAACATATTATTTGCACGAGAATTAGCAGCAATACTTAGAATTTTATTATAAAAGTTTTTAAATGTGAATTATGTAGGAGGGATTTTAGAGTTGGTTTCAAAATGAGGATTATACGCTTTTTGCACAATATTTAAATAAATGTTAATGTGAGATTCTGAGTTAGGGATAATATTTTGTATCAAATAAATTTGCAAATCAATATAAAATTCTTTATATTCAGGTTTTAGTTAATAGAAATCTAGCATCAGTTAGCCTATTTCATACAAAATATAATCGATCCTTAATCAGAATCTCACATTTACATATATACAAATATTCTAATATTCTGGAAGAGGCTGCAATTCTGATTTTGAATCCAACTCTACAATCCATTCTAATTCAGAATCTCACGTTTACATAATATATAAATATTCTGGAAAAAGATTATAACCCTGCTTTTAAATTTAATTAATTAAAAATTTGTTTTTCACAAAATTTCTGAATAATAACTTATTAGAAATTTACTTTTCATAAAAATCAGTTGTGTGCACATTTTAAAAAAAAATATCAATTACAAATTGGCTCAATTTTATATATTGAAATATAACCAAATTTTAAAAATTAGTTTTTCGACTTTATTTCAAATATGACAATGAAATTATGGTAATTGTCTATGTTTCAGTGGGTTTATTTCAGGGAACTAATTTTTCAATGAATTAAATTATGTAAAATACAGTAATGACTCTATATATACAACTGATATAAACATTCTTAAAATTTCTAAAAAACAGTAAAATTTAAATGTTAACCCCTAGGTTCATAGTTTTGAAACGATGTTATATTTCAAAGAAGTCATAGACTTTCGAAAGCGTTATAAAATTTTATAGATCGTCTATATGGAAATTTTAGCGCTAATTAAGAAACCTATATTCAAATTTTATTTAATTGTCCTATCTTTGAAATTATTAAAAATCTCAGTGTCAGGTATGGAGAGTATTACCAACTGAAAATTATCTAAGCTGTCAGACATATCAGTGGATCTATTTGGTAAATATTTTATTTTATTTGTCTTTTGATCTTCGTTCTTCAAATTTTTATTTATTATGCAAACTTAAAGAGTAAATCTAATTTAATATTTTCAAAACTCATAATTTTGGGTCAAAAATGTTTAAATCAATCTACTTAAGGTTTCCCTAAAATTTTATTCACTAAGACTGAAGAAGTTTACAAATTTCTTATGTAAATTTTTGTTTATAGATATTTTGACCTACAAATAATCAACTATAACAAAAACACTTAATATTAGACTCGAATATGGGCAAACTCTCTTATGTTTTCAAAAATTTTCGGTAACATAAACTACAATTATCGAGAAACTAGTGTATATATTACGTATTATATACCATCAAATATCTAAGTAATATTAACATTAAAATAATGTTTTTTTTTGATACCGTTTATCAAAAATTTTCTGTTAAAAGTATAAAAAAAATTTGAATTCGAGTTAATAAAAAAAACACTTTAAATGTTATAAATATTCAAAATTCCAATTTATTAGTAAGTTTATTATATATTATAAAAAAAAGTAGTAATAAAATAACTATAAATACATCTTTCAATCTATATAGTATATATCATGATAAATGTGCATATTAAGCAAATATTTGAAAATTTTCAAATTTCATAAGTGGAAAAAGGTTGTACGAAAAAAGTCCCCAAAAAAAAATTAAAAAAGTCTTCAAAAGAAGGAAAAAAGACCCCAAATTTTGGGAATGAATTCATATGAAGAAAACATTATGTACTTATATTAATAACGTCCCCCAAAATTATGGAAAGAAGTCCCCCAATTTTGCATATAAAAAATGTTCCCAAAGTTTCATATACAATTTTGAGGACATTTGAGGTTTTGGGACCTTTTTTCATACAGCCGTGGAAAAAAAGACAAATATAATTTTATAACTGAATAAAATACATTATAAAAACGCTGAAATCATCAAAATAAATTAAATTGCTTTGTTTCAGTAGGTCTTTTTCCAATATTTTATAATTTAGTTTTACATTTCTAAAATATTAAAAAAAATACTCACAAGTGTATCCAGAAAATTTAAATAAATCAAATTTTTATTATGAATTTTGTGATTCATTTATTCAATTTTTTTTACATAATAATTTCTGTAATATAAGATGAACAAAATTCAGAACTAAAATTTTAGATTTCTGCTTATATATACAAATACTTTTAAGGTAATAATATTTTGTATTTTTGGAAAACGGTTTTGTAATAAGAATTTTAGAACTTTAAATATCTTTTGATATTTTTAAAAAATTGGTATTCAGATTTAGTAATTTTCAAGTACCAGAATTAGTTAAATGCAAGTATTAATACAAGGAATACAATGTATCTAATATTTCAATTTTATATAATTTTATTTAAAGGTCTAATATTAATTTATAGAAATATTAATTTTTTAAAAATCGACATCAGTTATTTAAAGCCGACAAAAAAAACTTTTTTAAATTGTTAAACAGAATGTTCTCACCATTATCTTAACATGTGATTAAATTTATTTTTATAAAAATATATATATAAAAAAATGATAATATTATAATTAAGTTATTTCATCAATTTATTAATTATGACTAATAGTGAAATCAATACTTAGAATATAATCCAAATGCACCCAGAAAAACCTGTTACTAAGTGCGAAATATTTATTTTGGAGCTTCAATGTTAACGTTTAATTTTGAAAAAACATGCACTGGTGAATAAGTTACTGTTTTATAAAAACATAAAAGTTTTAATTTTGAAGAACTAGCAGCCCTTCAATGGGGAAGGTTCCCAAATTTTTGCTTAGGAAATTATTGGTTTGCCCACCCCGTTCTGTCCCCAGCTTTCCATTTTTTTAGGTAGGTGGCACTTATAAAAGCAGCTCTCTTTTACCGTTTTTAGATTGAAAATGCAATTAACAGAACTCTTGTTAAAATAATTTACAAATAGGGCTTTTTCCAACTTTTGAGGGCTGTAGCTTCGTAAGAGTTTGGGCTACAGAAAAAAGCTCTTTTATAAAAAAATTTTTTTTTTTGCAATACCTACCCGTGGTAAAAATTTCCTTTCTCTATTTCAACAGATGTAAAAGTTTTCGTAAACATACGGACAGAGTGAACTATATAGGCACATTTTTCCAAATTTGATTGAAAATGTGCTAAAAACGATGTTACTCTTAAACATGGTCCAATTGACCAAAATTGGAAATAAAATTTCAAATAATTTATTTTAAATCAATGTTAGAAACGTTGAATTTTTTTCAAAATTTTTTAACTATTTTATATCTATAGATTTTTTTAATACCATTTCGATTATGGATAAATTAAGACCACAATAATAATAATAGCAATAATAATAATAATAATAATAATATATTTATTACCATGTTAATAAAAGCGTTTTTGAATTGTCAGAAAAATATTTTTGTTGATTTATTTTTTATAAACTCTCAATTTTTCTTTATAAATATTCCGGTTAAACACGCTTTTCAAATATTATTGACGGCGTGAAGGTTATTAATCAATTTGATGAAGATATAAAAGAAGGAATCAAAATAAAGAAAAATGTTGGCAAGTAATTGACAAAAGTCCCAGACTCAAAAGTCCTCCTAGAATTTATGCACTAAAAAAATATGCGAAATTTAATATTAGGATGTAAATTAAAGTTGGTTACAACATGTTAAAGAAAATTTTTATATGAAATTTATGGCGAATTGACAAAAGTCCCAGACTCAAAAGTCCTCCTAGAATTTATGCACTAAAAAAATATGCGAAATTCAATATTACGATGTAAATTAAAGTTGGTTACAAAATCAATCTGGTACATTTTTCCTGATTAGTTATGACTTCGTACATATATATAAATTTTTAGATTAGAAGTCACACCAAAATTAGAACATGAGATTTTTGCATATGCATATTCATTACTCAAGTGTGTAGAAAGCCAAAAAACATGTTTTTTTAGCATATCCGTTTGTATGTCTATGAAGCTGTGAACGGCAGAGCAGAAGTTTTAAAATTTTATTTTATGTTAATATCTTGAATTGACTCCAGAGGGCACTTCTCTATATTTATTTTTAGGTTTTTTGCGAATATTTTGTAAACCAATAATCAACTTCTTATATAAAAGTTGTTACACAAATAAAGAGCTATAACTTAACCGTAAAAAGATTTTTAATACGGCGAATTTTAGTAGTCGCTTTATTAAATTTAAAAAAAAAATTTTTGTCGATCATTCCTACGCCCAAATTTAAAATGTACACATTTTTATACTAATTGAATGTATAAAAATTTTTAGATATGCTCTGAAGATGGCGCATTCTTGATGACGCATTGCAAAATTCAAATTGAAAAGAAGTAAATGTCTGTTGGATAAAAAAAATGTTTGTGTGTATTTGATAAAATGGATAAAGTAATATAAGATAAAAATTCGTAATTAGTAAGCTTTGATACAAATTATAACATATAATAGAGTAAAAGATTATTGAAAGATAATTCACATTATGATTTTCCTGTAAAATTTGTTGGTTTTGTAGTGGACACAGCATTTTTTTGTTTATTAATTATATATTTTTCATAATTTTAGAAAAAATCAATTCTTTTTATATTGAATTTTACATATTTCAGTTTTTTGAACTCTAAGTTCTCAGGGGACATAATATTCATGAACTTTTGGTTTTTTTTTTTTCAAGTCATAAGTCACTCGAATAATTTTGCCTCCGACACTTTTGTCAACTGTCTGTATTTTATACGTCAAGGACTCTATACATGTGTATTTCTATAAGTTATTCTGTATACTAATCTTTATATATACCTATATAACATCTAAGATATAATCGAAACAAAAGCATAAGTTTTTCTCTATTTTTTTTCAACACAGTTTATTGAAATTCAATAAAAGCTAAAAACAAGGAACTTAAAAAGAGAAATCAATCATAATTTTTTTTTTATTATTTTGTTTTTGTTTTTGCTCTCAAAAGCAATAACTTTTTTCCCTTTTGCTTTATTTATTCATGTATGACATATAAACCAACATATGTGTTTTATATATCTACTATATGCATTGTTTTAAATGTGGGAAAATATTTTTAAGAATGGATCAAAACAAAAATGAAAAAGTTTTTTTTTAACTTATTTGTAAACAAAAAGTAAAATTGAACATGGATAACATAAATTTATTTTTTAGATTATATTAGCTCTTCATCTTACGTTTTTTTTTTTGGTTTTATTTTTTGATGAAGGTTTAAAGAAAAGACTCCATGTGTAGAAATATGTATATGTATATATATACATATATATATATTATGTATGTTTAAATATTATGAATTTTGATTTTAAATTCAAGAAATGTATGTGAACGAGGCTAAATTTAGTTCATAATTTATAATCAAAGTATAAAAATACAGTGTTATGCAAAATAATGAATTCACATAAAATTAGAAATTTTCTTTAAATCGTTATGTATTTGCTTTTCAAATGAAAAGTGTCGGGTTCAAATCCTGGTCAGATCATATCTAATAAAAGCAAGTAATGAAAAAAACCAAGGGTTTTTAAAAAAGCACATTTTCAAAATTATATTGTGTTAAAAATTCAGTTTAATTTTGGAAATATGTATATACTCGGTGACTAAGTGACTGCTTACTTGTAAAAACAGCAAATTTTGAATTTTTAAGTCCTAATAGCTCTTCAATGGGGAAGGTTACCAAATTTCTCCAGGGTCTAATCGCAACCACCCCCCTCCCCACCTTTCTCCATTTTTTTAGGTTCTAGGAATTAAATCAAAATTTGGAATTTTACTTAGAATTTTATTATCTAAAGAAAAATGAGTAAAACTGAGAGACACTTTCTTCAATTTAAAGAACCGCTTTTGAACTTAAGAAAAATACTTAACATATGTTAAAATATAATGTTGGATCTTTAAATTTTGTATATTAATAGAAAAATATTAGGACAGGTATTCAAGTTACAGGTGCTTAAAAAAGCAAAATTTCAATTTTGGACCCCTTACAGCTCTTAAACGGGGGGCGCAACAAAAAAATTTTCTTAAACGACTCTCACTAAATTCTGAGGATCTAACATCTCTAATTTCAAGTTTCTAGCTTGAGCCGTTCAGAAGTTATGTGGGGCCAAAAATTTTGCAAAAATAGAGTTTTGGATAACGGTAAATTTTAGAACCGTATGGCAACCCAATGAATTAGTTTTTTAAAAGTTTATGAAGCTTATAAAAGCAGATATCTTTCGACGTTTTCAGATTGAACAAATACCTCATAGAATTTTTGTTATAAGGTTTTAAATATAGGGTTTCATCCAAATTTGAGGGGCTGTAGCTCCGTAACGGGTGGAGCTACAGAAAAAAGTTCTTCCATGAAATTTTTTTTTTTGGAATACCTACTCGTAGTTAAAATTTCTTCTCTCTATTTCAAACCGTGTAAAACTTTGTGTAAACATACGGACAGACAGACGGGCGGACAAAGTTAAAATTAAGAAAAACCTTTGACACTGGTTGAAACTTTCGTTTTGGAGCTTTCAATTTTGTTTATAAATAAAAAAAAATATTGACAGGTGTTTAAAAGCTAAATTTATAGCAAAATTCAAGGTTTTGGACCCCTTACAGCTCCTAAATAGGGGGCGTAACAAAAAATAATTCTTAACTGACTCCTATTTATTTCTGAGGATCTAACTTCTTCCAAAATTTCAAGTTTCTAGATTCAGCCGTTCAGAAGTTATGAAGAGCCAAAAAATTTGCAAAACTTAGTTTTAGATAAAGGTAAATTTTAATACCGTATGGTACTCCTATACATTTGATTTTCAAAAGTTTGTAAAGCTTATAAGAGCAGCTGTCTTTTACCGTTGAAAATATACCTTATAGAACTCTTGTTATAACTATTTAAATATAGGGCTTTTTCCGACTTTGAAGGGCTGTAGCTCCGTAACGGCAGGGGTAATAGAAAAAAGTTTTAACATTAAATTATTTTTATTGCAATACCTACCCGTTACTGATATTTTTTAGTCAGTCGTTGGTAAAAAGGGACGGACGGACAGAGTGAAACTATATAGGTACATTTTTACAAAATTTTTTGAAAATGTACTAAAAAATATAGTGTATATTACAAATGTCAAATGCAAAGGATTGATATTATCAGGCAATATTTACTATTGTCTGGTACTACAAATAAATAAATAAATAAATAAATTTAAAACGTTTTAGATTTCAAAATGTAAAAGAATAATATAATATTATTATAAATTTAGTTCCATATTTAACTGATAACTAAATCAATTGAACTGTAAGAAAAATTTAAACGATTGTTTTTGCTTTGATTGTAGAAATACCTAGTGTATCGTTATTTTTAAACTATATAACTTTAGGGATAAATAAAAACCAAAGAAGCACTAGATAATACATTAAAAACTGTAATTTTTTTGTTGTAGATAATATCACCAAGGACCTTTACATTTAACGTTATAAAACAAACAGTCAAACTAATATAGAAACGTAATATTGATAATTTAATCTGTCCGTAATACCGATGATTGAATTATTAAATTTATCTTTAATGTATAATCTCTTGTTATACATCAGAATTAAATTAATTTTAGCTATTTCATTAATGATAATTTATTGAAAACCAAATAATTCAAAAGATTTATTTAATTGAAATCAACCTAAAAGTGGAATCATACAACACCATTGCACATTAGATACTATGGGAGTAGTACCTTTCCAAAAATTTTGTTTATTTCTATGGAAGTTTCTCAATGCCGTGCTACAATTTGGCCCATCTACGAACTTAACCGTATACTATTGACGTGGAAAGCATTCATATTTCATCAAATTCGATTCAAATTTACGCGAGTTATCGTGTTCACATAAAGTCAAAAAAATGTTCAAATCTATGCGTTTTTGGCAAAAGGAAACAACTTTTGTTTGGGCGAAACAAATTCTATTTCTTTTTTCACACCGAGGAACTTTATTTTATACTCTATAGCATATTATTCTGAAGAAAAGCTAAAACTGCATAAAAATAATTATTTTATTGACTTTCGGTAGGTTTAGCAGAATTGTTGCGGTTTTCTAATCAAAATGCTTATCAGGTATTTTATGAAACGATCTTTCATAATTTATTTACCGTTCAAAAGGCATTAGACAATTAATTTAAAAATAAGATTAAATAAAATTAAAATAGTGCTTTTATTATTATGCATGAAAGTGTAATTATGGACAAAATAAAATAAAGCCACACATCTTATTATACTAATAATAAGATATTTTCTTTTTAAACATTCGATGCTTGTTATCGATCATGTCCTTCAAACTGAGTAAAGGGATGAATGGTAATAATAATGATGAAATCATAAAGTTTGAAATTTTGAAGGTTTTCTCTTTTAACTTAATTGTTGCTGCTTTAAAAGGGTAAAAAATAAATTTTTGTTGAATAAAAATGGAACGATGGTTTCATTGGATGTCAAATTAAAAAAAAGTTTTAATAAATTTTAGTTTGAAAAGAAATGAATGTAGATTAAATCCATAAAAAACAAAGAAGATTATAGTTGCCCTTGTCAACTTTAAAATAACCGTGCATACCTACTATGAGGCTTAAGACAAAAAAAACCATTAATTCTTCTTCTTCTATGGCGCTACAGTCCGTTGTCGAACCTTGGCCTCCTGAATCATCCTCTTCCAGTTCACGCGATCTTGGGCAGCAGTTATCCAATTTTGCTCTTGCAGCATTGACACAGCGTCTGACTCGACTGCATCAACCCATCGATTTCTCGGCTTTCCCACTGGTCTTTTTCTATCTATTTTCCCGTTTAATACCTTTTTTGGAATGCGGGAATCTGGCATACGTTGTATGTGACCGGCCCACCTAAGGCGTTGTAGCTTGATGTATGTCACAACATCGCTGTCGGTGTATACATTGTATAGCTCTGCGTTGCGTCGCATTCTAAATTGGCCCTGATCGATAATTGGCCCGATAATTTTACGCAGTATTTTTCTTTCGAAACGGGAAAGTAAGTTTGCCGTCGCTTGGGTGATCGTCCACGTTTCACTGCCGTAGCATAACACCGGTCTGATAAGAGATTTGTACAGCTCAAGTTTACATTTTCTGCTGACTTCTCGAGATCTCATTATCTTCAACACAGAGTAGTATGCGTTGTTTGCCTTGCCTATCCTTCGGGTTACCTCTGATGTTTCATCGTTTCCACTTGTTATTTCGGCCCCTAGATAGACAAAACTTTTTACTACTTCCACGTTGTCATCACCAAAAGTAATGTTTTGTTTCTCTCTCTGGTTACGTCTGGATACTACTAACATTTTCGTCTTATCGATGTTTATCCTCAGACCCAGTTCTATAGCTGTTTTCTCTAACTGGATATAGCATTCTCTAACACCTGCCTCTGATCTTCCTAGTAGATTTAAGTCGTCTGCGTATGCTGCTATCTGGGTGGTTTTGAATAGCAACGTGGCATTCGGGTCAGATGGGATTTTCCTGACTATATGCTCCAGGGCAAGATTAAAAAGCATAGGCGCGAGTCCATCCCCCTGTTTCAGTCCCTGTTTGATGTTGAAGGGTTCTGTGAGGTCCCCTTGGATTTTTACCCTCGCGCTTGTGTTTTGCATAGTAGCTTTAATCAATCTTACTAGCTTTGCCGGTACGCCTAGGTTGCTTAAAACTACATATAATTTTTCCCTTTGGATAGAGTCATAGGCGGTCTTGAAATCTACGAAGATTTGATGTACATCGACATTTCTTTCCCAACACTTCTCCAATACCTGCTTCAGCACAAATAGCTGGTCCGTTGTAGACCGTCCTGGCCTGAAACCGGACTGGTATTCGCCTATGATGTTTTCGGCAATTATTTCTAAGCGGGCTTTCAAGATATTAGTGAAAACTTTGTAGGAAGTGCTAAGTAGCGATATCCCTCTGTAATTTTTACAGTTAAGCTTGTCTCCTTTTTTGTAGATTGGACATATAATACTTAGTTGCCAGTCAGCGGGTATTTTTTCTTCTTGCCAAACCTTTAGTATTATTTTATGAAGGATTTTTTGTACCGTTTCTCCTCCATCTCGCAGAAGTTCAGCCGGAATGTTATCTGCACCAGGAGCCTTGTTATTTTTCAATAGCTCTATGGCATTGACCACCTCTGTTAATGTAGGTTGTCCCGTGATTTCATTTTGGGTTTGCCTTTCCACTGTGATCTGTTCTTGTTCATTTACTTCATCGTTTGGTGCATTTAGTAAATTTTCAAAATATTCTTTCCACCTGTTCTTAATGTCATCTTCAGATGATAAAAGATTATCTTCTGCATCTCTACATAAATTTGACTGGGCTTTGTAACCATCTCTGATGATGCGGATGTCTTTGTATGCTGCTCTGATACTATCGCGATTTTGCAAATTATCTTGGACCTTTCTTAGCGCATCGTTCTGCCATTTCCTTTTTTTCTTTCTGCAGATTTTGTCGGCCTCTCTTCTAAGTTGCTCGAAATGTAGTTGCTTAGCACGTGTTGGTCTACTTAATTTTCCTTTATGTGCTTCATTTCTTGCGGCTACCGCATCTCTGCATTCTCCGTCATACCATTCGTTTCGAACTTTTATTGGCTGGAAACCAATAGTTTCTTCAGAAGCTCGATGCAGTGCCGTTTTTAAACTATCCCACATTTCATTTAGCTCCATGTGTTGCAACTCCTCTAGATTTAAGTTTGTCTCGATCGACGCTTTGTACTCGTTTTTTACAGATGTTATATTGAGTTTGCTTATGTCCAGCTTCGTTGCATTGTGTTTCCTCAATGCTCGTTTGGCTATGATTCTGCTCCTATATCTGACTTTCACAAGATTATGATCCGATCCACAGCAGGCTCCTCTAAATGCTCTTACATCCATGATGTGGGATGCCCCTCTTTTTTCAACTAAAACGTGATCAATTTGGTTGAACGTTTTTCCGTTGGGAGATACCCATGTGATCTTATGAATGTCCTTGTGGGCGAAATCGATTAATCTTTGTCCGTTATCGTTGGTGGAACTATGTAGGCTGTGTTCTCCAATCGTGCCTTTGTATACTTCCTCTTTTCCAATTTTCGCATTCATGTCCCCGAGCAGAATTTTAACGTCGTTCGTTGGTATTTGATCGTAGACAGCCTCCAGTTTACTATAAAACTCCTCTTTGACCTGTTCCGCCTTATCCTCAGTAGGTGCATGAGCGTTTATCAAGGATACATTGTGCAATCTTGTTTTGATGCGGATTACACAGAGTCTCTCATTCACCGGTTTAAAATCTAGGATCGCCTGTTTGTACGCCTTGTTAACTAAAAATGCCACGCCGAATTCTCTCTTTCCACCATCTTTTCCACTGAAGAATACCGAGTGGCTCCTAAGATCCGAGATACCTTTGTTGTGCCATTTTGTTTCTTGAATTGCTGCTATCGCTATTTTATACTTTATTAGTTCAGGTAGCAGGGATTTTAACGCTCCTTCTTTGTTCAGTGTTCTTACATTCCATGTTGCAAAATCAATATCCATTTTCTGTTGCTTGGGTCGGTGCCGTGTTTCCATTTGTATCCGAGGCTTTGATTTCGGTTTCGTAACAATATTTTTTTACTGGATAGGGCTGTTAACCGTATGCCAAACCCCCATCTTTGGAGGGCCGTTGGGTTTGAAAAGTTGCTTCAGAATTTGCCATATAATGCGTTGAAGTTCTCATAACTATGTTACGAGTTCAACTGCATTATATAGCGTTTTCCTACTTCCTGAGACGACGATGTATGTGGCCATTCAGGTTGCAACTTTTCTTCCCTCCTCCTTTCTCAACCGGGCTTGGGACCGGCTACGGCGGAGTTAAACCATTAATTAATTCCCTTAAAATATTAAAATAAAAAAAAAATACAAAAAAAAAAAATAATTAAAAACAAAAGAAAATTAAAAAAAAAAATTTCCGAGTAATGTCCAACTTTGCCAATTAACTTGTCCTATTACGTTACTTGCCCATTTTTAATTTTAACCTCGAAGCTTCATTAGATTCACTGTTCATTAGTCGGTTTGACAACTTAGTATGGCAGCTTCCCAAAAATGGGCTCCAAATTTTTCAAAGTGTCGAAAAATTGCTTGAAAATTAATTTTCAACATTCTAGTGTTTTTATAGTTGCAAAAATTTCAAAATTTGCAAACCAACTAGCCATATTATTTTATTTGCTTACTTTTAATTTTAACTGTGTAGTGTAAATAGCTTTGAAGATATGTGAGCGAGATTCTTAAACTTGTATGGCAGATCCCTAAAATGAAACCTTAAAATTTTGAAACTTCTTACTGGTTTTTGTCCCATTATATAACTTTCCGATTTTAATTTTGATTCTCCCAGTGTTATTTGTTTTGGAGGAATTAATATTGGTTCAAAAAAGTTGTATAGCAGCTCCCCCAAACCTTGGTCCTATTTTTACCAAAACAATAGGTAACCTTAAAATAGTCTAAAAGTGACTTTGTGTGAATTTCAAAACTCTACCCCCTTATTTTTGATTTATCGCGCTGACACGCGTTTGGAAGGACACACACATTCATCGGGATCGATTTACTTAACGATGCTAATCCGATAAATACCTTTGACACTATATCTAGCATGCCTAGAGCGGTAAGTTACAAACGGAGGAGCACTTTTATTATATCCGTGGCCTTTTTTTTTAGCAGGGGGTAATTGTTAGTGTTTTTTAAATTTTTTTTTTCCTTCAAACATAAGAAAATCTAAATCTAAAAGTATTTTTTTTAGAAAAATCTGAAAAAACAAATGTTACCCGAACATTTTAAAAGTTTTATAAGTAATTTAAATATTCTTATTAAAAAGTTCTTATTAGACAAGAAAATTCAAGATCGGAAATTTAAAGTTATCATGATTTAAATGATAATATGACGCCATCTTTTTTTATTCTATAAATTATATACTTTCTTAAATTTTCTAGATTTACTTCTTTTTCTATTTTTTAAAATTTTTGCATACAAATAAGGTCACGGGTATATTAAAATGACTCTTCCGCATCTAACGCATTCCAGATATAATGCTAAACGTACGTATCGCATTAGCATCGAAAAGTAAATCAATGCTGCTAAGTGTGTCCGTCCATCCAACCATCCGTCCGTCAGCACAATAACTCGAAAACTAAAAGAGCTAAGATTTTGAAATTTATACAAAGAGAATTATGGACAATTTGTAGGTTTCCTATTGTTAAAATCGGACCAAGCCTTCCGGAAATTTTTAAAATAATATGAATTTTTTTAAAACTAATTATAATAGAAGAATAAAAGCTACACAGTGTTAGTTATATAATAGGATAAGCTCAGAGAGCTCTCATAAGTTACAGAATCTAGCTTCTTGGTGCAAAACTTAAAGTAACTGCCATAAAGATTGCTGGAACCAGAGTGCATATCTTTGAAGCTAATAAGACTAGATGGTTGAAAATTACATTACGGATTTTAGAATTTAGATTAATTTTTGGGAAGTTGCCACACAAAGTTGTCAATCCGATAACTGTGAATCTAATGAAACTACGAGGTTAAAATTAAAAATGGGTAAGTAAAGTACTAGGGCAAGTGCGTTTGCAAAGTTGTGCATTACTCGAACCAATTTTTAGCTTGTATCAAATATTTTTTTTTTCTTGTAAATTTATAGGGAGAATTTTTTTTTTTTTTGATTTATTTTTTTATATTTCTTGTAATATAGTATCATGAGGGAATTAATTAATAGTTTATTTTATTTTAAACATCATAGTGGGTATACATTCGGGTATCTAAAAGTTAACAACGGCAACTATAATTTTCCTCGTTAATTAGTAAGGACTTTTTAATCTAAGAAATTATTATAAATTTTATTTAAACTTTCTATGGAATTTTGTGTAATATAGAAAATGTGCTTTAGGAACTTGGTTGTTTTCATTTTCTATTTTATTATTTTGTTAATTTTTTATTTTATATATATAAAAAGCATTGCAGTTTTTAGAAATTAGTTTTTTTTCACTAAGCCATTAATTACTAAAGTTCCAAAATAAATCAATCGAAATCAGGTTATAAATGATGATAACATAATAGAAACTTATATTTAACGTAACGGTTTTTTAAACAATGAGGTTTGTGGTCACTTTGTAAACAGCAAAAACCATTAAAACAAAATATATCTAGAAAGTATAACTTTAATACATAGTATCATACAATAATAGAAAGCTCAACTCTAAAAAATTGAGTTATATAACAATTTGTAGAGCAAACCGCTCACGAGTTTTGTAACTTAATATTGGTTCGTATGATAAATCGCATTTCATGACTTTGAAACCCTAAAACTCGAGAAGATGACAAAACAGAACCTCCCTTGTGGAACAATATTTAGTTCATCTTGACTCCATCTATCATCTCCATGTTTAAGGACCGCAAAACAAATTTAATCTTTGCTATTTTACGTAAGTTGCTAATAGCAACTCTACAATATTTTTCACATTCAGTGTTTTCGTCCATGTATTTGATTCAAACGTTTGAGTTCAAAAATCGATGCCATTTTTAATTAAAAGTTCGATTACGCACTCACCCGTTTGCATAATATTTTAGGTTATGTGATAATCATTTTCAGTTATCATGAAGTACAGGTTGTTTAATTCTTTTTTGATCTTGCTTCAAAATTTTTTGGAAGTTTACTTTCAATCGAACTTCGGAAGTTTGAACCTTAAACTGACTTATAATATCTATAACCCTTAACTTGAATTCCATTATAATGGAATCTAATGGAACTGTATATTTCAATATTTTATCATACACAGTTTATTTCTATCAAATTTTTAAGGACTTTTTTAAAATTCTTTACTTTTCATTCTGTCAGTGTCATCGCATTAATTTTTTTTATGTTTGGTAAACTGTTAGAAAAAGTTCTACAGAAGGATTTTATAAGTATATTTTACTCAAAAAAAAAAAAAAACAATTATAAAAACAAAAATTTAATGAAAAAAATATAGACATTTTTCCAAGTAAGCTTTTTATTTTCAACTTATCTTTATTTCAATATACTAAACATACATTTTAAAAATTTTTTTTGTGTTTTTTTTTTCTTTCATGCGGTGGTGGGTATGATGGTGTGTTAGAAGTATGTGTGCATAAAATATTGATGAAAATAATGGAAATCAACATGACCTAAAGAGGAAAAGAAAATAAAAAGAAAATATAAAGAAAAATCCAAATAAAAGTATACGGAAATTTTTAAAATGTCATTATAATCTTCTCAAGTAAAAAAGTCTCTTAAGTAGATGTTAATATTCTTTTTAATATCCTATAAATGAGATATATATATATATATATATATATATATATATGTATATGTATATATTATATAAAAGATAAAAATTGAACGAATTGAATTAGAGAGTGTTTGTTTAAAGTATTTTAAGTAAGCTCAATTGAGACAAAAAAAAGGAAATGTAATGTTCAATTGTTCAATATCGATTTCAATTTCCATTCAAAATTTTATTTGGGAAAAAACTCCGCGCAATAAGAAACGAAATAGGGCTACAAATAAGTTCTGAAAAATAAAAATAGACATAACTCCGCATTTTTTTAAAATTTAGAGAAACTTCTTCATATTTTTTTTTTGGAAGTTGCATCCCACATTATTTGAAAAATCACTTAAGATCTTAATTTTTTTAAAGCGCTTCAAAGAATTTTGCCCTGAAAATTTACAATAAAATTAATATGTTTTAAGGAAATAGGCGAAATTATCTGAAACCTTTTTCTGACACTTTAAATTTATTCCTTGGTCAGTTTGAAAAATATTGACATACGGATTATATACGAGTATGCTTCTATTCGATTGTATGTATAAAAGAAAATGCAAGATAACGGTATAACAAAATTTAATTTTCATACTTTTAAATTTATTTATTTCTTTTATTATTTATTTCCATTTAAACTATTTATATTAAGTTTATTTACATAATAAAAAAAAGGTATATTATATATTTTCATTTATATATACTTATAAAGAAAGTGAACAGCACATAATATCTAATTCTTATCTTATTATATTATATTTTTTCTAATTATATCCTATAATTAAGGATATAATAAGGTATGGGAAATTGCATATTTATTGAAAGTAATATAAAAATGTATATAAGTATCTATAAATATATATATGTATAAATAATAGGTATAATACAAATTTTATAAAATTTAAAAGAGCACTTATTAAACAAACAACGCGAAAAGAGCATGAAAAAATTGGAGAAATAAAATATATATACTTATTCATTAGCATGTATATTATAGGGTGTCTAGACATTGAATTTGTTTTTCATTCGTTTTCAGATCATTTTTTCAAAAAAAAAAACTGTATTTATTTGTGCAGGGAATATTAATACTGCAAATGTATGTTTCTAGATAATGGAAATATGAGTTTTGAAAATATGTTTAAATTCGCTTTTCTGTTTAGAATAAAAGGGTTTTCGAAAATTTATTAGACATTAACTTTAATTAGCTTTCTTTTAATATTAATATAAATATACATGTATTTATATCTTAAAATCCTTACAAAATAAGTCTTTTCATAATCAAACAACTTTTAAATAATTGTGTATTGTTGTTAGTCATATACAATTTTAATCTTAAAATAATTTCTTTGAAATCAAAATCCACATTTACTTTTTTATCAAACTTTATATTATTATTATGTATTTCATCCATTCGTTTCTTAGTCATGCATCAGTACCCTGTATATTTCACACAATAAATAAATATTTAAAAGATTATTATTTAAAGAAGAAGGCAATAAATTATGTTATCAATGCTTACAAAAACATGTCTTTATTATATATGACATACTTGTATATGTTTATTATAGACACAAGTGTTAGAAAATCCTATAAAATTCCACTTTTTAAAAAAGAAAACATGTATAAATAAAATAAATGATAAAATTTTCCATAAAAGGTTTTTGAAAATTCACAATGTTTTATAATTATATGTAGATGTTTTTTAACTTTATTTTGAAATATGGAAAAATAACGTTTTGCATCAAACTTGTAATTGTAACATAGAATGTTTATTAATATTTAAAGTCTATATATTTATCGAAATATTTTCCAATCCAATTGAATTATTAAATTTAATAATGACAGCAACCAAAATTTTGCTTATTTTTGAAAAAAATTTTAAAGAAAAAATTCAATTAAAAAATATTTTTATTATATACAATTTCTAGAATTAATAATTATTTATAGATACATTTTGTAAAATATTTCTCCACTTCGGTAATTTTTTGCAGTAAATACACTAGTGCCTCTATTAGGCTTCGTTAACGCGAGGTTAAAAAAAAAGAATAAATGTAAGAGAAAGATCTCAAGAAAGATAAAACCGAATTAGCAATTGTATCTTATTTCCAAAAAAAACGAATGTTTTAAAAGTAGCATAATTGAAATGAAATAAAATCGACTTTATTACCAAAAACAATGGAAATAAAGTCGTATGAACCATTCTATCTTATTTCCAATAAAAACTCCCGCCAACCCGTTTTTTCTTTGAAAAAACAAAAGACCTTGTTCTTAAATCTTTAAAAAAAAATTCGAAAATTTCTTAAATCTTTTAATAAAGTTTTAGTAAAAACGAAATTTTAGTAAAAGTTAATTTCTGAATATTGAGCCAATATATTATTTCAAAATTTTGTTTTTATATTATACACTCAAAATCTATTCTTCCAATTTATTAGTGACAGATCAAAATGAATTATACAATTTGATTCTTAATCGTATTCTAACTAATAAATAAAAAATCACGAACATTATATTTATTTTTTATTTTAAGTTTTTTTATACCCTACACCTATAGAATAGGTAAAGGGGTATATTAACTTTGGTATGGTGTTTGTAACCACCTAAAGGAGGCGAGCTAGGTATGGAAAAGTACATAAATTTGTGATCAGCGTGACCTCCTGAGTCGATATAGCCATGTCCGTCCGTCCGTCCGTAGGCACGATAACTTAAAAAATAATGGAGCTATCTTGATGAAATTTTAACTGTAGGTTACTAGGACTGAAAGTACGGCGGGGATTGCATATGGGCGAAATCGGCCCATTGGTTCGGATTCTGGACCTTTAAATCGATCGAAGGGCTAACGAACATATATAAAAAATCACGATAACTCAACAACTAATGACGCTATCTTTATGAAAGTTTTGCTGTACGTTATTGGTAATGAAACTACGGCGGCGATTGCGTACGGTGAGGATTGGACAATGGGTTCGGAACTTAGAACTTTTTGATCGAATTTAGGCCAAACTAGCATAATTCCAAAACCAATGAAGATAGAACCTCCAAATTTGGTATCAGGGTGTCGCTTTCGATTTCCTTAGTCTCCTTGAAATTTGAGCCCAATTGGAGTAGTGGGTGGGGCAGCCACTCAGTTCCGAGGACTTTAAAGCATATTTTCTAAATTAATAAAGATAGTAACTTGAAACAAATGTAGAAGCTTCAAGTTTGGCACATGGGTGTTCTTTACTATTTCCTGCGTGCCCCTCTAATTTTGGATCTATTGGAATGGTGGTTTAGTACCTCTCTTAGACCCCCCAATGTGTAAAAGCTTATCATCGAAATTAATAAAACTAGTAACTTAAAATTAAGATTGGACGTTCCAATTGTGTACAAGGGCTAACTAGTATTGAAAGTATGACGGGGACTGCATATGGGCGAAACCATACCATTATTTCGGGTCCTGGAACCTTTGAAAAGTTCAAGGGCTAACAAACATATATCTTTAAAACACCATTACAAAAAAAAAAAAAAAAATAGCCGCAATTTTGATGAAATTTAAACTCTAGGTTACTAGTAATGAAAGTACCATGGGAATTGGTTGTGGTCGAGTTTAATTTCGAAGCCAAAGAATATATTTCCTATTTCCTATGTGTCCCCGAAATTTAGACTTAATTGTAGTGGTTCAGCTATGTTCAAAGGTACTTGCTGCATTTATGTAAAATTTATTTTTATATTTAAATGAATTATATGAAAAGGTCTAAATTTGTAATTGTATTTTAGAAATACATTTATTGCATATTTTGCGTTTATAAGCTTTTCTATTAGGTGCATTAACTAACCATTTAAAATAATTGCAATTATGAAAAATTTGGATTATTAAATATATTATGCTTTGATTATCTTTTTATCACAAAATTTAATAATTAGAATTTTTTCATTTTGTAATTGAATTGGAATAAATATATTTTCATTTATTTTAAATTTTTTTTTTTTTTAATATTTTTAAATAGATAAATAGTAAGAATTTGTAATATTTTTTAATAGATAGTGTAATTAGAAAATGTTTTTAGTGTTATAAAGTTAATTTGGTTAGCTATGTCTTACGATCAAATTAATAACAGCTTTTATGGTGTTAAAATGACTTATGGATATGTCCTTAAATTTGAACCAAATAGGTGTAGGCTATTTCTACGTCGGTTGCACCGACTGACTGTTTCTTTACTTGTTTTTATATAATTTTAACTTTTAACATTTTCTTTTATACCATTCTTTTGCTCAAAATAAAAAAAACCGATTAATCAAGAAAGAGAAAAAAGAAAATCAGTGCTTTATAATTCATTGTGAAAAACTTTTCATGTTTTTGGACCAATAAAAAAATATTAAAAAAATGGTATAAAACATAACCTTGAATCCTAATCTAATTTTAAATTAAAAGCCTTAAAAAAAAAATGAAAAAAATTGTCCTGGCCCTGATTTCATTTTTATTCATTTTTTAACAAAAAAAAAACAATTCATTCTTAAATTATTATCATATTTTGTTATTTTCATTTTTTTTCTTCTTCTGTTTAAAAATTCCTTTTGTTCCTCCAACTCAACTGTACAAAAAATAACAAAAAAAAAAAAGGAATTTATATCATAAAGTATAGAAGAATACTATAAAGAGACAGAATGAACCAAATAAAGCTGGTATTAAAAGAAAAGCATATTAATAAAAATGAATTTTATCAAACAAAGTTACAGTATTGGTCAAAAATTGCCATTGTATTTTAGTACTACAAAACTATCTATTTGAAAGTGCCAAAAAATCTAATTGATGACAATAATTTTTAAAAAACATATTTATGTATAATGGATCTCCTTTATTGTAGGTCCTCAAAATGTCAATTGATATTTTGTTTCAAATACTATTGATTTTAAGAATGATAGTAATAATAATAGTAATATAAAAATTAATATGTATTTTTTTTTTATATTATTTTAAAAATACTTTATTATACCCACATTTGCCATATTTGCAATGGTTATTGGCCAGTTCAGTATTTTGCTCCATAAAATAAATCAATTTTTCAAATTGCAACGAATTTCTCACTCTTATTAAACATTAACATAAAAAAAAAATAAATTTTTAAACAAAAATCAAAATATTTAAAAAAAATACACAAATAAAGGCTTAGTAACTATATAGACAATATTTCACATTTACCATCTACTTAAAAATAAAATATTATAAATATCTTTCCTTTTCCATATTTATTTTTTTATAAAAAAGTTTTATTTTAAAGAACAACGTACAATCAGAACAGAACTTACGAATTAAAAATAAAAACTACCGGAAATTCCCTTTTTTTTTTTAATTACCTAACGTAAATTAACTCATATATACATTATTTAATACTAACAATTATAATCAAGACAACTGGTCTTGACGTGGTGTAATGTTTGAGTTGTCATACACAACAAGGACCAGTTGCCACTTCAAAATTTTCAATCCGGTCAAATTTGACAGTTTGACTGGAAAACTTTTTAAAAAACTCAGTCAAAAAATCCAGTCAAAAGTTTTTAGAGTAAAATACTGTCAAAAAATCGGTCAAATAAAAAATTTAATTAAGAAAGACTTAAAATTAAGTATGTATAATGAAACATGTACATAATTTCTATGTTTAGATTGATTTATGGAGCGTTGCTTTTTATAAATTTGCAATACCTAATTTAACTAATGATATAATGTGACCATGTCGAAGATTTATTTATTTATTATTTCAGATAAAGTACCTAGTAAAATATTTATTTCAAAATATCAAATAAAGATTATCACAAATAAAAAAATTGTACTAACATTAATCTAAAACATTATTTCATAAATAAAAACAAAACTTATTTCATACATTAAACAAAAACAAAACTTATTTCATAAATTAAACAAAAGAAATTCTAAGTAACTGGACGGTATACATATGTAAAACTTATTGCACCAAAAAAATATATATTCTAAAAATAAACTAATTAAAAAATTTCGTTCATAAAGGAAATATCCAAATCTTCTTCACTATCGTTTTCGTATACATATATCTTTTTTACCTATTTTATTAATCACTTCTGGTGGTATTTTCATATTGTACCAATTTTCTTTTGGCAAATGATTTCCTATAATCAAAACAGCATTAGTGAGTTTCAGCTGCATTCGATTTCTGTGATAATTTTACATGTACATGTATGTATATTAAATGATTTGTCATTCCAGTATTTCTCAATTGTTGTTCGTTAACTACAATTTGTAGTGGTGCGAAAAAATTCGTTCAGGGTCAACGGATATTTTTAAAAATATTATAAATTTTTCCGAAACGAAATTATGTCAAAAGCGGTCAAATAAAAAAATAAATCAGTCAAAAATCCAGTCAAAATATTTCGAGTTTTTTTCCTGTCAAAGAATATTTTTTCCAGTCAAATTTGACGGGAATACTGTCAAAATGGCAACACTGAAGGACACAACACTGTTGTGAATTGGAATAACACTATATTTGCACACACCACAACATAAATATTATGTCGAAAATAAAAATTGTGTCGTTTGACAGTTAATTAGGTTGTGTTTTGAATTAGAATAGAGAAGACAACAATGTTGTATATAACAACTATATTGTGTTGTTAATTGGAATAGTACCCTAAATTATTTTCACTGAAACAGAATGTCAACGTTTTTTTTAAATAATATAATATTAATATGTTTACTTAATTTCAGTTTTTTTTTTCAATTTTACAATTTTAAAAGTAAATGTAAGTTTCTAATTTCATTTTACCTAATTGTATTTCCAATTTCAACGTTAACTTTAAGTTTGTGCAAAATTGTAAATAAAAATGAAATTATCTTATTTACGAAAGCCTCAATTACGGAACGGAAGTTCAAATTAGTTCTAAAGTTCAGAATCGACCTATTAAAATGAAAATACTTAGTACTGGTTCTGTAAAGAAATTTATTCAGAATTAAGATGCTGAAAACTGTAAAATGTCATTCGTTGCATACAAAGTGAATTAATAAACTTTTGAGCTTATAATCGGCTAACATTATAACAATATAAAAAGACAACGTGATGACGCTTGATGAACTGGAACAACGGTAAATAAATTTAAATAATGAAGTTTCATTCTGTAATGAAGAATGAAAAATGTAAAAATTACTATAACTTTTATTAGGGCTTTTAATGGAAATAAACAATTAAAGTAAATTAATATTTTTTTTTTTTAAGCGCAAACTGTTGAATTGTTAGGTTAATAAGCCTGTCTATACCATAGGTACATGTTGGAACAGGGGTCATATTATTTTCGTGTTATTAGAATTGGTCTTATTGAATTCGACATACAATTTAAACATGAGATAGTACTAGGCCTTACAACATGTAAAAACGTCTTAGATTTTCAATATTCGCAATTTTATTTTTTGTTTATATTGTTATATTTTGTATTTGAGTTATATGATATTCGTTATCTGCGAGTTATATTATTCAATTAAATTATTTGTTTATATTTTGCATTTGTTTATATTGTTATATTAATGTATTTTTTATTTAATATGCCATTAATATGCCATTAATTTGAACCCAATGAATCCGCATGAAAGGTCGGCACTCAACCACTATGCCACCCAGCCGTTGCCTGCCTGAACTGTACAAAAAACAAATTTGGAATTCATTTGTAAATAAGTATATATATATATAAATAATAAAAAAATATTCACCCTAAATCCTTTTTGAATCACATTTTATATTAATTTTTTAAGCAATTTGTTTTAACTTTAAAGTCCGGATACGACAAACCTTTTTATCATTTTCATTTATTTTATTCTTTTTTTGTTTACATTATTTTCAATTTTGTCATTTTTTCTCCTTTTTTATTTTCCAATTTTTCTGTTTCATTTTTTTGATATTAGTTATTTCACTTATTACATTACAATCTTCTTATATAAATGTCCTTTGATTTTTTGACTCAATTGCTAAAACTTAGGGCCAGTGAAATAATTTAAATTTTATTTAATAATGTTATATTAAAATGTTCTCTGTTAATTTTTGAAGAAGTGTTAGATGGGATAAACAATTCCAGGAGAAAAAAGGACCCGAATATAAAATTTTTAATATTTAACAAAAAACATTAAACTAAACCACTTAAATTAAAAATATTTAATGCATAAAATATGTTAAAAAGGTCGCCGAGCATTATTGTTCTATTATCCAATATATAATTTTAAAATTTTATGTTAAACCTTAATTGAAAAAAATTTACTTTAATATATTTCGTATAATTCAAATATCATAAAGTTTCAAATAAATGAGATATTCTACGTATATTTTCATCATCGGAACCTTTTTGTACTCTAGTACAAATAAGTCCACGTGCATATTTAAATTACTTCTCCGTTTAAAATGCATCGATCTGGACATGCTAAATATAGTGTCAAAGACATGTACCAGATCAACATCGAAAAATAAATCGATCTTGCTGAGTTTGTTCGTCCACCCGTCAGTCCGTCCGTCAGCACGATAACTCAAAAACTAAAAGAGCTAAGGTTTTGAAATTTACATAGAAAGATTTCTGGACAATTTGTATGTGAGCTGCCATACAAGCTTTTTGAATTGAACTAAAAGTAATTATATTAAAAGAATGAAAATTTACTGTTAGCTTCATTTTCGGGGATTTGTCCCATATAGGTTTGAGAATCTTGTGTACATATATTTTTAAAACTATTTACACTACAAAGTTAAAATTAAAAGTAGGCAACCAAAGTGATATGGCATGTTGGATCCGTATGACGCAAAAAAGAAAGGGATATAGATATAGACTCATGGTGGGGATCGGATCAGAATCGAAAAGTAAACTGTCCCCACGATATCTCAAAAAATAAAGGAGCTTGGATTTTGAAATTTTCACAAATTCGTTTTTAAGCAATAGCGGTCGTCGCAATTGACATCCAGCCATTTTGGTCCACGGATTCGAGTACCTGCCATACAACTTCTTTTTTTATATGAGCATTACTCTATACCTGTTGAAGATAGGTGTCTGAAATTTTGCCAAAAGTAGATTAGTTTTATGGCCAAAGTTTCTGCAAAATTAAATTGGTCTACTGCAGTGGGTTCGAGTAGCTGCCATACAGCTCCTTCTTTTATATGAGCATTACTCTGCACCTAATAAAGCTGTGCATTTAAAATTTTGCAAAAAATTTTTTTATTAAAAGTAATTAACCGAATGTTTATGTTGCGGTCGTACGGGTATTCCAAAGTTGACACAGTCTACTCTACCACACTCTTCCTCGTTTTTAAATTGCTTTTAACAATTGTATAATTTTTTCAAATCGCGTTATTTCAAATTCGTGTAAATTTCCCTTTTTAGTTAGGAGTACTTAATTAACTAACTTTACTTTTCAAAGACTTCTTACAGAAGAGTTTACCAGGATTTACTGTTAATTTAATTTATAATGATCATTTTGTTGTATTAACAGTTTTTGTTGTTGTACTGATGTGTATTTTAAGGTTATTTTCTCTTCCTTATTTTTTGTTGACTTTTTCACCTGTTTATTTTCTTGTTTTGTTGTGGTTCGTCTTCTTATTTTGCTTCATCAAAAGATGATAATTATGTTGTTGCTCATGTTGCTATATTGTTTGTTGTAGCTTTTGTAGATTCTTATCGAAAAGAAAATTCGCACCTCATATTACTAAAATTTAAAAATAGAAACCTTGTTTAAAATTTACCAATTTAAAAAGTTGACTTAGTAGGTATTTAATTGAATGTAATGTTTTCGAAGAAAAAAATTCATTTTAAATCTTAAAAATTGTCTGACAAACCTTCTGTTGAAAATTGGGTTTATTAAAGCTTATATTGTGTTTAAAAAGAATATTTGCTTTAAAAGACCTGGCATTGTTTAACATTTTAATAAATGCTTTTCTTAATCTAGAAAATGATTTAAGTGATGTCAAATAGTAATATCAATTTTAAATCGTCATATTTTCAAAAAATCAACAGATTTTGAATGTAATAAACTCTTCCTTCGTTGCTGAAAAAACGATTTAATATTTTCACAAGCATATTTCCAAAAGAATCGCATTCCTTCTTTTATGTTTTGAAATTACAGTGCATACAACAGACTGACAATAAATATTATAAAAAGAACTTAAGAGATTTGTCAACACCGCTCGTGCTTGTAAGAATACTAAAAAGGTGAAAAGTCGTCAATTTTACCCATCCTGATGCTGGTAATTAACAAACCTAACACTAAATCTATCTACAAAAAATGAATATCCATCCTTTGGCCAATATATATATATATATATATATATTCCTTCTATTTATAATCTTTTATTTTTTTTTAAATTACTTAAAGATATTATTTATTCAGAAAATCAAAATAAACTACTCGAAAATCAATAATGCAACATTATTGTTTATTAGCTAAAATCTGTGATATGAACACCAAAAACCTGTATACCAATGGTTTTTCTTTATATAACTACTCACAACAACTGAAAACTATTAAACCTTAGTGAATTACTCAAACAACAAATATGCACAATCAATATGCTGATATTCAAATAATTTTTAAAATTGAAACGAGGTGTATAGAGATAATGGACTCTTAAGCTTAGTTTATTTAATAAGATGCCTAATTTAAGGGAACAATCGAAATCTCTCTTTTTAAAATCTCGATTTTCTAAATCACGCGTATCAAAAGCTCGTGTATTAAAATGTCGTGTCTCAAAATCTCGGGTTTTCGCGATTTATTTTAAGAATTTTTAAGAATTTTTTAAGAAATGCTTTACTATTGTCGTATTATGTATGTAGAAAAGGTAGAAGAGTTTCAAGAGCACAAAATGAAGGTTCCAAAAAGTTGTTTTTCGGAATTTGAGAATGGAAGCTCCCTTTTTTCGAACAGTTAATTTATAATATATTATATTAGAAATAAAAATTATGATAATTTTAAGATTTGAATAAATTTTAATCAAAATCAGGATTTCAATAATTTGATAGCGGAGGTTTGAGGGTGGCATCCTCCATTATATTAATTGCTTTTCTGATGTATGAAAAAAAAATTAAGAGAGATTTTTGAGTTGCATACAACATGAGGGTTCCAATAATTTAATCCATTGTATTAAATGATTTGCTGCTAACTATTTTGTCTTTATGTTTGATTTTAGTTTTTGATGCGAAATTTTTGGGATTTTTTTTTTGTGGATTAATTTTTTCGGATTTTCGTATTCGCCCAATTTAATTTATTAAAAAGAATTGTGTTGTAAGACGTGAGATTTTTATAAACGAAATTTTAAAATTGAGACACGTGTTTTACAACGCAAGATTTCGTAGCCAATTCCTAATTTAATAAATAACCTGCCTCTTATAATAGTCAATTTAATGCAGTTTACTGATGTTTAAATTATTTTAATAAAATAAATCAAACCTTTATTGATTTATTTTAAAAATTTTATTTAAAAATAAATTTTTATAAGTAATTTTCATTAAATGAATGCTAAATTTTTATTCCAAAATCGCAAAAGCAATGTTCAAGCCAATGGGAAACAAGCAGAAACTCATTTTTCTTTTTCAAATTTTCGTAAAATAATAATAGAAAATTTTTTAAAGAAAAGTATTACGAAAAAATAAAAAACTTTTAATTTTAAGAAAGAAAAAAAAATATTTTTAACTTTGAGAAAATATAAACTTTTTTTCTCAACTTTAATTTTCCTTTTTTGCAAAATAAAAAAAAAAGAAAAAACGAGGAATTTTGAAAATTTTTTAAAGTCTTTTTTTAAAACAAAAAAATTTGCATAAAAATTAGACTTAAGAAAAAAGGAAAAAAGCTAGAAACAAATTTTTCTTTTGTTTTAATATTTTTTATTAATCCTGTGCGGAAAGTAGGACCATTGAGATTCATAAATTCTTAAGAGTCAAAAAGAATAAAAGTATATCTATAAATCTTAAGATACATACATATTTAAGAATATTGATACAAACAAATGCTTGTCTATTATCATAAATTGTACTTTCATTTAAAAAAATGAATTTTGTTTTGCATAATTTTATAAACTTCTAAAGTATTAGTGTCTAATGCCTATGTAAGTATGTTGTGTTAGAGCTTTACTTTTTACTATGAAGTTTGTACATGATAATTGAAAATATATTGCAATATTTAAGCCATAAACAGAGTTAAATATTTTCAATATATTTCTACTGGTTTTGGTGTTGTTCTGTGACTAGACAGTTGACGATCTAATATTTTTCTAGGTTGTATCGTTATTTTGTATCGTTGGTTTGCACAAGAGAGCAGATTTATTTGCGGTTAACTAATTTTTTAAATAGTTTGAAGTTTGTACAATATTTTACAGTTTTACAGTTCGGTACCAGATATTTCTATATATAGAAAATGTGTCTTGAACTCATAATTATCATAAATAGTTGTTGTAAAGTTTTTAAGTTTAATGTTATGTAGAGGTTGTTTATACTCAAATACTTAATTAATTTTACCCTTAACCTTTAAATTTACGCTTAAGGAAATACTAAACAGACTGGGTACTTTTACCAAATATTGTTTTGCCAATGCTAAGCTTTGCTTAATTACAGACTTCTGTAACATTCAATAGCAACCATAAAGCAAAAAGTATTTTAGAATATGTCTTATACCTTTTTTCACTTAAAATCTAATTGATTAGAGAGAATTAGAACAAAATTTGTTCTGAATTAAATAATTTTCAATTTTACAAAAATTATAATTTTCAAATATATCCACTTGGTGTTTTAAAATTTTTTTACACATTTAGTCAATAAATTATCATCAACGAGGAAGAGTGTAGTAGAGTAGACTTTGTCAACTCTGGGATATCAGTATGACCGTAATATAACCATTATACCATCTTGTTAATTACTTTTGGCAAAATTTCAAACATTCAGTTTTATTAGGTGTAGTATAATGCTCATATAAAAGAAGAAGTTTTATGACAGGTACTCGAATCCGTGGACCAAAAAAGCTGGATTTCAATAGCGATGACGGCTAATGCATAAAAACGCATTTGTGACTAGTAGTCATAGTCATAGTCATGTGACATAGTAGTCAACATAGTTAAATCGATTTATTTTTCGATTCTAATCCGATCCATACACTTGAGTCTATATCTACTCCCGCTCCTTCTCTGCGTTACAAACGTAATAACAAATTTATTATACCCTTTTACCTTTAGTCATACGGATATAAAAATGTTTGAGTATGATAATACTATTTGTTGAAGAGTATATGTATGAAGTTGTAGCTTAACAAAGTTTTAATTTAAGTTTTCTTTTGTTTTACTTTTAGATTACAGTGTGTTGTAAATTTTATTTCATTGATTTCCCCCCAAACAATTTTGTTTTCTTTTATTTAAAATTTTTTTTTTATTTTTCGATGTGTGATAATTTTAACTCTTTGATGCCGTACGTTGGACTGTCACCTATAATTTGGTTTTAAAATTTAATTTTAAAATGTTTCTTTTACATAGCATTAAAGAACCAACAAAATTTAGTCGTATATAAAAATATGTTTGTTGGTTTATGCTAATGCATGATAAACATTAAAAAAAAACTTATGAAAAAGCTTAAAAGCAATTTTCTTTTAAACTACATTTCTACTTTTGATTTAATTTTTAGTCATTTAATTTAAATTTTTTTTTAATTATTTTTAATTTTAATCGACAAGGAATTCATTTCAGTTACTAGAGTTTTGCAAAACATCGCAACAATTAAAACAATTCTTAAAACAAGATAATTTAAGTAAGTTATTAAATTATTATTAAATGTATTACTATGTAGAGATTTGAATTTTTTAAAAAACATCAAAACTAGATTACAGTTAAAAATTAATTTGCTCAACTTGTTTTTCTTTTCTTTTAAAACCTTGTTTTGAATTTACAATTTTTGCATATTTTTAGGATGAAATTTTATTATAGCATTTTCTGATAAAATATAAAACCCTTCTCCAATTAAATGAAACCTTTTTAGCACATTTTCAAAAAATGTTGTAAAAATGTGCCTATATAGCTTCACTCTGTCCGTCCGTCCGTATGTTTACAAAAACTTTTACACCGTTTGAAAAAGAGTAAAGAAATTCTAACCATGGGTAGTTTTTGCAAAAAAAATAAATTCGTAGAAGAATTTTTTTCTGTAGGCCCATCTGCTACGGGGCTCCAGCCCCCCAAAGTTGGAAAAAGCCCAATATTTAAATTGTTATAACAAGAGTTCTGTTAGATATATTTTCAATCTGAAAACGGCAATCGATAGCTGGTTTCATAAACTTTATAAATTTTTAAAAGGAAAATGTTTAGGGTTGCCATACGGTACTAAAATTTCTCATTATATAAAACTCAGTTTTTGCAAAATTTTTGGTCCCATATATCTTCTTAACGGTTTAAGATAGGGTCCTGAAATTTTGGGAAACATTAGATCCTCAAATATTAGTAGGAATCGGTTAACAAAATTTTTTTGTCAAGCCCCCTGTTTAGGAGCTATAAGGGGTCGAAAATTTAAATTTTGCTATTTTTTAGCACCTGTAACTTGAATACCTGTCCAATTTTTTTTTTTTAATATACAAAATTTAAAGGTCCAACATTATATTTTAACATATGTTAAAGGTTTTTCTTAAATTTAAAAGCGGTTCCTTAAATTGAAGAAAGTGTCTCTCAGTTTTACCTATTTTTGCTTAAATTGTATAATTGTAAGTAAAATTCCAAATTTTTATTCACAATTTAATTCCTAGAACCTATAAAAGGGAGGGGCAGTGGAGGGGTGTGGGAAGTAAGATGAAGTTAGATCCTTGATAAACTTGGCAACCTTCTCTATTGAAGAGCTATAACTACTTTAAAATAGAAACTTTACTGTTAGCAGTAAATTTTATAAGTAAGCAGTAACTTAGTCACCAATTTATATGTTTCCAAAATTAAACTCAGTATGCAATACAATATAATTTTGAAAATGTGCTTTTTTAAAAACCCTTGGTTTTTTTTTATCACTTGTTTCATATAAATGAAACTTATTTTCAACTAAATGAAACTATTTTTCAATTGAATGAAACTATTTTCGAATTGAATGAAACTATGTTTCAATTGAATGAAACTATTTTTCAATTTAATGAAACTTATTTCCAATATAATGAAACCTTTATCAAAATAAGTAAGTAAATGAAACTTTTTTCAAAATAAATTAAACGTTTTTCAAAGTAAATGAATCTAAAAAAATTTCAAATATTTATTTTTAAAAATTTTAAATTTAATTTAATACAAAAATTAAAATTAAAAAAATTTCATATAAAATTTATTTTTATTAATTAAAATATAATTTATTTACAAAACTGAAATAGATAAACACACACTACTAACTTGCAAAATTGATTTTTGATTATGGATAAGGCAAAAATTCAGAAAACACAAGCAATTCAAGAAATATTTACGGACAATGTCTATACATATTTAAAAACGTTTACTACTCCATTCGTGAATTTACAGTTCAGTAGAAAAACTATTTTTGAAAATAAAAACATATATTTGTTTAATATTTTGTGGTACAACATCGAGCATAATATTCCACATGTAATTAATCAAAGTGTTAATCAGCTGATATCAAACCATTGATCTAATTATGAAATCGACATGGTATTTTCAATTTCGCATGCCTTGAAATGCGGATTTAATGTAATGGATGACCCAATTATTTTCAATGTGGGATTGATTATGCTCATTTTCAGTATCACTTAACACTGTACGCGCATATAACTTTTTGTTTTAGAAAATGCTTTCTCTATTTGGTTATGCATTGGAGAATATGGTAATAAAAATCTTAAAATGGAGCTACTGTTCGTAATTATTTTTTCAATATCTCTTCCTTCGTGAACTTTGGCATTATCCATAACTTTTCCAGTTGCTCTTTTAAACATATTTTAAACTGATCATTGCTTTGTAAAATTATGTCAAATAAAAGACTTTAAATTTTTCTGGCTCCACGAATTGTGGAGTCACTTTGAAATTATAGAGGAATTTCTTGTATGTATATTTAGGCTACAAACTTACATCAGAATGATCATGAGTGCCAGAACAGAAAATGAACTAAGTCTTAAAAAATCGTTTTCTGGCGTTCGTTCGTTGAATTCTGGTGTTAGTTCATACTGGTGTTCTGGTATCAAAAGTAAAAAAACAAAATCACCAGATGTTTCAGATTCCGGAAAAAAAATTAAGTTTTTTATTTTTTTATATTTAATATTCTACATTTAGGAGTGGCACAAAATCCCGATTTTAATAGCATATTAATTATTAAAAAATTAATGAAGAAACCAAAATGAAAATTAAATAAAATTATATGGCTTTATGTCTCCAAATTTGATCAAACAATATAGCTTAATGTTTCACTCAAATGAGACATAAAGTTATACGCGCAAAATGTGTGTTTATGGCTTTAGGTATAGTATTATTACATTAAATCAAATGACTTAACAATGATATTTCCTTGAGAATTTTATAAGTTCTAGCTATGAATACTGCTAGAATACTGATAATGGTATAAAAAATTTAATCATAACATAAATTTCCTAAAAATTTTTTTTATATTTTACAGAATAGTTCAACCGTTCTGGAACTGTTCTGATTATTTAGTTATTTCCTTAAAAATTCTATTCCTAAAATTTATTGATATTAAATTTACTATAAAATGCAAAAAACATTAAAGCATGCAAAATCAATCATAAAATTATATAGTTTTCATATACGTGCATTTGAAAATTATAGCATTTTGTATTTTTAATATTACATAAAAGATGAAAATCGTGTTAAAAATCGAAAAGATATTTCCAGATGAGAGAAAGAGAGTATTTTTAGCTATTTCAGTTGTTTCAAGAAGTTAGATATCCCATACAGAAATATATGCGTGTCTTTGAAATAAAAAACAAACTCTTAAGTTTTAAAACAAATTCTAAAATTATTTCTAATTATTTTGTTAAAACTTTTTAAATTGGTGGTGAATAAAGATTCAAACCTCTGTTAGTATTATTGAAATGCTGAATTTATAATCACCTCTAAAATCTCACTCAAATAATTTTTTATTTTACATGCATAGTTAAAATAGTTAAATATGTAGCATTGTTAAATAAAATATTTAAAAAAATAAGTTTTTCGAGTTCTTACTTTTTTAAGGGAATTTTTGTTTTAGACAACTGAAATTACTGTTAATCATTCTCAAAAAAAAATGGGAAAAATATTAATTTGCAAATATACCGCTATAATATTATGTTTTGCAATCCTTTCTTTGAATATAAAATTTTTTAATGCACAATTAAAACAAGTTATCTACCTTTTACTGCTAAAAAAACCAGTTTTGTTTTTATTTTAATGCATTTCAGTTCTTAGATTCGCTTCTTAGAATTCGCAAAAGGTGGCATATGCTCGTATATTTGGAATTTTATAGCAAAGTACCGCAAAGGTGAGGCAAGAAGTACGTGTATTAAATGAATTATTATGAAATTAATAACTATATAATAACTATACAGAGAATATTTTTTTAAACCTGAAAACTGATTAAAGTTCAAATGTTAAGCTTAAAATTTGAAAAAAATAAATAATTGATTTGAAAATCTAGATTTATTTGATTTGAAGGTGGGCGCATTTGCCATGAAAAAAGTATATATTCTAGTCTGAATTTATTCTGAAATTCTTATGCTTATACTGTCAATTAATCAGTAAATTTTCCTAAGTGTTCATTTAGCTTGAACTGTCAAAATGTTTTATATTCATAAAATTCGGCAAGATCAGACAGCTTCCAAGACAGCTTTACGGTCTCTTTCAATAATATCTGGTATCTATTAGCGTTCTTCTATTGATAAAGAAATAAAATAGAACTACTGCTATTATTCTAACAGTAAAAATATCCCATGCAAAATTTCTGTAATTAAATAAATCTTCCTTTCAAAAAAAAAAAGAAAAAAAAAGAAAAAGTAACTATTATGTTAATATTAAGCAGACGTTCTAATGAAAATATTTGAAGAATATTACTCCGGATACACAAGTTTATATATTTACTTTTTATTTTACTCCATCCTCTTTTTCTCATTTTTAAGTGCACATATTTTGTTTTTTTATTAATTTTGGAATTTTACCATCAAAATCATATACAAATTTAATAAAACTACTTTAACATGCAATTGGAAGTACATATTATGCTCTATTCAAAGAATTTATTCAGTACAACTGGTAGCATGGTAGAAAAATTCTTTACTTTAAGTAATTTTATTTTAAAAATTTTAGAATTAAGGTTTACTTTATGTTTATTTTAAAACGAGAAGTTTATTACTCTTTTATGGATTGAGGTCAAAATATCGGTTAAGTAAATCCCGTTTTCACAAAATCAGGTTTCAAAAATTTTGTTTTAAGCAAATCTCTTTTTTAAAAAATTTCGTTTTATATAATCTCTGCTTTCAATATATCGCTTTAGAAAATCTATCTTTTTTTTTTATATTTTAGAAAAGGCTGATTTTTTAATAAAAGACTAGATTTTCTAATACGAGATTTTTATAAAACTCGAGATTTTCCGAAAATGAGCTTTCAAAAAAAAAGGATTTACTAAAACCGAGATTATGTTACGCTCCCCTCTTTTATATATATATAGAAAAATATCTAATACAATATATGATTAGTTTATTTCCCTTTAAAATTTTTTTTTATTTAATGAACACTTAAAAAAAAAATAGAGTACCTATATATATATATTCTTTAATATTTAATGATTGTTAATGCATTATAAGTAATGCTTTTCCTTAAAATATATTTCCTTATAATGAAAAATGAAAAAAAAAACTGAGCTTTTGGTACTTATAATTGTTCTAAATTTAGATTAAGTAAATATATATTTATATATTAAAATAAGACCTGAAAATGTAAGAAACTTTAAAATGCTTTAATTTTTACAGTTCTGAATGCTATTATATGAAAGCAAAACACATATCCACTTTAAACTAATGTGCGCCAAAACAATTCATCTAGAAATAAGAATTTATACAATTGATATCTATATCTATATTTAGATATTTAGTCATATATGTGTATTACATATAGTTTTGAATATAAAAGATATTTTATAATATGTTTTATATTATTATGTTATAACAGTTCTGTATTACGATGTAAAGAAATTTTTAAAATTTTTAAATTAAATTTTTCAATTTAAATAAAATTTTAAAAGTTAATACATAAATAAAAAAAGGGTCTATGATACTTTATTGAAAAAAAAATTCCGAATGATTTAAAATTTTAAGAAACATCCCGAAAATATCAAAATCCCGAATGATTTGAATCAGGAATTTCACGTTTTTGAAAGTTCCAAAAGAAAATTTCTACTTAAATTTACATACATATTTAGTAAAAGGCAAATATAAATACTCTGGAATAAGCAGCTATCTGACCGATAGCTCAGTGGTAAAGAGGCGGCTTTTCGATCGAAAAGTCTTCGGATCAAACCCTGGATAACGTCTAATTAACAAATATATTGTATATTACAATAAATTAATAATCAGTTTAAATGTCAAATCGGCAAAAGATTAATATTATTGCGCAATATTTACTATTGTCTGGTACTACAAATAAATAAATAAATAAAAGCAGCATTCTTAATTTTATATCCAACTCTGAAATCCTTCCTACCTTTTATTTTAAAACACCCGCTAAACAAGTTTTTGGAACCCTAATTTTGCATCCAACTCCAACTTTTCCATCCAATCCTTTTTTCAAAAATAATAACAATGAAATTAATATAATGCGGGCTGCCGCCCCAAAACCCTAGCTAAACAAATTATTGGAACCCTGATTTTGTGTTCAACTATGAGATCCTTCCTAACTTTTTTAAATAAAAAGTTAACTAAAAGTTTAATATAATGTGGGCTGATTTTTGGTTTTCAGAATTTTATTTTCGTGATTTTGGAACATTCGGGAATTTTTAATTCGGGATTTATTTTTTCAGTAAAATATCATGCACCCTACAAAAACCTTACATTTAAATGAAAATTCCATAAAAATATTACAAAAAATAGAAACTCATGATTTTATAGAATTTTTTTTACAAAACCTCCTAAAATTGAAGTTCTTCGGAAGCGTGTCAGGAGTTGTAAATGTAAACATATTTAAAAATGATTTTATTACAAAAACATTAAAATAATAAAAAACTCAAACAATATGTGGACCAGTTTTACTTTATCTGATGGAGTGAAACCGAAAATTAAAATCTATGTCCGGAATGTCAGCACCATAATGTCTTATTTGTAGACAAAATTTTGATTTCTGAGGGTGGAAAAAAAATAAAATAAACATAAACTTCAAACTAAGCGAACTCCATCAAGAAAAATATATTTCAAAACTTGTTTTTTTATTAGGTCACGGTCAGGCTTGTAACTCAGAATCTATTTCCCAAAATTTCCTTCTCTTGTACGTACTTTATAAAACTTGTTTTTCATACTGCTGCTTTTTTCTTCAACATTTAATTTTTATAAAAATTATAAAAAATTTGTAAATAATTCTATAAATTCTAAAAGAAATCTTTTGAAAATAGTTTAATAAATAAAGATATAAAATTCAGAAATAAAATTATAAATACATACATAAATTCAAAAAAAGATTAAAAATTAAAACCTGAATCCAAAAATTTGTAAATTATTCAAAAATGAAAATTGATGAAACCAAACTCACAGTTAGTACACAGTTTAGTTCAAGCAAGATTTCAGGTTTTGGTGTAAATCCCATGGTTATTAGAATATTTTTACCTGATCATAATAGTAAACGTACGATTCAATTCACAATGACTTATAAAATATATTTTTTTTTTGTTACCATAGTGATGTTTTATAACTTTTTCAATTTTTTTTTAATAACTTTTATGGAATTTCATTAAATACCTACTTTAATTTATTTTATTAATAAAGTTCCTGTTCTTATATATTGAAATTTATCCAATTATGAAAGTATTAAGAAGTAGTTCGCTAAGAAAAACAAGTAAAACTAAATAGAGAATCCATTAAAAACAATTAATTTTTATATAAGCAAGAGATAAATTTTAGCTAAATCCGTTTTTTTAGATCATAATAAAAATAAAAAAAAACTTTTTTTTTGTTAACAATATGAATTTCAATTTTAAGATACTTTTTCATGTTGAAAGAATGAAATCTAGAGAAAAACCTAAACAACAGTACATAAAGCTGATCTATGAAATTTTTATTCTATAAATTTATTAAATTGTGACTTCCATCAAAATTTGAATATATTCTTATTATATAAGCTAAAATGATTCAAAATTAAGAGTCGCTCTTTTCAATTTTATGGAAACATTTTAATATTAAGAAAAATCTTAACACATTTTAAATATTTAATACTTCAGCTGTTTGTTTAACAAAGATTTGAACATGTATTCAAGTTAAAGATGTTTAGAATAACAAAAACAATTCAATATTGGGGTCTTACTGCTCCTAAACAGTGGGAGGCACTGAATCTGATGTTTTTTAAATGACTGGTACTAATTTCTGAGGATCTTTCTTGTCCCAAAATTTCAAGTTTTTAATTAACGGCTTTTAAAGATATGAGGGGTCGAAAATTTTGTTTTAATTGAGTTCCACCGGTGATTATAAGTATTGAATAGCAACCCTATATATTTGTTTCTATATATTTATAAAGCTAATAAAAGTAGATGCTTTTATATGCTTGATTTTAGATTGAAAATATATTTTACAGAACTCTTGCTAAATCAACTTAATATATAATTTTTCAAGATTATGGGAGATGTAGCTCCGTAACAAAAAGTTGTGCCATGAACTTAATTTTTTTGCGATTTCGTTGTTTTATTTCAGACGGTGTAAAAGTTTTGCAAAAATACTCTATTTTTACTAAATTTTCTTACAATATGTTAAAAAAAGGTGGGATACATAATCCCAAATCGCAAAGTTCCAAATTGCCAAATTTTATTTGTGTCGCGTGCAAAGTTTTAAAAAATAATTAAAAAAAAAAAACTAAAACAAATTAGTAATTTCCTGATTTTGTGACCCATTCTTAATTCTTCCTAAATCATATATACGTACATATTCTGCAATAATCTTTTTTCACAATTTTGACGTTTTTATATGAAGAAAATCAATTTTGAAAATTTTAATTTTTTGTTTGGGATTTTGTAATTTTCTGATTCTTAAATTTGGGATTATGTAATTTGGGATCTTGTTAGTTTAGGGTTATGAAATTTTGGGATTTTTGTTACTTTAGTATTTTGTGATTCGGGATTTTGATACGTTTCTGTAAAAAAAAATTTTAAATTTTTTTAAATATAATACCTTAAGATTTTGTTTTTAGTATATATCATAATATATATATATATATATATATATATATATAAATATAAATATGTATATATATATTTAACAAAAATAAATTTAAAAATATAAGTTTAAAAACTAAGCCCTTCGAACGAATAAAGCTCTAGTTTTCCTTTTCATAAATTTTTTTTCCGACTAAAATTAAATTGCAGGATGTAAAGAATCTTTTCTTCTACCAACCAATAAAAAAATAAAATAAAAATAAAAAGAAATTGAAATAACTTTAAAAACTTATGTCAACTGCCTTCCATTGCATAATTGTTGATACACGTACTCAAGTGTTATATAGTACTACTATATCCAACTATTTGGCTCTTTAATACTAATATAATCTATAAAGTGCATCTCCTTATTATTTCTCAACATAAACTCCAAAGAATTTGTGTATGTATATGTATTCATCAACTTCCTGTACTTTTAGTTTGTATAATTTTCAAAAAAAAAAAATAAAACATCTTTTTTTTTAAGTTATATATCAGCAAGGTACTGATACACCTTTTCAGGTATTTGAATTAGATTAAATTAAATTTTCAAGTATTATATTAAATTCTTTACAGAACAATTTTCTTTTAATATTATTTTTGTTGCAAATGCGCATACAATAACGGGGTTTCAAATACAAGACAAGTGAAAATTTAATTTTATAGGCATTAGACATCAAAGGAATACATCAGATCAAAATTAGTTTGCAATTTTGTGTGAAGATCTGAAATCATCTTTTAAAAGCATTTGATAAATTAATTTGAGCTTATGGAGTCTTAATTCGTGTTTGATTAGCATTGAACAACCTCTTGATCTATAAAATTTCCTACATGTTATTTCTCTGATTGTCCTATATCTTAAATTACTAAAAATCAACTTTTTATTATTTAAAATTTTCCAAAAGTTAGTATGTTTAGAGAGCAACTACTAACTTAATAATTGAATGAAAATGACATTTAAAATAACATTATCATAGGTCAAATTTCTACTTTTTTGACATATTCGATTTTGACCGTTTTCTATTGATTTCCTGCAGGTTTTTGTCAAACTATTATTTCAACCATGAACATTTTTCTTAGGTTTGGAACTTATTTAATAGTTACGGCTTTTTCCTAACAATTGATATAACTTTAAAATAAAGTTAAACTATAATATATCCTATAAAAGCTATGAAGTTACTTTCTGTAATAATTTCATTTAAAACTTTTTTAGTTTGATCAAGCTTTTCATTATATCCAACTGTATTTGCAAATTTTTATGTCATTTTTCAAAAAACTATGTACAATTAATATAAGATCCCACCTTCGTATATTAAAAGTTTTATATTCAAGTGTAGATAAAGTGCATAAATCATGAAAAAAATAAAAATGAAAAAGTGGTTGAATTAAATGATTTAAGATTTATACACAGTTGAAAAAAAGGAAAATTATCCGTGACGTCTAAACACAATTACATTTTCTGACAGTTGCATCGTAATATATACCTACATAATTGTATGTATAAGCAATCTATGGATAAGTACAATTTTTTTTTGTTATTTCAAGCTAATACAGAGAAAATATTTTAAACTTTGTTAAAAATAACAAAAGCATTTCTTTATTATACCCTACACCTTTAAAAGGGTATATTAACTTTGGTCTAGTGTTTGTTATCACTGGAAAGAGGCAAACAAGATATGGAAAAGAATAAATATATCTATAAATATATAAACATCACCTTCTTAGTCGATTTCAAGATGTCCGTCCGTCCGTAGTCATGATTACTCATACTCTCTTGATACAATTTATACTGTAGGTTACTAGTAATGAAAGTACGGCGAAGATTGCATATGGGGAGATCGGACCATTGTTTTGGATTCTAGAAGCTTTTGATCAAATTGTTAGAACTTCCAGATTTGGTACACAGGTGTTTCTTCTTATTTCTTTTTGTCGGTGAAATTTAGGACCAATTAGATTATTGGTTCGGATATCTGCACCTACACAACTTCTAAAATCTTAAAGCTTTGAAATTAAGAAAGATAGTAACTTGAAATAAATATAGAAGCTTCAAATTTGGTATAAGGTTGTTCTTTACTATTTTCTTTGTGTCCCAGAACTTTGGACCCAATTGGAGTGGTGGTTCACCTCTCTTAGACTTCCCAAAGTTTAAAAGCTTATCTTTCAAAATAATAAAGATATTAACTTAAAATAAAGATAGCACTTTCAAATTTGGTACAAGGGTTTTTTTCCCGTTTTCCTCATGTTTCTAAAATGTGGAATTGATTGGAGTGGTTGTTCGGGTATCTTCCACACAGCATATCTTCAAAATTAATAAAGATATAAGTTTTATGTTTTGGAAAAATGGAAACGTAATGGAAAACGCTCCTAGCTTTAGTGATTAATTGAAGTTATGGTTCAGGTAGCGCCCACACCCTTCCGAAGATCTAACAAGCATTTCTTCGAAATTAGTAACGATGTGGTTCAAAAAAACGTGTTACAAGAGGGTTCTGTTATATGTACTTTCTTATTTAACACTTTTATGTTTTTATAAGGCTATGATGGTAATTAAATTTTGATATAAAACATATTATATATAATATTTTATAAGTAAAGAACTAAAATATTTTTTTAATAAACAACTGAATTTCATCTTCTTTTTAATTTGCATTATATCAGATGCTTAATTGAATTTTTTTCAGAAAAATTTTATTAAAATAAAATATATACGTATTTATATTTCAAAAATATTTCAAAATCTTTTCGCAAAACTTTTTAAAATATTTATTTCATGTTCTTTTGTTTTTTTAATAATTTTAAATAGATAAATTAATAAGAATTTTTAATATTTTTGAATAGATAAATTAATTACATAAAAATTTTATTTATTAATTTGTAGTGCCAGACAATAATTAGTTAATATTGCCCGATAAAATTAATCTTTTACCTATTTGACAATTTGGACTTCTTATTAAATTATTTTAATATACACTATATTTTTTTATTAGATATGATCTGACCAGGATTTGAACCCGAAACTTTTCGATTGAAAACTCACTCCTTTATAACTGAGCTATTAATCAGATAAAAAAAATTACTTACGATAGAACTTATAAAAGTTTTTATGGTTTAAAACTTACTTATGAATTTTTAATTTAATATGAACCAATCAAGTGTAGGGTATTACCAAGTCAGTTGCACCGACTTACTGTTTCTTTAATTAAGAATAAAACAAAATGAAGGAAAAAAATAAATTTTTAAGGGCTCATACATGACGAACACATTGAATAATTTATAGTAGATTTTTGCTATTTTGTTTGTTTTAATTTTAACATAGCTCCTTGTCTTATAAAGTTTTTTACATGTTTATTTTTTCGGTTTTTTCTAAAACTTAACAGAAAAAATCTTTAGATTTCCAAAGTTGTACGAAGAGATCATTACTTTTTTGCCATTTTATTAAAGGCTTTTCTGACATATTATTTACGTCAAAAGTTAGTATGATTTAAGATTTGAATACAAAATCATGATTCCAATAATTTGTTAAGCAGGTGGTTTTTCATGATATACCAAAAAGATTAAGATTTTAAAAAACCAGATGGTTTAATTGTAGTCATAAATAAAAGTGAGAAGTCTTAAATAAATTTTGAAGGCTCACGATAGCGTTAAAATATTTTGTTATAAAATTTTCCAACGTTTTCCAACTTAAAATTTTGTTACTTTGTTACAATTTATTATTAAAGTCTAACAAGAAGTTCACAATAGTTGTCAAAATCTTAAAACCAGAAGCTTTAAATTTTAATCAGTAGCATTCAAAGTGATTTATAGCATCAAAAATCTTAAAAAACTGTTTTGTGGTAATACTGTTTTTATTTTATTGATTTTCGTTTTTAGCACATTTTCAAAAAATTTTGTAAAAATGTGCCTATATAGTTTTACTCTGTCCGTCCGTCTGTCCGTCTGTCCGTCCGTATGTTTACAAAAACTTTTACATCGTTTGAAATAGAGAAAAGAAATTTTAACCACGAGTAGGTATTACAAAAAATATAATTTCGTAGAAGAATTTTTTTCTGTAGCCCTACCCGTTACGGAGCTGCAGCCCCCCAAACTTGGAAAAAGCCCTATATTCAAATTGTTATAACAAAAGTTATATTTCGCGTATTTTGAATCTGAAAACGGCAAAAGATAGCTGGTTTTATAAACTTTATAAATTTTGAAAGACAAATGTTTAGGGTTGCCATACGGTACTAAAATTTACCATTATGCAAAACTCAATTTTTGCAAAATTTTTGGCTACACATATCTTCCAAACGGTTCAAGCTAAGGTCTTGAAATTTTGGGAGTAGTTAGATCCTCAGAAATAAGTAGAAGTCGGTCAACAAAATTTTTTTGTCAAGCCCCTGTTTAGCAGCTATAAGGGCCCGAAAATTGAAAATTTGCTATTTTTAAACACCTGTAACTTGAATACCTGTTCAAATTTTTTTTTTTGATTTACAAAATTGAAAGCTCTTTAATTATATTTCAACATGTGTCAAAGGGTTTTAGTTTAGTTTTGAAGGGTGACGAAGCTACAGCCCCCGAAAATTCCAAAAAAGCTCTATATTTAAATTGGTATAATAAGAGTTCTGTTAGCTACATTTTCAATCTAAAAACGGTAAAAGAGTTTAGATGTTTAGATGTTTTAAACTTTGTAAGTTTAAAACATTTTTTTACAACATAAAGTAGTACAGTTTTAATCAAAAGATTTTATTTTATTTTTATGACGTTGCAAACTTGTTAAAAAATATTGCAAAATATTTTGCAAAAAAATGTAAACAATTAAAGAAATACGATGGTTATAAAAAACAAAGTGTTGTAACTTAATTGAAATTTTATTAGTATTTTCTGGAGCACTATTAATTCCATACAAAATTAAATACACATACTAAACATACATTTTCTTAAAAAATTTTATCTAGAAAATTAAAATAAGCGCAAATTTCAATGTAAGGTACAAAACGGACAAAACGATTAAATTAGTTACGATATCTATAGTTGAATTACGGAAACCTTGAATGGCCGCATATTCGCATTTGAGAATTAAACAAGTGATGAAAAAAACCAAGGGTTTTTAAAAAGGCACATTTTCAAAATAATATAGTGTTTCATACTGAGTATTTATAGGAATATAATGTTCAAGCTTCAATGTTAACGTTTAATTTAGGAAATATATACGTTGGTGACTAAGTTACTGCTTAATTATAAAAACAGTAAATTTTTTAAGTCCTAATAGCCCCTCTATGGGAAAGGTTGCCCAATTTCTCAAAGATCTAATCCTCACTATTCCCCTTCCCCCAACTTTTTTAGGTTCAAGAAAAAAAAATTGTGAATTCTACCAAGATTTGGAATTTTATTTAGAATTTTACTATATAAGCAAAAATGGTTAAAACTGACAGACACTTTCTTCAATTTAAAGAATCGCTTTTAAATTTAAGAAAATCTTTTAACATATGTTAAAGTATAATGTTGGACCTTTAAATTTTGTATATTAACAAAAAAAACTTTGAACAGGTATTCAAGTTACAGGTGTTTAAATATAGCAAAATTTCAATTTTCGAGCCCTTATAGCTCCTAATCATGGGGCTTGACAAAAAAATTTTGTTAACTGACTCCTACTAATTTCTGAGGATCTAACTTCTCCCAAAATTTCAAGACCCTAGCTTAGCCCGTTTAGAAGATATGTGGGGCAAAAAATTTTGCAAAAATTGAGTTTTGCATAATTGTAAAGTTTGGTACCGTATGGCAACCCTGAATATTTAAGGGATGTATTTATGTAAAGCATAAGAAAGCAGCTCTCTTTTACCGTTTTTAGATTGAAAATGTAGCTAACAGAACTCTTATTATACCAATTTAAATATAGAGTTTAGATGAAAATTTTATTGCACTTTTTATACCCGCGCATATATGACATCGGGTATATTAAAATTGCTCCTCCCTTTGTAACGCATTGATCTAGACGAACTAGATATTGTGTCAAGCGTTCGTATCGGGTCAGCAGCGAAAAGTAAATCGATCTAGCTATATGTGTCTGTTCGTCCGTCCGTCCGTGTGTCAGCACGACAACTCAAAAACTAAAAGGGCTAGAGTTTTGATATTCACACAAAGTCATTTTAGACAATTTGTATTGTAGGTTCCCTAATGTTTTTGGTTGAAATCGGACCAAGGCTTCGGAGAGCTGCCACACAACTTCTTCGCACCAATATGAATTTCCTCAAAACTAATTATACTACGAGGATGAAAATTACACACGGTGAGTTATTTAATGAATAGAGCACTTATATGAAGTTTCATAATGTTATGGACCCATTTTCGGGCAGCTGTTAATGGAGGTACTTGGTTCTATCTAATGAATCTACGAGATTATAATAAAACTGGGTAAAATATTAGGACAAGTTACTTGGCAAAGTTGGACATCATTCGGACAGACTTTTAGGGTGGGCTAATTCATTTTTTTTTTAAACAAAAATTATGAGGTAATGAATTAAATTTTTTTTAACTATTTTACTTTATATTTTTTTTTGTAATATATATAATAGCATAAGGGTTATTTTTATACGGTATATTTTATTTCATACATCATAGTAAGTATGCACGGGTATCTAAAAGTTGACAAGGGCAACTATAATCTTCCTCGTTTCTTTTTTTTTATTTTTTTTTTTTACTAATTCAAATCTTAACACAGGTATTTAACCATTGCACCACCCTTTAAGGACAGATTTTAATGTTCTTTCAAGATATTCAGCTGATTTTTTTATGCATATGGGAAGCGTTTAACATTATAACAAGCATTTTCTTTTATTTCATCTTTTTTTCTAATTTTTTTATCATATGGAAAAAATAATTTATCTATTTTCTATTAAAACCTTACTAATTATTGGAATTGTTTTCTAGATTTTTGATATTGAAGACCCTTGAAGTTAACGAATAATTAAAGGCTGGGGGGCTCTGTGGTTAGGAATGATAATTTATTCGAAAGCCCCGATTTTCGAATTTCTGTAACACTGAAAAACTTATCTGGTTTACGACTATGCTACTATTAGGCATTGATTTTATAAATAATAGTTCCTATTTACATATTATTTATAATTAAAATATAATGATAATCTATTATAAAACTACAAAAGATAAACAAATAATTAAATGAAATATGATATAAATCGCGGATACAAAAATATCTTGTAATTCAAATGCATAATGTAATTGTATCTATTGAAAATCTAAGGTGGTCTAAGGTATTAGTACCTTAGAATTTCGTAAAATAAGTCATTGGTCAATTTATTGGAATCAAATTTAAAAATTAATAATTTTACTCATTTAAATTTTAAGTAATACCGCAACACCCTTAAAAACTTTACGTTTTTGAAAAAATTTTTTAATTAAGTTTCATATTAATTTTTTGTACATAACAGATCATGTCATATCAGAAAACAACCTAGTCAAATCGCCATCATGTATTTAACAGAAAAAGAACCTAGTCAAAAAATAAATTTGATTAATAAAAACTGTTTTATTAATAAATATTAACATTAATATATATTTTAACAGTTTTTTAAATTTGTAAAACACAACCCTAGAAATTTTAAGTAAATGAAGACAAAACAAAATTAAATAACAATAATAAGTACACGTAATTATATTAAAAGTGCCTAAACAAATACTTATTATAAAATTTTATTTGAAAAATTTTAGGAACTGATTACAATAAAAAAAATTTAATATTTTTTATCAATGGTATTATTTAAATTTCCAAGTATGCGGGAAAATTCAAAAAAATAAATATTTATGTTTTTTAAAAATATTCTTCTTTTTCTATGTGAAAGTTTGGAAGTTCAAAGTATTGTATAAACAGTTTCTGATCCATTTTATTTCTCAATTTCTATAATATTTGAATACAGTTCAGACGGACTATCAATTTCCGAACTTCTTTACTTATATTCTGGTTTCTAATTGCTTTCATAGTATTCCCTTTGGAATTTCGAAATCTAGCTTACACAGAATATGGCCGGCCCTATATTATATTGCTAGAACATTGGTGTCAACATATACTACATTGCTCTAAGCTGTGCTGCATTCTAAATTTTTCGAAATTGTAGCAACATTAGTTTAAATTGTTACACACAGATTTCATAAAGATCTGAAAGAATTTTTTCAGGTACTTCTTTTTATATTTGGGGACAATAAGGTCCATTATATTTGTCTATTTTTGAATTGTATTCGCACCCTTGAAAGGAATAAATATTTAAAACAAAAATATATTGAAAATATCACGTAGAATAAAAGAAGAACGAAAAATTGTTTAAAAGTAAATATTTGATAATTTTTTATTTTATTTTCTTGGGCTATTATAAATTCAATTTAGAAATTTTTAAATATTTGATTTTTTTTTTTTTTATTTTATTAAATAACTTGAATTATGCAATTCAATTAGGGAAAATAAACAATATTTTTGAATTTTTTAATATAAATTTTATGAAATTAAACGTGGGCGTGAAATTTTTTACAAAAAAAAAATCTTAATTCAAAATAGAAAAAAGATACTTAATATATAAAATAAAAACAAATTATTATAAAATAATATTGTAAACACTTCAAATTTTAATAATTTAGGGATTTAAATTAAATAGAATAACTCATAATTCTAGTTCTTTTTTAAGTTAAGTATCGGTTTTTTTACCAAGAAAACTTTATAAAATGGATTGTTTTTCAGATTTTTGTACATTTGTTATGTCGCTTTCCTTCAGACATTATAAAATATTAACTGCCTAATAATTATACTCGTATGTTTATACGTCTAAAAGGTATACTAAATTTGCCATTGCGCTTGCGAAACAAAGATGGAGGGGGATAGATAATGACTCAAAGGTATCCGTCCATCCGTCCGCACGAGTGGACACAAGTAGCTGGGATTTTGAAATTTTCCCAAATTTGTTTTTATGCAACAGCCGTCATCGCTATCGAAATCCAGCCATTTTGCTACACGGGTTCGAGTAGCCATACAATTTCTTTTATTATTTCATATGAGCATTACTCTATACGTAATAAAGCTACAATAGTAGTTAACTTTAGTGGCCAATGTCTGAAAAAAATATTGTCGTATAGTAGAGGTTCGAAAAGCTGCCTTGCAACTTGTATTTTCTTTTCTTCATAACGGAGAGCCTAAAAGTTGTGTATTTAAAATTTTGCCAAAAGTAATTAACTGGATGATTTAATGTTTATTTTACAGTCATATGGGCATCCCAGAGTTGACATAGTCTACTCTACTACACTCTTCCAGGTTTTTTTATGATTTTTTATGATTTATACCGAAAACTTGGTTTTTCCTTCAGTTTCATTTATCCTCGAACAAGATAGCATCTCCTTCAATCATTAAACTGCTGGTTATTATAAACTGTTTTGCACATTTGGTTTTTAATTGATTCACAAATACTTTTATCAGTATAGTTTTTGTAAATTAGTTTTAAAGTTATCTTAAATTGGTTTACAAACCTTCATTAATCATTCCAAAATATATTTTAGCAGCACAATAATTAATATTAAAGTTTTGTTTAATAATATTGTAATTCATTGTTTTAATTTTCTTATTTTCTTGCCCTACATGATAATTTTTTCAACTTATAATCTTTTGTTCTGCAAATGTAAAATTTACATATTTATACAGAACAGTTTTTCAATCAATCGCATTATTGGCGTTTTATTTAAGTATTCATAAATTTTATATTCTATTATTCTAACACTATAAAATTTTCTTAAATCCTTCGTTAATTGATTCCTCACATAACATTTTTAATTGCCTGTGCTAAGAACAGTACAAATATCTATAAAACATTTTAACTTAAGTTTCAATATTTATTAAGTTAGAACCTTATGTTCTACTTGTGATGGGTGATATTGCCAAAACTCAATTTAGGCTCAATGTCCCATTATCTGTGAGTCATAATGGCTTTAAATTGTTGATTTATATCACCATAATAACTCTTGTTTTTTTTTTATGTTAGGATCTATCAATAATACCATAATTTAATATTTTGGGATTCGCCTAAAAAAATTCTAAAAACTTTTACATTATTATGTTATTCTAGTTCTAAATTTATAACCGAGTGTAAAGTTTAAATATTTTCAATAGGTTCTATATTCCATTCAACCCCGTGGCTTACGCGCCCTTCCCTACGAGCTACTCTTTGTTCCTGCCTTAGTAAGACCTTTCACTTAGGGCTTCCCTTGAAGTTCGCGGAAGGCACTATTATTTATCTGCCATTTTCTACAATAATAAAGAAATAGCTGACAAAATTCCACAATCTTTTAATCATGAGTATATTCATTAATGCTGTTAAAATAACTTCAATGTGAGACATAAGACCCTAAAGATACCATTTTGCGGTTTTTAAACCTAAGGTCGGATGTATTACTTCTACATTTTAGATGAGCCATTCAATATTTAGGCACTGCTGGTGGGACGTAATGTGCAAGGAAATTATGGCCCAGGCCCTATGGCATTGCAAATTAAAATTTCAAAACCTTATGGAAATGTGCAGCATTATAACCACTTTATATTACATATATGTAGTCATGTTTTAATGTAGCGCCTGCTTTTTTTTAATCTTTCATTAAATTCAGAAAGGGTAGTAAACAATTTTCTATTTTCATTGTTTGTTAGTTTTGCATTCAAAATTTATTTTCCAGCATAAATAATCCACATATATGAGTAGATATATAAAAAAATATGTGGAAATAACAAAATTTTCATGAATACACGTATTGGTAAATAAAACAAAAAAAAGATTACCCCAACTCAATAAATTAAGAAAAACTTTTTTTAAGTATTCAATGTACCAGTACAGATATTAAAAGTAAGTTGTTTTTTTCTTGAAAGCCTCAGAAAATCAAGTAAACTTACAACGCCAATAAATGGTTTACTTTTGAATAAGAAGAAAAGTAAAAGAATTAAAAAAAAAATTATGCTTATGATATATATTTTATGTATATCTACATATATAACTCTATTATATAATTAGAGATGTATACTAGAACGTAAATTTTAAAAATAAATACAGTATGTGTACGTTGCCATTTAACATCCCGTACGTGATTATACGTGACAACACAAAAATATAAAATTGTAGACAGTAAAAATGCACTTTTCGTTACATGTCACACGTCTGTTATGTTTCCTCTTATTTAACTGAGGAATGTAAATATGGAGTTCAAATTATAAGAAAGTTTTGAAATATTTATTATTCTTATGACACGTTCCTTTTTGAGAATTTTTACTAAAGAAAAAAATTGTGTGGGGCATTATGTTTTACCATTTTACCAGCGCATGGACATATTGCATAAATTTTGGGCAATATAATTTACAAGTGGAGAGGCACAATACCCCTAACATCTTAAGGCTGAATGGCACTCCGAAAATTGAGGGGCTATATGTTCCACAGGCTATGGGTTAAAGCGCCCCAAAAATCTTTAGAATCTTGACTCACCAAACTTATAAGGCACTTTAAACAGCTTTTATTGAACTTACTCATCGTTAAAGGATTCCGGAATCTTGTGAGTCATTTTTGAAAATGAAAGAAAATAGTACGTGAGAACGGTCGTCCTTTGCGCGGGTGCGGTAGTAGAAATAGCAGCTCCCATTTCTTTAAGGGAAGCACGAAGGAAGCTGTGAGGGGAAACACTAGAAGTTTGGTTCAAAAAAGGGCGTAATTTTAGTGTGTTTAAGACACAAATTACCCATAGATTCTAGGAAAAACATTCACAGTAACTAATTTTTGGCACTCCCTGTTTTACACTGTAATCTGATTTCAAAGAGTTTTTCATTATTTCGAAGAAAAAAGTCTTAAGAAAACAGAAATTTTGTCAATAACCCCATTAAAACTTCCGTTGGCAATATAAAAATACCAAAATAAATTTGTTTTTGTTTATGCTTAAACAAATAAACGTTTGTAGTTATATACTTAGTCTATAAAATTATATGTAAATAAATACACTGTCTTGTAATGTATTGTCTAGCAACATAAATAGTTATATAAAAACAGGGTGATTTGAAGTTAAATAAAGGATGGTAGATTAATTAATAAAGTTTTTGTCACGAAAATAAACATGAAGCTTAATTTATTAAAACTAATAGTTAATACCAATATATATATATACTTGACTACTATTGTATAATAATTATTGTTTCCATGACAATTTTAGAAAAAACATTACCAGATAAACAGTTGACAAATTTGTGACTGAATAAAATCATATAGCAAGGTTCTTATTTTGCAATTAATATATTAGTTAGAATTTTAAAAGGCCAGAAATAGAAAATTACGTTTAAAATTTTAATAATTAAAATAATAAAAAACCACTGAGCATATTATATAAAAGCAAAAAGTAAAATTTATTTTAATTCAATTTAAGGTAAAATGAGACGCTATTTTTTTTCGTTAGAAAAAAGATATCTTGGATATTTTTAGTACAAATTTTTAGTTAGGTTTCGAATTATACGGAGAGAAACTCGAAAACTTTATTTTCAATATTTTTAATTCAGCATAAAAACCAAATTTTGTTAAAATTAGTGTTATATTTTCTATTATCTACTCTATAAATTACAAAACTTATGCTTATTTAATTTTTAAAATCTTTAAATTTTTTACTAAGGATTAAAAGGGAGCGTATCGAAATTTCGTCTGTCAAAATTTCTCGAAAAAATTTCATTTCATTTAAATGCTTTCTGTTGTTGACGCATTATCTATGAAAAGAAATGTGGAGAGATTTTAATGTTAGGTACAAAATCAGGGTGTTAATATTTAGTTTGTTGGGGTTTGGGTGCGGCAGCGTCCTTGAGCTTTAATGGTTTGATTACAATGTATTATATATGACGAAAACTTATGAGGGTTTTAAGGGTTGAATACAAAATCAAGGTTTTCATAATTTCCATAGCAGAAGTTTGAGGGTGGCAGCCCCCTCTATATTAAATATTTTACTGCTGATGTAAGAAAAAAAAATCATGAGACAATTTGGAGTTGTATACAAAATCAGAGTTTCAATAATTTAATACATTATTTTGTATTTTCGTTTCGGTTACGAATTAGCGATGGTTCGGGGAGACTCAATTTTTTTGTAAATTTTATATGAAATTTTAGAAATGTTGTTTTTTTGTATAGGTATACCGAAAATTTTCAACATATTTGTAAAGTATAATCATCCAGGGTTGATTACAGAATCAGGATATTGCCTTATTCCAAAATATTTATATAATTTGTGAGATTCGGAATTATAAGTCATTTTAAAGTTGAATTGAAAAGTAAGAGTGTTTCCCTTTACCTTAAAAATTAACTAAAAAGTTAGAAAAAGGAAAAAAAAAGTAAAAATTTTTTATTAAAAAATTACTTTTTATAATTCTATAATAAAAAAAGCCATAGACACAGGCAAGTTCAATTAAAAGTATATAATAAGCATTAATATTTTTTTGAAATATTTATTTGGTATTTTTTTTTTGTGGATTTATCTTTTTTTTTTTGAGTTTCGTATTCGTCCAACTTCATTTATTAAAAGAAAATATGTGGTTGTAAAAGGCGAGATTTTAAGACACGAGATATTGAGAGGCAACATTTTGAAACGCAGCATTTTGAAACACGAGATTTCGTAGCCAACCCGGATTAAAATTGCCAAAAAAAACACCATTTTTATTTAAAACCGCATTTTAACATAAATTTTATTAAAAACTTTGAAATAAAAACAAAAAACTTTTAAAACTAAAATTAAAAAACAAAATACAAAAAAAAATTACATTTACTCCATCAAATAGAACAAAAAAAATTAAGGGAAAAGAGAGAAAATAGAACAAATGAAAGAGAAATAAAAAGTATTCAAAAATAAAGCACCGTTACCATCATGTACCGTTACGTTTTCTAGTTTATAATTTCTAAAAGATCAAAAACGGTAAAAAAAAAATTTTATGGATTTAAGTCACGTTTTTTTCTCTTTTACTGAAGCAAAAAAAAAAAGTTAAAAACAAAAACAACAAAATACATAGAAAAAGAATAAGAAAATATAACAGCAGTTGAAAGAAAATAACATCTGAATTCAAGAAAACTTCGACTTTAAAAAAAATATTCTTTTGACATAAGAATGTACAAGACAAGAATATAGTGTCAAGAACAAAGATGTTAAATGCGTTGTATACATTTGTGTTTGTATTGTCAGATGAAAAAAAAAAAAAAAACAGTCCAACACAGGGTACAATGTGCCGTACAATGAATAGAAGTGTCATACTTTGAATTAAAATTTAGTGTTGCCGTGTACTCTTTAAAAATTGCACAAAAAACCATCTAGAACCTTAGATCAGAAGGTATACTAAATTTGTCATGACGTTTGGGGCACAGTAAAGAATGGTGGGGTAAATATGCACTCAAGTGTATGGATCGGATTAAAATTGAATAACGATATGAACACAAAAGAATAAAGGACATACAATTCTGCAAAATTTCGAACATTTGTATTTATACAAGAGTCGCCCGCCCTTGCTAATAAAATCTACCTAGTTTCCTCAGCGAGTTCGTGCAGTTGTTCTACTTTAAATTGTAGCGAGTTCGAGTATCTGCTGTGTTCATCTTCTTTTTTTAATATGAACATAATTTAAAATAAAACAAATCTAAGTATCTAAAATTTTGTCAAAAGTAGTTAACTTTAACATTAGCCATTAATGTTCGCACAAAATGTAGTTAGTCTATTGCAAGATATTCGAATATGCGGGTATTTTTGCGGGTATCCTAGAGTTGACACAGTTCACCATGTATTCTAATCTATATTTAATTTTGATATTTATTCTATTTCAGTACAACTTATTCATACAAATTAAAATAAAATTCAGAATTATAAATAAAAAAAATTAAAATAAATGTAAATTTTGCTTATATTTCGGCAAATTTTTTCTTATTTTTTTGATACGATAGTATACATTTGTTTTATATTTTAACATCGGAACCGTTTTTGTATCTTTTCTTTTATTATTTACTTAAATATTATTAATTAAATGAGAAACAAAATTTAAATATCAAAATATTTCCACCTTAATGCTTATATTTTATTTAAATTCTGTGAAAAAAATTTATTCACTGTACTTCACATACTTTTTTTAGCTTTTGTTATATTAAAAAAGTTTTTTTTGGAAACAGTATGAAATTAAAGTAGGTACGTTGTTTTTCATGTTAAATGAAATATAAACGCGTTTTAAAATATTAAATTTTTTTTTTTTTTTAAATTTTAAAATCAAAATAAGTAAATAGTATGCAAGATAATATTTTAATTATTTAAACAAATTCATTTAGAGCTCTGCAGTACTAATTTAATAATAATAATTACGACGAAGAGTAGACTGTGTCAACTCTGGAATACCCGTATGACCGTAGTATAAACATTATATCATCCGGTTAATTACTTTTGGCACACTTTCGAACATTCGGCTTTATATGTATAAAGTAATGCTCATGTGAAATATAAATTGTTCAAGGTGGAAATATTTCGATATTTAAATTTTTTTTCTCATTTAATTAATAATATTTAAGTAAATAAAAGAAAAGATACAAAAACGTTTCTGATGTTAAAGATGCTCAATTAAAAAAGGAAGTTGTATGTCAGGCACTCGAACCCGTGAACCCAAATGGCTGGATTTCAATAGCGATGACGGCTATTGCAAGCGAATTTGTGAAAATTATCCTAGCTGCTTTTTTTTTGAGCTACCGTGCGGACGAGGACGGATGGACATATAACTTAATCGATTTATTTTTCGATTCTGTTGTATTTATTATAATCAAAATACTTTATTTTAATTATTAATGTTCATTTATTGAAAGCTTATGCACAATTTTTTTTAATTACATTTCTACATGCCGACATTGGTTACTTATATATATCAATTACATGTCGTTTACACAAGTTTCAGTCTATCAACAACCCAGTAAACCTTGTATAAGTGATGCATACTTTTAAAGTTTATACAACAGATTCATACCTTTGAGTCTATTTCTTAAAAAATTTAAATTTAATTGCTTAAGCTAAAATTTTTCAACTATTATTATGAAATTTTGCCGAAAATAGTTTAATTTTATGACCCAAGGTTTGTACAATATTTAGTTTATGTAGTACAGTTGGTTCGAGTAGATGCTATACAACTTCTTCTCTTATATGAGCATTATGATTGAATGTTGTTTATATTACGGTCATACGGGTATCCCAGAGTTGACCAGTCTAATTTTCTACATTTTTCCTCTAAGAAAATTTTGTTTTTCAAATTAAACCAGGGATGAATTTCACCTTTAGAAAATTTTTTCTGATTCAACGAAGCTTTTCTTAAGAAGAAAAGATCTTAATAAAAAGGATTTTAAAAACTTCTAAATTCATGAAATTTTTTTTAGGCCAATTTTATATCTATTTGGATTATAATTTTCTTTTCAAATAACATGGTAACTCTGTTATAAAAGTCTTTCAGTTTTTTCTTTTATTAATATGTAATTTAGGTTAATAATATATGCTATATCATGTATTTTGTAACGCATGATAAAAATTTTTGTTTTTTAAAACCTGAATCCTGATGTGTTCTACTTGAAAGTTCATAATATGTACGTGAATAAATTTAAAGCATAGGAGTTCTGCCCTATAATTTTGCAGAAAATGTTTTTTTTTCCGTCTTCCACTCTTGTGTATATTTTTTTCGATTAATAGTAATCGTAATAGTAATGGTATATAGCTTTGTTGGCTGATGATTTCTCTATTCTTTAATAAAGATTGCCTGTTTTATTTTATATCTATTTTATTATTTGAATTGAATTGAAGAAGAACGTGTTTTTTTCTACTATTAAATTTTAGTTCGTTAAATTCTAACGTTTTAGAATAATTCATAGCAATTTCTTTAATATTCCGCTTTCCTGTGTTTGAACAATTTCGCTTTAAACGAATTATATTCAAAATTGCCATTTAACTTCAGGTTATATTCGTGAAAAAAATTATATTATATAAAATTATGTAAACATTTGCATTTTTTCAGATATTTCTTTCAGTTTAGAAAATTTAGAAAGGAATTCATCAAAATTTTAAATAGTAAAATAATTATACTAGCATAGTACTAGTATCTTTGAAAATATAAAGTACAAATAATATAAATTAGAAAAGTTTTGATAAATAATGAATTTGTTCAAAAAAGCATTAGTATTGCATAATTGAATATTAATATTCCTGTTTAATGTAGTATACAATACTAGTACCAGTCATAACAGTCAGAATCTTCCCTTTAGCAACTATTTTGAAGGAAAACTTATTTGATCATACATGATTTTTAAATAATTATTATTATAATATTGTTATAACTATTTTCTTATTTCTTTCTAGGTAAGTGCTAAATTTTAATTAAAATCTAACAAATTAAGGAAGCGTCAAAGACTTTCTGAAATTAAAAGTATAAAAATGATTCATTTTGCGGCAATAAACCAGGCAAGTAAATGTTAATAATAACTATAATATTACAATGTAATTTAGAATTAAATGTAGCAGAATTAAGAAACGAAAAGAAAATATAAATCTAATTTATATTTAGGAACTTAAATACCATAATTTAACAACTCAATTATTAGCAGACAGAAGAAACATGTCCATTGCAAGTGATATATTAATAACAAAGGTATGCAAAAACCATTAACCCAAATTAACATCATACAATCAATACCATTTAACAATAAAACGTTAAGTCTGCTGTCAAGCAGACAGAGATCGAGCATTTTTATGCAAGCAAATCCTTTAACTGGTCGGAGTTCTATTTTGCAAATATATTAATGCTCTTATGTGTTTTGCCAATCTTCAATTATGCCATAAGTAAACCAATGTTGGAAATTAGTTCTGAACATTCGCTCGCTATTTGTGTGATCAAGGCCTAACTCTTCATGTGCGCAATTGCATGCGATTCTTATATTGGGTTAAGTGCTTTAGAAGATTGAATTGCATATTGATCTAATAGCAGAACCTACGAACTTCCAGAAGTGTTTATATTAAATTCCCGTTCAATATGCATTGCAAGAACCAGTTTTTAAGAAATCTGATATATTTTGTTGATTTTAAATACAAATTAATATAATAAGTAAAGTTTCATCATATATATTTATTTTATATAGGCTAGGAAAGTTTCCAACCAACGCCCTATACCAAATATACTCGGTATTCATTTTGCCACACATTATTTATCTCAATCCTATATGGAGTGGTGTTAGTCAGCAATTATTACATTAAGGATAGATGTCATACATAAAAAGCTATAAAAATAATAAATTTTCATACTCCTAGGCACCAAACACATTTGTTATTTTTGGATAGATATCAAAGTTTTATTAATATATGTAAAACAGAGCTATATATAACTTCGAAACGAAACGATAGTACTATTGATCAAATTGAGGCAAAACGAGCATATAATTTCGAAACCAATGAAGATAGAACGTTTTATTTGGTATAAGGGTGTTTCCCCTTCTTTCCTCCTTGTGGGAGTAGGTTTCCCCTTCTTTCCTCCAATTGGAGTAGTAGTTCGGGTGGTGTTAGTCAGCAATTATTACATTAAGGATAGATGTCATACATAAAAAGCTATAAAAATAATAAATTTTCATACTCCTAGGCACCAAACACATTTGTTATTTTTGGATAGATATCAAAGTTTTATTAATATATGTAAAACAGAGCTATATATAACTTCGAAACGAAACGATAGTACTATTGATCAAATTGAGGCAAAACGAGCATATAATTTCGAAACCAATGAAGATAGAACGTTTTATTTGGTATAAGGGTGTTTCCCCTTCTTTCCTCCTTGTGGGAGTAGGTTTCCCCTTCTTTCCTCCAATTGGAGTAGTAGTTCGGGTACCACCCACACAACTAGTGTTTCCAAATCTTAATATTTTCGGTATAAGGGTGTTTCTTTACTATTTCCTTTGTGTCCCCGAAATTTGTGCTCAATTGGAGTGGTATATGATATTTTAAAGCTTCGAAATTCATAAAAGGAGTGACTTAAAATATAGATAGAACCTTTAAATTTGCTATAAGGGTTAACTAGTAAAGAAAGTACGGCGGGGATTGCATATGGCCAAAATAGGCTATTGGTTCGGGCTTAAGAACTTTTGATCGGTTCAAGACTAACTAGCATATATCCAAAAACACTATAACCCAAAAACTATTGAATCTATTTTGATGAATTTTGGAAGCCTTCAAAGGTCTGATTTTAGAAGCTTTATATCGAATTGAGCTAGGTTTAAACTTGTGGTTTAAGCTGAAAAATATGTAAGATTTCAGTAAAAGCTCCATTTTCGTACTGTTAACCAAATATCGTAAAAAAAAAAACCAGAATATGTTGACATTATAAAAATGTGTCTTTCTACAAATTCTTCCTCACACTATCTTATTATGTATTCAATTTACCATTTATATAGAATTATAAATTGAATATCTTGACAATAAGAGTCGTCTACTTCAATATCCTGTTGTGGTTAAAAAATAAAAAATTATAAATTTTGCAATAAAACAATCTATGCAAATATAACAATAAATTTGAATATATAAAATTAATTTCTTCTAACCTAAATAACTTCAACAAATTAAAAAAAATAAAATCAAATATTTTAGTTTATTAAAGAATGTAACAATATCTTATTTATATATTTCTCATTTTTCAAAGGAATTGCAGTTAAAATTAGAAATAAAAAAAAGTGAGTACTTTCCTTTTAATTTCACTAAAGTTATTATTTGCTATTATTCGAATACTAGCATTGAAGAAGCCTGCATGTTGTAGACGAAATACTCCTAGGTATATATACTGGGAATACTGGGAAGAATTTTAGTGAAGTTAAAAGAAAGCTACTCGTTAGTCCATTTTCAATCAATTTGTCTTCTTATTTTTTCTGAACAGCTCAAGTTGGAAACTTAGATTTTAGTACAAGTTAGATCCTCAGAAATTAAGTACGAGTCGGTTAAGAAAATTTATTTGTCCCGCCCCCTGTTTAGAGGCTGTTAGGGGTCGAAAATGGAAATTTTACTATTTTTAATCATCTGTAATTTAAGCCTGTCCAAATTTGCTTTAATAAATATATTAAATTCAAAGCTCAAACACCATATTTCAACATTCAAAAGGTTTTCTTAAAAGTAAAGGGGATTCTTAAAATTGAAGAAAGAATCTTTTAGTTTTCACTACTTTTGATAAATGATAAAATTCTAAAAAACAATTCCAAGTCACAATTTAATTCCTTAAACCTCAACATATTTGAATGGGGAGGTGGGGTTCTCGAGAATAATCACAAGTTTGCTTCGTAAATTTATGGTTTAATATAAGAACATATATATATATACATATATATATAAAACATACAAAATATTTTTTCAATTCAATATTATTTTAAAAATATTAACTAAAAGAATAAATTTCAAATAATATATTTTTTTTAATATTTTCAAATAAAAAAATTTCAATAAAAAAAATAAATATTTATTAAAAAGTTAAACTAACTTATCGACATAACCACATATAATACATAAAAAAAATTTAATATATAAATAAAATAAAAATGCCTTTTAAGTTTATCATAAATAAATGCAATAAAATTTAATAAAAATAAAGTTTCTTTTATTATTCTCAACCTTTATTAATGGCACTTGAAACAAAAAGTAATTATTAGAACCAAAATATTAAAAAAAAATAAACAATATAAAACAGTAAGCCAATAAAAAAATTCGAAATAAAGTAAAATGTAATTTATACTTGTACTTATGATAAATGTAAATTTTCATAAAAAACCATTTAATTAACGAACCCATAAATCTTAAATTTTTAAATTTGTATTATACAAAAAATTTTGAACAATTGTACAATAGAGAATATTGCATAGTCTTACTAGTACTTCAATGGCAATAAGGTAAATATTTTCAGAAAAATTTCAAAAATATGTACCTGTTCCGTTTCTATGTATTGACTAGTTTCTTCGCGAATCATAGTTTTGAAAGTGAAATATAAAAGAAACTTTTAAGTACATACTTCAAAGTTAAAACTGACTGAAAACAAAATATTATGTTCAAAAAAATTTCTGAATTTTGTATTTTTTTATGTTATTTAACTAAAAACGAGGAAGATTATAGTTGCCCTTGTCAACTTTTAGATACCCGTGCATACCCACTATGGTGTATAAAATAACCGTAATTTACTTCCCTTATACATTTAACTCATTACTCCATAATTTAGACGTAAAAAAAAAAAAAAAAAATTAACAAAAAAAAAAAAAAAAAAATCACAAAACAAAAAACAAAATTTTCATTCATTGTCCCATAACTTTAGCTTAAAAAAAAAAAAAAAAAAAAAAAAAACAAAAAAAAAAAATGGCCCGCCCTAAAATTCCGATGGTCCGAGTGATGTCCAACTTTGCCAACTAACTTGCCCTATTACTTTACCTGCCCAATTTTAATTTTAACCTTATAGCTTCATTAGATTCACAGTTATTGAATCGAAAACTTTGTATGGCAGCCCCCCAAAATGGGGCCGAAACATTTTGAAACATCATATAAGTGCTCGATTCATTATATAAATAACTGTGTGTAATTTTTATCGTCGTAGTATAATTAGTTTTGTAGAAATTCATATTGGTGCAAAGAAGTTGTATGGCAGCCCCCCGAAAATGGGGCCCTAACATTTTGAAACTTCATATAAGTGCTCGATTCATTATATTACTAACCGTGTGTAATTTTCAGCCTCGTAGTATAATTAGTTTTGAAGAAATTCATATTGGTGCAAAGAAGTTGTATGGCAGCCCCCCGAAAATGGGGCCCTAACAATTTGAAACTTCATATAAGTGCTCGATTCATTATATAATTAACCGTGTGTAATTTTTATCCCCGTAGTATAATTAGTTTTGAAGAAATTCATATTGGTGCAAAAAAGTTGTATGGCAGCTCCTCGAAGCCTTGGTCCGATTTTAACCAAAAACAATAGGGAACCTACAAATTGTCTAAAAATTACTTTGTGAAAGTTTCAGAACTCTAGCTCTTATAGTTTTTGAGTTATCGTGCTGACGGACGGACGGACACACATAGCTAGATCGATTCACTTTTCGATTCTGATTCGATACGTACCCTTGACACTATATCTAGCTCTTATATTTCGATGCGTTACAAACGGAGGAGTAATTTTAATATACCCGATGTTCATATATGTATGCACGGGTATAAATATAGAGTTGATAAAATATAGAGATATATAATTTAATATAGGATATAAAGTTAAGTTGATATGTTTTTATAAATATAAAATTTGTGTTTGGGTTTTTATGTGACCATTAAAAATATTTTATACATATTTCCTTCTGACAATATATAAAAGCTTAAATGAATTCACGTTATTCAAAGCTTAAATATGCAAACAGAGGTATCAAACAAGCAAAAATCGAAGGTTTTTGGGGACCATTTCACAAAAAATCTTTTAAATTTTCGCGAAAGACTGTTATTGCTGCTTTTTTTGTTTAATAAACTATGATTTGCATTTCCATGATGAATAAAAACCTGAAGATAAAGATACATATTTTTATAAATCTTTAGAGGAGATTTCATTATTTTTTAAAATAATTAACTACAATTTACTTTTTTTTTTTTTTCCAATATTGTTTAAATTTGTTTGTTGTTGTTTTGTTTAATTATTTACTATTAAAAAGTAAATACTTAAAATTAAAAGTAAATTAAATCAAATAGTAAATATCTTCATACGAAATCAATTACAATATATAGACTCTCCAATCCAAATGTATTTCAATGTAAAAATGTGAACAACAAAACTAATGAGAAACTGCTTGTTAAACATTCTCATTTACCCAACTTTAAATAATGATAGAAGAAGTGCACGTACCATTTGCATAAGCATTAAAAAAATAATGCGTATGCAAATTACAATGTATTTTTCTGTCTGAATACCTCAGGATAGCAAATATCATTTTAAAAAAAAGAAAATTCGGGAGCATTCTTTTCCCATACTAGTAATTCTATGGATTATTATCAATTTTTGTACTTTAATTTTATTAACTTTATTAATATTTATTATAAAACTAGCTGGTATCTGGTACCTAGCTGGTAAACTAGCCTGCTGCTAATTCGCGTGCTCTAATCATCGAAAGTAACACTTAGCAAACAATGTATAAGAAGCCAAATGGTTGAGTGTTAGTGTGGTAGTCCTTGAATTAAATTAGTTTTTAAGTTGTATTTTAAATTATAAAGTACAATTAAAATCCAAGGAAATATTTTTTTATTGTAAATGTCATTAAATTCAATTTTAAAGGAGAAATACGTATTATCATACAAAAATTTATTTTATGAATATATTTAAATTCAATATTAAATTTTAACAGAAAAAGAAATTTTAAGTTTATTTAAGGTCCAATTTACAGTTATACATTAAAAAAACTGGCAGAAAGTTATTTTAAAGTTTTTAGTATTAAAGAACGAATCGGTGTTTTAAGGAATATTTAAAATATTTAAATTTTTTTTCAAAAAATCAAAGAAATTTTTTTAACGAACTTATTGAATCGCATCGTATTTCCCGATTATTACTATTTTAATAATCGTACGCTCGAAATGGATTAACAAATTTTAAGTCTTTCTTTACAGTAGGCATGAATCGTGATAGTACAGTAAAGTCAGTGCCTATCTTTCATGCGAAAGGCAGTTAAAATAAATAAAAAAAAAGTTTTATCTGGTTTTCGACTCTATTCAGCTATCATTCACCATTTGGTTCAAATAAAAGGCTTAATCAATAATTAATAATTATAAATCTTTAATAAAAAATGTATTGATATAGCACTATAAACAAAAACAAAATATAAACAAAAAATTTAATTAAAATTTAATAGATATTTAGAATACCATATAAGTCAAATATAAAATTATTACTATACTTACATATAAACAAAATAAAATTGTTACTATTGAAAATCTAAAACGTTTCTTCATGTAATAAGCCATAGTAACCTATTACTATCTCATGTTTAAATTGTAAATGCAATTCAATATTCATATACCTATAGTATAGACAGATTGATTAGCCTAACAATTAAATAGAAAGCACTTTAAAAAAAAAAAAATTTGGTACTGTTATGAAGTACAACATATATAACTTTTAAAGGCACATACAATCTTAAATAAAAAAAAAAATTTTTCGTCACAATTGATTAACGGGATTCGAAGTAAAAAATTACAAAACTCTTGTTTTTCGAATAAGCGAGCCATCTGAAAAATTAAACTTAAATGTAAAAAACTATAAACTACAAAAAAAACATTTGATCAATCTATTAGAGGCCAATTTTTATTTAGTTTGTGGTTAACCGAATACACAATGTATAAAAAAATAAACAAGCCTACTTTTATAAAGTTTTGTTGCCGTTTATGAAAAAAAAACAAGACTACAGAATAGTGACTAATAAAAAGTTAAATAATTTTTATAAAAATAGATTAAAGTTTGTATCATGGAATTTTAATTATTAATTTTTCAACATGTGCTTGTTTTCCCAATATAAAAATCTATAATTTATAAGTGACCTTTTCAAATAAATACAAACAAAAACTTTTATAAACTTTTAGTTAATCTTATTTTAGTTCTTTTTTTTAAAGATTTCAAGGACTACTATTTTAACTTTACAGATAAAATGTACAAGTATATAAAAGTAGCTTTTTACACTGATCATTTAATCTATTATTTGAAATCTATTTATTTGAAAGAAAATATTTGAAATTAATACAAATTATTTAAAAATTTTTAAAAATATTAATTTCAAAATGTTGACCCGTATTTCATTGCTGAATACTTGGCTGAAAGGCCTAAAATAGTGCAGAAGTAATTTTGGTTTTAAAATATAAACTATCAATCCTATTCTAAATTCCCTCGTACAGCTACGTCGGAAATAATCTACAAAATTCTCAATTTCGACTTAACGCTACGAAAAATGAATATTCATTCGTAGCATATTCGTATTTCATATATTAAAAATTTTAAGGGTAAAATAACGAAAGAACTAGACATAATCAAAATATTAAAAAAATGATATGAAATATCTTATGTACTATTTTTTATTTATAATTAATCTTAAAATACTTTTTTCTCAAAATAATATTCAAAAATGATTAGATACTTACTACAAATTTGAAAATAATAAAAATCATTTTTACTTAAAAAAATGAATTCAAACGTCAAAGTTGCCATTGCCAATTTAATTTTCTACGAAAGAATTTAGAATCACTAAAACTTTTTTTTCGTTGCGTTGCGTAGCCAATTTTTTGTAGAAAGTCGACGAGGGAATTTAGAATAGTTGTGTATATCCTATAAAGATATTTGAAGAAGAACTTATAACAATAATTATAAATAATCGCTAACAGAATCCAGCTCATTTATTTTTTAATTAACTGTAACTAATAAACTAAATTTGGTTGAAAATTTACATAATGAACTCAAGCCGAAGAAACATTGGTTCGTTCTTATATTAATAAAGTTAAATTGTAATTTGAAAATAACAAAAGCTACTTTTACAAAATATAGTTTTAAAAACAAATAAAAATAAGTATTTAATAATAAAATTAAAATGGACAGTTAAAATATATTTTTGAAACATATATTTTGGAAAGTTTCAAAGTATTCCAAAGTTAATTTACGGTTAAATAACAATTCGTATTCGATTTTCGAGTAGGTGTGACTTTTAAATGACAAGGCGCGGCTAGAATTACCTAATTTTTAACGTGATTCAAACTCCGACCAAGTCAAATGCTTAAAATAGTTTTGACAAATAGAGGGAAAAATGTGTTCTAGTTCTAAAATGACTTGTAATAAATAATTTTATTTTTAGTGTACGCTTACAATATAATATGGGAGTGAAGCATGTAATTTTTTTTTCAAAATAAAATCAATGGATTTGTTCACTATAGTAGAACTTGCTCTTTCTCTGTTATTTAAGCATATACTTAACCACTTCATTATCCACACCCCAAATGAAGAATTAAACTATCAAATATTTTTCAATTACAAAATACTTTTCAAATTTCTTAACAACACATTACTTTTCAATATCATTTGCAATTAAAATGATATCGCAACAGATTAATCCGCTGGAACAAAAAAACTCCATCATCAAATTCCAATAATATTTAACAATTCCCAATACAAAAGGTTTATTTGTAAATATTTATTGATTAACTATAAAAATATTATTCACTATATTTTAGATTATGATTATTAATTTAGTTAGTGCGATATAGTCATAATCTAAAATATATCCAGAGATTTAACTGTGTTCGGGAGGTTTATTTTCCTATTTCCAAAGGTCATGCTCACATTATTGGAATAATATAAAAGTCCATATCAAGTATCTTTATTATATATTATATTCATTTATATTAAATAATATTATTATGATCTATATTTTGTTTTTAATGATAACAACATAATATGGTTATAAATTTGTAAACAATAGTATATAAGGTAACAATGAATAAGATACTTGTTACATAGATACAAAGCTCCTAATTACTTCAAAGACAAAAAGGATTGCCATTATTGTAAAACATACTTCAAATATTTAATATACCTTATGATAGATAAAATAAAACACCAACTTGTGTTTTATTTTATTTTTTTTTATGAACAATTGTTTCCAATTAATTTTTATTTAGTACAGTCTTTCATAGTAATCAGTTAAATATTTTATAGCTGGAATATTACATATGTATATGCAAATAATTACTTAAGTGCTAGATACTGAGTAATTTATAAATCTTTTATTAAAAATACTTTTCGAAAAAAGAGAATAAAATTAAGTTACCGTTATTGAAATAGTAGTTTGTAAAAATCTTGTAGTTTTTTTTGTTTTTTTTTTTTATGTCCTTATTGCCCCTCTTGGGAGCATAGGATATCTACCAGGAATCTCCACCTGACTCTATTCGGAGCAATTATTTTTGCTTCCTAACATGTTTTTTCATTTGAGATCAATTCTTCTAATATCGTTCGCCTCCAGGTGTTTTTGGAGTGGTCTCGTCTTCGGGTTCCAAACTAGTGCTATCCTTGTTATCTTTTCTTGTGGCTCTCTAAGTGTGTGCCCTATCCATCTCCACTTTTTCCTACACTACTTTGGGAAGTTTCCATAGAACATTATTGTTTATTGTGTTGGGCCAGTATACTCTTCATATGATTCTTAAAAATTTGTTAATAAACACCTGTAGCTCTGTGTGATGTTGTTCGTAACTAAGCAGGTTTCACTCCCATATGTTAAGGTGGTTTTTACCCAGGTTCCGAGTATTTTGTATCTCTGGACATTTGAGTGTTCTTCCATATAGGCTGTAAGCGCCCGAACATTGCCCTGGCCTTCTTGATTCTGCTTTTAATGGTCGACGTTTATTTTGCCGTTGTTAGATTAAAAAATTTTGTAGTAATAGTTCCATAAAAATTCGGCAAACAAAATCTTTATTATTTCATACTTTCTAAAATTAGCAGATGCAGTTAACTTACATTTTCGAGATTTTAGTTAGATTCTTTCAAGTTATTTTACAAATTCCTGATAATTAATAAATATGATAATAATAACACAAGTGTTATGTTAAAGTTTATCTAGTGTAAATAACCGTTTCAATAATTTCAGTACCGAAAGTTTAAAGTAAATTATAGATTATTTAAATTTTAAAATAGAATATTTCAATAATCAATGGTTAATAATTTATATAGTTTAACATCATTAGAAAAGACAACAAAAGTAATTTAAAATACTTAGAGTATTTAAATAAAAATTTTCATAAATAATTATAATAAATTTCCAACTCTTAAGGTACATATTAAAGTAAAATGATATTAAAAATTTTCCAAAAAGATTAAGTACAGTATTTTGTTTTCTAAGTTATTGAATTTATATTTCACAATTTATCTAACAATTTCAAAAAGTATTGGAGTACTAGTAACTTAATGTTTTTGTTTTTTTATTTTAGTTTAGTATCGAGTAAACTAAAAGATTCGTTATTAAAATTCATTTACATTTTTCTCGTTACTTAATTCTCAATCTTAATCCGAGATTTTAGTACAGGGTCGGTTTTAAAAAATTTAATTATATCCTATATATCATTAATTCAATAATTTTTTTTCCTAAAGATAAGGTCTTGATAAATATTGGAAAAAAACTTATTTCGAAGTTCCATTATTTCTTTCAATTTTTGAGAAATCAATATGTATATATATGTATATATTTTTCGGGAAGACAATTCGAATTTGTAAACATGTATAATAAACTTTTCAATTATAAAAGTTAAAAAGTATAATATGTAATCAAAGTTGAAACATAATATGCAATATATTTCAGGTTTACAAACTAATTCAAGTTTAGAATTTTTCAATATTAAATGTCAACAAAATATTTTGTTAACATTTGAATACACATTGGTTGTTTTTTATTTCATTCTTTTAAAGCACGTCCCTGTATAAAATTTTTTTTCAAATTGTGTATGTTCATTGTTTTTAAAACATTAAGTTCATTGTTAAATTCTTCTCTGACCAAATCTTATTAAAATTAATGTCCTCTACATTTTATACATGTAATTTCGTATGGCAGTACGTACATTGTATATATTTAAACTTTTGGGTGAAACTTCCGGAAAGGGGTTGTGAGCTATCAAGATGACGTCATTACATAACGGTACTAAATATCTCAAATTTTTTGAATATATATACCATTAGTGGCGATGGCGCCATCTAGTGGTCGAAAAATGCATTACAAAATGTTCCTAAGATTTTGTAGCATTTTTATTAAAATGTTATATTTTTCCTGTTAGTCCATAAACTGGAACCAACATCTTACAATATTGTAGGGCATGATATTGTCTTTCATAAACATCTTGTTTCATCTGGATCGGTGCTACCATTTTTGAGATATTGCAATTTAAAGTGAAATTTTTTTTTAAAAAAAAAAAAAAAATCAAACTTTCAAAAAAACTACTATAACTGTGAAATTTTCAAAAACACCCTGTATTATTATTATACCATTAGAAAGGTCTCTTAAAACTCTTTCCAACCGTATATAATAAGTATGGCATATGTTGACAAATAGCCCCACCAGAGAACATAAATGCAAAAATGACGCAACAATTTTATTAAAAAATACATTTTCATACTTATTTGTCATAAATTTATTTTGCCTTTTTGTTTTCCATTTGAAATATTTATTTTAAAATTTAAGAATGTACTTTATAGTTTGATACAATATTGAGTTGGGTTTTGTTTAGAAGATTTTTGAGGTATTTATATGTATGTAAAGTATAATTAGAAAGGACCTTAGAGTTGGTTATAAAGTCAGAATTATACGCTTTTTCCAGAATATTTATATACTAAGATTTTGAAGATTGACAGGGTTTTGAGTTGGATATAAAATTACGCTTATACTGTTCCAACAACCTGTATAACGTTTTATTTAGCCCTTTCGTTGAGCCCTTTCGTTGGTTGGGCGAACAGGTTGTTCGCATTTGAATGCGAAATAAAGCCATATCATTTTCTAAAATTTTACGAAATAAAGCCATATAGTAAAATTGATACAAATTCTAACACTAAAATGAAAAGAATGGTATAAGAATTCGGATACCTAATTCATTAAAAAAATTAATAAGTTTCTAATTTTTTTAATACACTGTAATAAAACATGTTAAATAATATTATATTTTCATTACGGGGGCTGCCGCCCCCGAACCCCCGCTAACTCAATTATTGAAGCTAGATTTTGAATCCAACACTAAAATGAAAAGAATGGTATAAGAATTCGGATACCTAATTCATTCAAAAAATTAATAAGTTCCTAATTTTTTTTAATACACTGTAATAAAACATGTTAAATAATATTATATTTTCATTACGGGGGCTGTCGCCCCCGAACCCCCGCTAACTCAATTATTGAAGCTAGATTTTGAATCCAACACTAAAATGAAAAGAATGGTATAAGAATTCGGATACCTAATTCATTAAAAAAATTAATAAGTTTCTAATTTTTTTAATACACTGTAATAAAACATGTTAAATAATATTATATTTTCATTACGGGGGCTGCCGCCCCCGAACCCCCGCTAACTCAATTATTGAAGCTAGATTTTGAATCCAACACTAAAATGAAAAGAATGGTATAAGAATTCGGATACCTAATTCATTAAAAAAATTAATAAGTTTCTAATTTTTTTAATACACTGTAATAAAACATGTTAAATAATATTATATTTTCATTACGGGGGCTGCCGCCCCCGAACCCCCGCTAACTCAATTATTGAAGCTAGATTTTGAATCCAACACTAAAATGAAAAGAATGGTATAAGAATTCGGATACCTAATTCATTCAAAAAATTAATAAGTTCCTAATTTTTTTTAATACACTGTAATAAAACATGTTAAATAATATTATATTTTCATTACGGGGGCTGTCGCCCCCGAACCCCCGCTAACTCAATTATTGAAGCTAGATTTTGAATCCAACACTAAAATGAAAAGAATGGTATAAGAATTCGGATACCTAATTCATTAAAAAAATTAATAAGTTTCTAATTTTTTTAATACACTGTAATAAAACATGTTAAATAATATTATATTTTCATTACGGGGGCTGCCGCCCCCGAACCCCCGCTAACTCAATTATTGAAGCTAGATTTTGAATCCAACACTAAAATGAAAAGAATGGTATAAGAATTCGGATACCTAATTCATTAAAAAAATTAATAAGTTTCTAATTTTTTTAATACACTGTAATAAAACATGTTAAATAATATTATATTTTCATTACGGGGGCTGCCGCCCCCGAACCCTCGCTAACTCAATTATTGAAACTAGATTTTGAATCCAACACTATAATGAAAAGAATGGTATGAGAGTTCGGCATAGCTATTTCATACAAAAAATAATCAACCCTAATTAATAAATATTCTGGAAAAGGGGGCAATCCTGGTTTTGAATCCAACTCTAAAATCCCTCCTAATTGAGAATCCCACATATACACATATATAAATATTCTGGAAAAAGCGTAAAACCCTGCTTTTGAAACCAACTCTAAAACTCCTTCCTAACTATTTAAATAAAAAAGTTTGGAAAATTAAATTGCTTCTATTTTCACAAATAAAATTACTTCTGATTTTGTAGCCTAAGGGCCTTTCTAATTATATTTTTACATACATATTTAAATAAAAAAAATTTTAAAACTTTGAGGTTGTCACCTCCAAAATCCCTCAAAACAAATTGTCAGAACCAAACTCAATATTGTATCCAAACCTAAAATGCATTCTTACATTTTTAAATTTGCCAAAAAGGCAAAATAAATTTATGACAAATAAAGTATGAAAATGTATTTTTTAATAAAATTGTTGCGTCATTTTTGCATTTATGTTCTCTGGTGGGGCTATTTGTCAACATATACCATACTTATTATATACCGTTGGAAAGAGTTTTAAGAGACCTTTCTAATGGTATAATAATAATACAGGGTGTTTTTGAAAATTTCACAGTTATAGTGGTTTTTTTGAAAGTTTGATTTTTTTTTTTTTTTTTTTTTTAAAATTTCACTTTAAATTGCAATATCTCAAAAATGGTAGCACCGATCCAGATGAAACAAGATGTTTATGAAAAACAATATCATGTCCTACAATATTGTAAGATGTTGGTTCCAGTTTATGGACTAACAGGAAAAATATAACATTTTAATAAAAATGCTACAAAATCTTAGGAACATTTTGTAATGCATTTTTCGACCACTAGATGGCGCCATCGCCACTAATGGTATATATATTCGGAAACTTTGAGATATTTAGTACCGTTATGTGATGACGTCATCTTGATAGCTCACAACCCCTTTGCGGAAGTTTTGCCAACTTTTGCATGTACATATACATATATTTATAATGATATTATGTATTTTCCAATTTTTTTTTTTTTCATTGTTTTAATGTATAAATTATTTAGAGCTTAAGTTTAAGTCAAAACTAATGACTTGATAAATAAGAATTGTTACAGATATAATGTAAAATATATTTTACGATATCTATAAAGTAATTCACAAAATATATGCGAATGTATGTAAATATGTAAATATGTGAATATATAGTAGCATTATCTTAAATGCTATCCTTCTTTTTAATAATATGAGAAGGAATTGGATTTTTTTTCTGTCTACTCTTGTCTTATATTAGATGAAAAAAAAAAACATTTTGTATATATTCTATTTATTATCATTTTCGATATACGTTGTTTTATATAACCCCCATTTAGTATATATATATATATGAACAATTCAATAATACCTTTTGTTTTGTAAAAAAAAAAAAAAATAAAAAATTTATTATGTACCTATATATAAGAATATAATACATATATATCAATAGAAATAAATTCATGCATTTAAAAAAAAAAAAATGGGATATATTGCTTGAAAGAAATCCTAGCAACAATAAAAACAACAACAACAGCAACAATAACAAAAGAAGAAAATTAAAAACAGAAAAATAAAATATTTAGTTAATTAATTGGCAATCGATATCATTACAATAAAATATAGAAGAGAATTTTGTAATTGATTAGAATGGATTAAGAGACAAATAACATTTTAGATTTTTTATTTTTTTATTTTCTTCTATTTTCCTTGCCATCTTTTATTTTCTACCATAAACTTTATGATTGTTATTTTCATTTCTCTTATTTTACTGTATTTTACAAATTCCCAATCTTATTTTTATTTATATTTATATGTGGAAAAATAGCAATCAATTTGTTTACCGTTATAATAATAACGGTAATTTATTTTATTATTTTTACTTAAATATGTAATTAAAACGAAAATATTTCAATTTTTATAGGTAAATATATATAGGTCCCTCGATATTGGACTTTACCATTTAGCCACTAGCATTTGGTTTAATAACCCGAGTGTTAAAGGATTTTTTTATTAATAGAGTGCGTATTTAATTCGAGGTACAGGTCATAAATATTTAAGTAAAAAAACAAAATTATTGAAAAATTTTCCTGTACAAAATTTCATTACTAACCAAAAATAATTTAAATATAAAATATGTGTCATATTCAAATAGAATAATATTACTTGTAAAATAATGGGAAGTATTGAAACTGGAATGCACAATCGCTCGCAAAGCCTAGGTGTTAGTACAGCAAATGCTATTCCAGGAACATTATATTATATAAAACCAGTAACATTATAGTCTTATTAAATAATTTTTATTTTAGTATATTTAAGTGTCGTCCCCTACCACATAAAATGTGATAAGTGAGTGATACTACCTTTCCTTTTCAGGTGTGGCAGTTAAATTTATTTTATATTATGATAAGAACTATGAAAGTATCAATTATAAATTATATTTTTTTTATTATATACGATCTGACCAGCGACTTTCTGAGACTTTCGATTGAAATGTCCCCACTTTCACCACTGAGCTATTAGTCAGATTATTCAAATATTTGTAGCGTTTTATTCTCAGCTTTTTAAAGTTGCATGACTTTGTATATATTATCATACTCAGGTTTTTTAAATTTCATGATTTTATATTTATTTATTTATTTATATTTATGTAAATATTACTTTTAGAGTGTTGAATTTAAAAAACTCTATACCCTTTCAGTAAAGTTTAATACAAGTAATACACACGAAATTTTTAGAATTCAAGCTTTTAGTTTACAATTAGTAACACTTTCTATTATTTTAATCATATTTTTCCTTCTCTTCTTTCAGTTTTCAAGATATATCTATCTTATAAAAATAAGTACTACTTCATCTTTGTAATAATTATATTTAATATAAATATGGTTAAATACTGTGTTGAACGGATAAAACAGGATTCAAATATTAGTATTCCAAAAAAATGTGCTTCAATTCGTAATTTTTTTTTTCTTACTTGCTATCTAAACGCTATGAACGGATTCCTTTATACATAATTTGGTGGGTTATTTGGAAAAGAGCAGGAAAATAGGATATTAAAGGGAAATTTGAGGGTAGATTAGAAATAAACTTGAAAAGATTCGTTTTGAATTTTAGCAAGTTGTAGTATGAAACATTATTGCGGAACACATTAGAAGGAAGTATATTCCACATATTAGCAATCCGCACAAAAAAAAATTTCCGTAACCAGTTTTAAACAATCATGTAATTTCAATAGTATAGAAATGAGCATTTGTTGATCTTCTAGTGTTACGTTAGAATTGTTTAAGAGGAGGCATAATTGGCTTTAGTTTAGTAAAGCAAGTGTCATTATCTACAAGATATCTATAAAACAGAAATTGCTTCAATATTTCGTAATTTTAAATTTTGCCGAGGTAACTTAAATAATTTTGGTATGCGCACGCGCAAACCCAAAAACTACACTCCGTCTTAGGTCGAATATAGGATTTATAAATATTAAACAGATCCTTAGGAGACAAATATTTTTTGCAGCGGGACTGAAAATTCAAGTATTTGACAGCTTTCTTAGGTATATTAAAAATATTCTCATTCCACAGAATTTTTTTGATTTTGCTGCAAACCTAAAATGCTTAGATTTTCAGATCGTTCTATATTTTCTGCGTATTTTTCGTAGAATTAGGTTAAACTGATTTCTTTTGCAGAAAATCAGGCAGCTTTGAGTTTTTAAGGATATTTTAGATAAGTCATGGTACTTAATATCTCAATACTTAGGTAGTGATTCCGGTACGTGTGACATTAAATTTCTTATGAAAATCTAGCATGCCACTAGAGTGTTGTCATTTTTCTCTTGCAAGCCTATGTAATGCTTACAGTTATAACATTTCGTGATATGTATTTTTTAAACGGTGACTCCTGCTTATTTGTATACAATGCTGGTTTTAAAAATTAATATTCAAAGTGTTCATTCATTAGAAAAGAATCAACCATGCGCAAGTAGTAAATCTTAGTATATATCTTCAAATTGGTTGTTCTTTGTGATTTTCCATCTTTACCGACTCCATATAACTTGTATTGAACACATTATAATATATACTAGACTTACATTCCAGAAGTGTATTGGGAGATTGTTGATGCAATTTCTCAATTGCAAAAATCAAAACATCAAAAGTTGAATGTACAGAAGGTTTCAGTAGTCCTCCATAAAATATCCGTAATATTGTAATTGAAAAAAGAAAATGTTTTCAAAATTGAAATCTGCCTCTATTCTTTTATTCGGAGGTTAAAGTAAGGGTATAGAATTGTTTATTATTAAAAAACCAAAAAAAAAAACATTTGCTAATAAAATGGAATAGTAGAGATAGTAAATTATCAAGAATTCAAGAAAATAAAGCTCAAAACAAAAAAATATTTTTAAAAAAAAATATAACTAATAGTTTCAAAGCTTAATGAGTTTTCATTTAACATTATTTTATTTTGTTTAATTATTAATTTTTTTCATATTATTCTCCAAGTTTGAAATTGGTTTCATTTGAATTTTTATATATTTGTATGGACGGTACCTAAACACTAAAAGTATCTTTAAAAAATTTCTATTCTATTTTTATAAGTAGTTAGAAAAGATGTAAAATATTATTTTCTATTTTTGTAAAGTTCTTTCTTTTAATTAGGTTGAAAAAATCTTCTTTTCTTTATTTTTAGAAAAATTTCAAAAAATTTTGAAAAATTGTGTCTATATAATGTTTTTGTGTCCGTTCATCCGTACGTGTGTCCTTGTACTTACAAAGTTATTTCACAGTTCGAAATAAAAAAGAGATATTTTAGCTCCGGGTAGGAAACTTTTCCCGTTTGAACTCCGTTTGAGATCTGCAGCATCCAAAGTGAGGAAAAGCACTGAATTCACATTGTTATAACAAAAGCTATATAAAATATGCATGTTTTCAATCCGGTAACGGCAAACCAAAGCTGTTTGTATAAGTTTTATAAATATATATTCAACAAACGTAAAGAGTTGGCATACGGTACTATAATATACCGTTATGTGAAATTTACTTATTTACCTACTTGTTAGGCACTAGAAACCATGAAGGTTCTGGGCCTGATGTATCCCCTTCCACTCTTCTCGGTTTTGCGCAGATCTCTTCCAATTGGCGATATGCAGTTTTTTTTAAATCTGCCGATGTCTCATCCCCCCAACGGAGGTTCGTTCTCCCTCAGCATCGCTTTCTTTGAAGTCTGGCTTCAAATATTCTCTTGACTGGAGCATCGGTTGACATTTTTTCGAAGTGACCGAGCCAATTAAGGCGTCTGATTTTGACTTTCGTGGCTACATTAACGTCATTATACAGTTCGTAGAGTTCGGCATTATATCTTCTCCGCCAGACCGGGCCATCGTTTACAAAACCATATATTCTACGTAGAATTTTTCTTTCAAAAATACCTAGTGCTCACTTGCTTTTGGCAGTGTCCATGATTCTAAACCGTACAGCAGAACTGGGAGTATGAGCGTTTTGTACAGTTGCACTTTAGTATTACGTGATGTGAAATTTTATTTGAGTAAAATTCTTGATTCCTTATTGATATTTTCTAAAAGGTTAGAGTTATGAACTCGATAATTTTGTTGAGTCCTTTTAAGAAAACTTTTTAATATTACTATTCGCTTACGAGCTGCAAGGAGTCAACTAATGAAAATTTTTAAGTATACCTGTAACTTGAAAACCTAAATATAACTTGAATATCTGAACTTTTTTTAAAAAAAAGGCTGTACGAAAAAGTCCCAGAGAAAAAGTTCCCAAATTTTGAAGACTTTTATAAAATACGTATTTTGAGAACTTTTTTTAATATTATGCCAAAAATCAATTGTATATAATTTATATGAAAGTTCTCAAAATTTATGAAAAGAGCCACAAATTTAGTATAACAAAAGAGTCCTAAACTTTAACAAAAGTTCTAATAAATATTATGCACTATTTTTACCCAAAAGTAATTACGGAACATTATTTAATTTTGAAAAAGTGATTTTTTTAAAAACCTTTGATTTTTTCACTACTTGTTTTAAGGTTTGTTTATTTTCTATGTGGTCAAATTAGGCTCTTAGTCTTATATATATGTATATTGTATATATATATTATTTTTTATTTTAATTTGACATAATATTTAGAAAAGTAAAGTAATTGGGTAATTTTTTTGTGTTTTTGGGTGTCTTACCCTTTCTTGTGCTTCTTTTAAATACTTTTAAGGGAACCCCAAGAACAACACATTGGAAATTATTATATTAAAACTTTTATATACGCAATAATTTTAATTGTTTTTATTATGAAAGAAAAGGATCCCAATTTTTATAATTTAATGTATTACCTAAGTTCATGTTTTAGTCCTAAATTAGAAACTGTTAAAAAATTTCCTTTAAACAAAATATTTTTGTGGTTTCCCAAAAATTTTGAAAATCGTGACAAAAGAAATATTATTTTTTTAAAGTAAAATACCCAACTTTTGCAAATGGCAATTTGGTGGAGTTTAAAACTTTTTTTTTCCTTACCAAAGTAGATATCGTTATTATATTATTACTTTTCAGATAATTTGCTTTTACCTTGTCTTAAAAACTTTTTTAACCTTAAATAGCTTGTAATTTTACTTTTAGAATAAAATATTAAATTAAAGTAAAAGTAAAATAAGTAACGAAAACATTAATGCTCATTACTATAATATTATTTGTTCAACTTATTACTTATTTATATTTTATTTTATTATTAATTTTGGTTTGTGTTTAATGGACCTTATTTAGATAAAAAATTTGGTTATTTTTTTCGTATTATAGTATAAGTTATTTAAAAAATAGTTTTGTAAAGTGTAAAAAATGTTTTGTGTAACTGTTATAATAGGAAAAAGTTTTTTTTTTTTTTATATATTTGAGATGATTTTCTCATTTATTATCTACCTTTAGAGTTACTTGTCTAAATTTTTCAACAATTCTTTCGAAGTATTTAATGAAAAATAGATTGTTTACTTATAATATATAAAAATTTATAAAATTTAGATTTGGAATCTCAAATTTTTCCTGAGAGAGCCGTATAGTCTATCTACAATGATGGTCTCGTTTTGTTCCCTTTTCGTTCTCATTACGTAATCAACAAAGAAGTGTAGTCAATGAAATGTACATAACAGCGTTTTTTGACATTTTTTTGTTTACAAATTTCATGAATTAAATTAAAAATTGAACTAGTTTTTTATTCTGACAATATATTTTTTTATTTTTAAATATTTTGCAAAGTTAATTTATTTGACATTTGAATACGTAGAGAAAGCGAAAAAGTTAAAATTTAAACAACTTTTTCAATGGCTGCGTAATGGTTTCGTCAGGGCTGTGTCTATTGTAGACACTTCCATATAATTCAATACATTTAACTTAGTTTGACAGATAGCAACTTGTAGAAAGCGAAACGATAGCGTTCATTGTAGATAATTTTACTCACTGCTCACCTTACTCAAGTCTCAGTTTGCTTGCTTACTATAGCAACTTTAGCATGAGTAAATTAATTTTCAAATTTTAATAATTCTTGTATTTTTATCAGTTGCATTAGATTTCGGATATTATTTAAATAATAATATAATTATATATATGATTTCTACTGCTTATTTAAGTTTTAACAAAAATTAAATTGAAAAGTTTAATTGCAATATTTATTGCTTACTAGTATATCAATATTATTTTCTTAAATAAAGTCGAAACTATTACATTTTGTAATACGTAGATTATATTTCGATTCTAGTAATTGATACACAAAAAAAAATTACTTATATAACTTCTTGTTGTTTCTTAAAAATTTGAAGATGAATAATAAGTTATGTAGTCTACCTTTTGGATGTTTTAAATTTGATAAAATTTCGGGGTCGTTAGTTCAAATCCCTTCTTGGTGAATTTTTTTATACCCGTGCATACATATATGACATCGGGTATATTAGATTTGCTCCTCCGTTTGTAACGCATCGATCTAGACGAGCTAGATATAGTGTCAAGGGTACGTATCGGCTCAGAATCGAAAAATGAGTCGATCTAGCTATGTGTGTCTGTCCGTCCGTCCGTCCGTCCGTCCGTCTGTGTGTCAGCACGATAACTCAAAAACTAAAAGAGCTACAGTTTTGATTTTTTCACAAAATATTTTTCAATCAATTTCTAGGTTCCCTATTTTTTTTGGTTAAGATCGGACCAAAACTTCGGGTAGCTCTCGAACAACTAACTTTTTTAACTCCAATATTTTTATATAAAAATTTGAAAATTGTCTGCACATCTTGTATTAACATGAATTTATATGAATTTTGTTTTTGTTTGTTTTTTTTTTTTGTTTTGTTTTTTTTTGTAGATAACGAATTTTTCGAGTAACGATTTCATATGATTTAAATGATGCGTAAAATTTTTAAAAAAAATTTTAGATTTGGACTTTGTACTTTGAGATTTATGAATTATAATCATTATGAATAAGATCGGATCGGATAAGAGTATGATTATAATATGATGCTTATTTTGCTTAGGTTTAATATATTGGTGAATTAAAAATTAATTATAAGAAATAGAATTGAAAAATTAGAGCTAGAGTTTTGAAATTTACACAAAACATTTTTTGGAAATTTTTTAGGTTCCCTATTCTTTATACCCGTGCATACATATATGACATCGGGTATATTAGATTTGCTCCTCCGTTTTGGTTAAAACAGACCAAAGCTTCGGGGAGCTGCCAAACAACTTATTTAAAACAATATGAATTTCCTTAAAAGTAATAATACCAGGAAGATAAAAATTACACACGGTTAGTTCCATAATGAATCAAGCACTTATATGAAATTTCAAAATGTTACGGCTTCATTTTCGGGGGGCTGCCATACAACTTCTTTGCACCAATATGAATTTCTTCAAAACTAATTATACTATGAAGATGAAAATTACACACTGTTAGTTATATAATGAATCGAGCACTTATATGAAATTTCAAAATGTCACGGCCCAATTATCGGGGGGCTGCCATACAACTTCTTTGCACCAATATGAATTTCTTCAAAACTAATTATACTACGAGGATGAAAATTACAAACTGTTAGTTATATAATGAATCAAGAACTTACATGAAGTTTCAAAATGTTACGGCCCCATTTTCGGGGTGCTGCCATATAAAGTTTTCAATTCAATAACTGTGAATCTAATAAAGCTAGGAGGTTAAAATTAAAATTGGGCAGGTAAAGTAATAGGACAAGTTTCTTGGTAAAGTTAGACATCACTCGGACCAACTTTTAAGGTGGGGTAATTTTTTTTTTTTTTTTTACTTTTTTATATTTTTTGTGTAATATATTATAGCATTAGAGAAATGAATAACGGCCTGCTTACGATAATTTATGATATTTTATTTTCTTAAAAAAAACACATTCAACAAAACATTAATATTCTATTTTTTATTTATTCTATTTTTTGGATAATTGAACACATCCAACAAAACACATTTAATTGAATGCGTTTGTTACACCTCATTCTAGACAAATATATTAATAACAATATATATATTAAATGTTAAATTCTAATTTTTTACTGAATTATTTAAAAGTTAATTCATATTCTTTTTACTTCAATGATAAATTTTTTGGAAACAAACACTAAGTAACTCCATTTAAACAAATTTTTTCCTAAATTTGAAGTTTTGTGTTAAAATAAAATCTTTAAAAATCATACAGGTATGATTTAATAAAGTGTTCCAACAAATTGCTAATAAAAAATATTCACCTTAAACTTGTCGGAAAAATAAAAAATCAAGTTCTTAGAGACATAATTGTGGTGTAATCAAAACATTTTCAAATCCCAAATCTCAAAAGTGTCAGCTGTTATTTAAGACATTAACACATAATAAAAAAATAATCAGATATTTTCAACTACTCAACTCCAGCTCCAACACGTTTATCCATATACAAGAAAAAACAAAAAACTGTGTTTTGCAATTTAAATAAATAGTTCTTCTTGTTCTATTACCACGAACAAAATAAAATTAAAGGTAAATGCGTTACACGTCATTAAATAGTTTACTTTTTCGTTGTTTTTTTTTTACCTTTCATTTATCGTTTACTTTACTTTATTTTTATATTTTTTTCTATTTTTTTTGTTATGTTTTTGTTTTTTATCTAATCGAGAGTATTTTTATATTGTTTTTTTTTTTGTTGTTTTGATGTTTTGCTATCTGGCTTTTGACATCCAAACGAAAATGACATCTGAATAAATAAATATTAAATAACCTACCCCTAAGATAACTTTATAGTATGTGTATCTTGACTTTCATGTGGGAAAACTATAAAATTTACCGTTATTACAGTAACAGTAAATAATTCTTTAATAAATTGGAATTGTAAAAAAATATTTTAAACTCTCTACATAAAATAAATTAATAAATAAATATTATAAATTAAAATTTCAATTGCAGAATTTGATCATTTAAATTTAATTATAATCTACCATTCCAAATCTAAATTTGAAATATTACAACATCTTTAAAAAGTTTAAGGTTAAGTCCTAGGGCTTATTTTTGTTTTTTTTTTTGTTGTAATTAATACAATTAATCTTGAAACTTGCTATAACCATTGCAATAGAAATATTAGGTTTTCCAGCTCCCATTAAGTTTTTTTTTTAATAAAACGATTTCTAATCCTTCATAGTTCCGTTCCAGTCGTTTAAAGTTTGCATAAAATAACATGAACAATTAATAAAGAAGATATAATAACTTATTTAATTATGCATATTTTTGAAGTACTCGATATTTGCCAATTTTATCACGCAGAATATAACTGAGTTTCTAATATTACAAATACACTTATACATAAAAATTGCACAACAAAACTGTAATCAAACATGTAATAGAGGACAATCAAATATTTGCACTTAAATTAATTTAGTTGACAAAGTGTTAAACTGCTTTGGTTTTCCTTTGTTTCTAATAGGAAATAACTGAATCCGAATCAAAATCAAAACTTATACATATACATTATGTATGTACATATTATTATAGAAAATACGTAGTGTATAATGAATTTATAAATATTTACTGATTATTTCTTAATTTTATATGTCAGCAAAATAAAGAGAATAAATTTTCACTATCAAATGGTCAATACTAGAAGTATTTCATTTAATTTTGTAGATGTTCCAATTCATCGTTCCACAGTCCTAATATTTTATAAATATTTTCAGTTAAAGTATTTGCTTTTCTTTTATTCATTTTTCTCTTAAACTTCTTTAATTTTTATAACCTATACACTTATGAATTAGGTAAAGTTAATATACCGTAACCTAACCGTCGTAGGAAGCAAGCTAGATATGGAAAAGTATATATATTTGTTATCAGCGTCATCTCCGGAGTCGATTTTGTGATGTGCGTCCGTCCTTTCGTACATCCGAAAATTCACAAATTAATGTCGATTTTTTGATGAAATGTATATTGTAGGTTACTACAATAATGTATGTACGGCTAGGATTGCATATGAGCAAGATCGGGCCATGGGTTAGAATTCTGGAACTTTTGATCGATTCAAAGGGCTAACGCGCATATATCTAAAAGCACGACAACTCAAAAACTACTGAAATTCTAGAAGCTTTTCATCGAATTTAGGCCAAACTAATGATAATCGAACATTCAAAACTGGTTCGGGTACCATCCACACAACTCCCAAGACTTTAAAGCATATCTTCGAAATTAATAAAGATAGTAACTTGAAATAAATATAGAAGCTTCAAATTTAATATAGGGGTGTTTTTTTCTTTTTCCTTTGTGTTTCCTTTGCATGTACCTTTTGTGAGGTCTAACAATGTTTAAAAGCTTATTTTCAAAAACTATAAAGATAGTAACCTAAAATAGAAAAAGAAACTTCAAGTTTCGTACATAATCTTTTTTTATTATTTTACTTTTTTTATTTACTCACTCATGTTATTTTACTCATGGCGATTCGGGTTTCTCCCACGCATCTCCGTAGATCTACAAGCATATATTTAAAATTAATAAAGATATAAACTTAAAATTTGATACAAGAGTTCTGCGTTTTGTTTCCGTTACGTTTCTTACCTTGGAGATTTATTAGAGTAGTGGTCCAGGTACCTCCCACACAAAAATATTTAACAAGCATATCTGCGAAATTAATAACGATTGAAATCTGAAATTTGATACAAAAGTGTTCTGTTCTATTTACATTCTTATTTAATACTTTTATATTTTTATAAGGCTTAAAATTTTAAGAACGTAATTAAATATTAATATGAAACTTATTATATATTATATTTTATAAATAAAGAACTTTTTTAATAAACAACTAAATTTCAACTTTTTAATTTTTTATTATATAAGATATTTATGTGAATTATTTTCAGAAAAATTATATTAAGATAAAAATATATATATATCAAAAGCATTTAAAAATATTTTCGCAAAAATTTAATATTTATATATATTGTTTCATGATATCTTTTTCACATATTTCATTGAATGGATATTTGATATCTAACATATATTTCTTATAACATTGATTTCAATATAAACTATAAATATTGGGTTTATTACAAATACATATTATAATCATAATAATTATAATACATAATATATGTATAATCAACCAATTGTGTATGATTCTTAAATTCTTCTACATATATATAGAATCTATTATTATATTTAAATAAATTATATATTCTACATTTTTGAATCTGTTACATTAGTACATAATTATATTAAAAATTAAAATTATGTTGAATTATTAAAAATGTATGTGATGAAAAGCTAATAAAGCATTAATGTTTCTAGTATATTTTAAATATGAAACCAATATATTTTATTTCAAGTTAATAATTCTTAACAATTATTTTGAATTCCAACGGATATAAATGTCATAGATAACAGGTGAAGTTTCAACTCTTTTATTCTTGATAAGAGATGTTGAGCGATCTTATTATCGATAAGAATTAAAATCATAATTATAATATATGTATGTAATTGTGCATGACACTTAAATTGTTCCTAGTAGCAAGTACCTTTACTATGCATGTATGTAAAATTTATATTGATATTTAAATAAACTATATAGGAAGTTCTAAATTTTTTATTGTTTAACCACATTGGAAATATTGTAATCTGTATTTAATATTTCGCAATATACTTTCAGTTGAAGTTTAAACGCTCGACAGCATAGAAATGTACGCTTTTTTTATAATTACAATATATTCACCCATATTCTAAATTCCCTTGTATGGCTAAGTCGGAATAATCTGCGAAGAAGTGATTCTCAATTCCGACTTAACAGTACGAAAACTTCAAAAATGTTCATATTATTTCGTGATCAGTTCATTTCTGTACATATAAATAAAAAATTTTTTATTTAATTGTTTAGTTAACTTTTAAAATTTCTTTTCAAAATATTTTCCAAAAATTATTACTACAAAATTGAAAACAACAATCATCATTTTTACTTAAAAAAATTAATTCAAACGTCAAAGCTGCCATTGCAAATTTAATTTTCTACGAGTGAATTAAGAATTACTAAAACCTTTTGTTTGTAGCTTAGCCAATTTTTCGTAGAAAGTCTACGAGGGAATTTGGAATAGGGGTGATTATAATCAATTGTTAATAATTTCAGGTGGTATATGTACCTATCACACGCATCTTAAAAACTAATAAGCATATCAATCAATGTGTCCTGTTTGTATAATGTTCCTGAGATGGGTTGAAGTAGGGGTGCATATAACTGTCAATTTAATTTGTCAGATATTAGATCGGTTGCATCCACTTAATTTTGTTTCATAACTTGTTTTTGCTTCCTTTTATTTTTTAAGCACTTAGCTTATGCAATAAACTATAAAAGCGTATTGTTGTAATTGCATTTTACAAAACCATTTATTTTATGCTCTTTTTTTTAATATTTTTTAAAGAGAGTTTTTAATATTTTTGAATAGATTAAATTAGAAAAAGTTTTTAATATTGTAAAATTAATTTCATTAGCTGTGTCTTACAATTCAACCAAACAGGTGTAGGGTTTACAAAGTCGGTTCCACCGACTTACTGTTTCCTTTCTTGTTTTTTTATCTAGTTTGTCTTCTTGAATCATTAATTTTTTATATGTTTTTTTATTTTTTTTTCACCACTTTTGTCTTCTTTTTCATCACTTTTTTTTTTTTGTACTTTGGTTCGTTCCAAGTATCTCTTTATTCATGTTTCTTTTTTTTTCCTCAAAATTGTAATTGGACCTAGTTATTTTTTAGTTTCTTTTCTTTTAAAGCAAAAGCCAACCAACACATATCTAAAAAAAATTGAAACAAAATAACGGAAATACACACTAAAATAACTGTTACAGAAAGTAAAAAAATTTAAAAAAAAAGCTAAGAATAAAGAAGCAGGAAAAAATAACTCGCAGTATTTATTGTAATTCCCTGGGAACGGATAAGGAAGGAAATAAAATAAAAAAATAAAATAAAAAGAAAAACCTTGTTCAAACGGAACAAGTGACATAAAAGATGAGGATAGGTTTTAAAAAAAAAAGGATATTATAAAAATAGAAGAGAAAAATAAACAAAGTTATCTTAAGGAAGGAAAAAAAATGGAAGAAAAAAATATGCAGAAAGAAAAGTTTGTAACTTGTTTTAACTTTTACAGTTAAACAGTTAAATGATGCTTTTGGTTCCTTAAACGGAACATATTTTATATATTTTTTCTTTAATTTTGCTTTTAAGTTAATACCGTTACTTCAAGAATAAATATGTAGTTATAGGATAATTCAAATAAAATTTAAAACAAAAATATAACGGAAGTTTGACTGAATACTTTATCAATATCAATCTTTACATGATTTTTGTTTTAAATTTTGATTGTTTTTAAAATATTTTTTGCTTTACTCTCTGTTAAATAGAAGTCATTTACTGTGGGAGTAGTTAATTTTTAATGAATTTTATAATTTCGGCTACATAATCATCGGTCATATTTGAAAATTTAATCTAGGATAGAGCGTTTGAGTGAAATGTATATAAAATAAAATAAATCTGAGTAGTTTTCTTTTAATTTCCCAAAAGTTTACTTATTTTTGCAAATAACAGTACTTCAGTAGTACTTCTATATAGTAGCCAATATATAAAAATTTAAAGGCAGTTTTAAAATTGTGAAATTGTTTAAAAACAGTCTGGAATCATTTCACAGCGATACGTTACTCTAATTACATTTATAATTATATCTATTATAATTTCATATTCATAAAATTGCATTATTATATGTTAATAATAATTGCTTTCTCCAGTGCTGTTCTTTTCATCCAAGAAATTCGAATCCGCTCTTCTTTCGTTTTAATTTCATGTAATTATCAACTTTGTAAGGAGGCCAACTTTATCTCACACTTAGTAATGAAATTAAATTGTTTGATGTTTATAGTAAGATTAGTAAGGACAAAAATGTAACATCTCAGGGAGTTAAAAACTTCAATATTTTGGTACATGAATGAAAAATAAAATAAAAAGTCTTAAAATTAAAAGTAGCTTGTTGACAGAGCTTAATTGCTTGTTTTAATATGTTGTACCTTTATTTTTGAAGCGATTCTATATTTTCTATGCTGCTTGATTTTTTGTTATTTCAAATATAAATACATACATGATTTTCTGATTAGCGAAATATTCGTACATCTCCCTTTTATCAGAATATTTTTAAAGATATTTCGTTTTTGAACAAAAAATGTCAGATGTAATAGAATAAGTTAACAAGTTTTCCTTGCTCTAATGCTCCTTGCTCTAATATCTAACGCTCTTCATTGAAAGGTAAATTCAAATTAATAAAAAAAATTTTTAATTGATTTAAACAAAACTCATTTAAAATAAATAAATATCTATATAAATTGTTCGGAACTTGAATTCCACGAAGTAATTATAAGCTTTTAGTGAACTTTATATTTATATATTATATAAACATTTAATATATTATTGAGTTTTTGTTTATAATGTAGTTAAAAACTAATAGTTTCGAGTACTAGCACTGAAGGAGTACGACATCCAGACGAAATACTGATAGTTGTAAAAATAAATAAATTTTAGTGAAATTAAAAGAAAACTACTCGTTTTTTATTTCTTTTATATAATACATATTTAATTTTACTTTCTTTTTTCAAGTTCTTCTCATTCTTCTCTCAACTAATTAAATGAAATAAATCTATAATATGGTGCTTTATTTTAGTTCTGAACAGAAGGAAACTCCTTTAAAGTTTTTTCTTAACTTTATTAGCATCATTTTTTAATAGTATTTATTTTTTTCTTGTCCTTTTTCATGAATGGGTTTTCGCTAAATGAAGGTATTTAACTTTGATTTTTAATATATTGACCGTCCCAAATTGTTAACAGTGATAAGTTTTTTTTTTTTTTAATTTCATAAATAGAAAAGTTAAAGAGTTGAGGGAGGTTTTCTTTTTTTTCTTTTGGGTTGTTGTCCCAATGCTTTTCCCATTTTTGTTTTTTTTTTTTTTTATAAAATTGAAAAAAAAAAAAAAAATTTATCTAAAAGTTTTTTCATTGTATATTAAATACAAAACAAAAATTCAGAGAAGGACCAAGTTTTCCAAGATAAAAAAAGCAAAAATTAGAAACAAAAAACATTTATAAAAGAAAATAAATAAAGTGCAATATAAAAGGTTTCTTAAAGGTTCTTAAATTAGATTTAATTAAGAAAAAAACAGTCCAAAAAAAAAAAAAAAAAAATAAAAATGTTGAAAAACAATGGAGAAAGAAATTTTCTATTCATTGTGATAAGTAGGTAACTAAGTAACATTAATTTTTATTTTTCTTGTGTTGTATAGTTTTTCTTTATTTCGAATCCTTCAATTATTTTATTTTTTTTTTTCTTTTTATTTTCATTTTTTTTTTTAATCAATAGTGAAAATTCGCGATACAGTAAAAAACGATTTTTTCATGAAAAAAATATTTTAGGTACTTTTAAAAGTCATTGTAAGTTTAAAATGGTAAAACAAATCATTGTCACAATGGCTTTTGTGTTGTTTAATTGGAAATTACATTTGAAAGTTAAGAACATTAAAGTATGTTCTTAAGTTTAAGTAGTAAATAAGTTTTTTTTTCAAAAAAACAAGCTTAAATTTATTTTTAGATTAAAGCTTAAGTGTAAATTGGGGAGATTGTTCAACAGTTGGGAGTAAAATAAAATTATATTATTGAAATTTTATCTACAAAACTTCATTAAATGAATTAAGGCGATAGTTTAATGCAGACTTTACGGCCTCGAAAACTTTTACCAGGTAAAATGAAATATTTTAATTATTTATTATAAATTGCAAAACTAAATGGAAAAAGTATGCAAAGGAAGCGTAGAATGATGTAACAAACTCCCATTTAAATATCTAGCTTTGTCGACTTTTTGAGTAAAAAATTAATTTAATTTTTAATTTATTAATTTCATTCGACAAGAACATATTTATACATACATACATTATTTTTTGTATTTTTTTAGTATAATTTTAATAGAAGAATTGTACTTTGACAAATTTCAAAGTAACTTCACAAAATTTTTATTAATCTAATCTAACTTCGATTGCTTTGCTCCGTTCAATTATAGTATACCAAGTTAAGGATGTCAACGAAGCAAAGTCTACATTGGACCATCGTCTTTACTATTGAAACGTAATGGGATCTCAGGAATCTCTTAGGATTGAGAGCCAAATATTTAGCGCTGTGTTCAGGAACTGATTGAAAAAAAAATGATATTGTGATTATAACAAATCTAGTAAATGAATTTAAAGTTCCGGATTTGAAGACTTGCTATTCTCTATTCTTGTTGTAAAAGTAAAGTTGATACAATTAATACTTTTTTACAACTATTATTAAACTTTTCAGTAAATTAATAAAGTATTTGTTTTTAATCACAACTTCGGTAGAGATCATAAATTACATGGATTCAATAGGGGATCCATTAATGTCCAAAGTAAAAATAATTTGTTTGTATATAAGTAAATTTATAATGACTTAAAAATAACATTAATACAAGACCACTGCACTCTATAATATTTGTTGATAAAATCTTCTGGCAAAACCTATTCAATTTTCACTTCACCCTGATATATTTTAATTTTTTTTTTTGTGAATACAGAAGTCTCCACTTTGTTATGTAAAATTTTTTTGTTTAATTTTGAAGTATTATGCACTTTACTTTGGGAAATACCTAATTTTCTCTCTATTCATAACAAAACTTCTAAAGTGTATATCAAGCATACTATTATCAAATTTACTCCATCGCCTTTTTTTTTTTTTTTAATTATATAGTTTGTAAAAGAAAGTAATAGAAGTGGACATTGTAAAATATTAAATAGAACTCAGTAATTTAGTACACGTTATCAAAAATAAAGGTAGAAAAATTCTTTTGTTTGTTTGACGTTGAATAATTTTAGTGTTCTCAGATGACGAAAAATGAAAAAACAAAATTGTAAAAACAATTTTTGAAAATATTTTCAGCTCACGAATTAAAAAATAAAAACAAAAAAAAAATAAAAACGGATTTCAATTATAACTTTTTCATGAAATTTTTGTTACGTTCATTTTGAAAATAATTACAACGTAGGTATATAGAAAAGAACTTTTGATTTAGTAATGTATCTTTAATACCTATCTATCCCAGGAAGGTATTAAAAAAAAAATTAAAAAATTTTATAGAAGTTTTTAGATTGAATAGAGTATAGACGGAAAAATGTCATTTTAATTTAATTCTTTTAAATATTTTTTTTTTGTTTTTTAAAATATGCACGAATATAAAGAAGTTTTAGGGATTAAAATATTAAAATTTTTTTAATTAACTTTTTTTTAATTGATTTGTTTTTTGGTTTAAAATTTAGTCTAACACAAGTTAGATACAATTATAGAATGATTTGAAAAAAATATGTTTTTTATTAAACTAAACTTTTTAGAGTTTTTTGGATTTGGGATAAAATTCAAAGAAAACTTAATAAATTTTAAGAAAAAACAAGGAAAAGAGTACAGTAGATTGTAAAACATAGAACTTAACATCTTTCGACAAAGTTTAAGATACTTACACTTCTATTCTAAATTGCCTCGTACGGCTAAGTCGGAGATAATCTACGAAAAAGTGATTCTTAATTATGACTTACGTTACGAAAACTGCAAAAGTCTACGATAAAAATATTCATGCGTACTATATTCTTTTGTACATATAGATAAAAAGTTTTAAATGAATTTACATTTTATTTAATTGTTTAGTTAACTTTGTTTTATAAAAATATTTAAATTTAACTCTTTTCAAAATATTTTTCAAAAATTATTACTACAAACTTAAAAAAAACAAAAATCATAATTTTTACTTAAAAACTGAATTCAAACGTCAAATTTTGCAATTGCAAATTTAATTTTCTACGAGTTAATTTAGAATAGGGGTGATAGTTATTTGAAGTTATGCTCATATTTAAAAAAAGGTAGTTAAGCTACTGGCACCCGCTTTAGTAGACCAACAAATTTTGCGGAAAGTTTGAGCACAAAACTCAACTGCTCTTGGAAAAATTTCAACTTTATTAAATATGGAGTTACGTTCATAGAAAAAGGAAGATAAAGTAGTTGTAACTGGCTGAATTTCAGTAGCAAAGGTGGCAAAAATCAATTTTGTGAGAATTTCATATTCCCATCTAAAGGTTTGTGTTATCGGGTAGACAGAAGGACAAACAGACGGACATACATAGCTTGATCGACTTAGTTTTTTATTTTGACTGCACAAACGCTTCTCATTTAAAGTTTCGTATACAAGAAAGTATACGGAATTTTGGATAAGTGCCTTCCCGGATAATTGCTTCCCAGATAATTGCTCCATGTTTTTTTGCAGTTTTGGGTGAGATAATTAACGAGAACTATTGTACTTTTATTTTTTAAACAACTTAAAACCCTCCCGTAGCATGGTAAGTTGCACTTATATTCTGGTCACCAACCAAATTAATTGACATTTTGTAATTTTTTTGAATCTTTTTTTTGTGTAACAAAATTTTTAAATTCCACTTAAATGATACAATTTGTGTTAAAACCATCTTTATCAATTTAGAGATCAATTATATTTAAAGACAATGATGATGAAATTAATTTCAATGAATGTTTAAATATAACAATATACTAAATGAGGTACATAAAATTTTTAAAGAACGATTGAGACCTTCTAGAACTACCCTCAACAGCTAAAAGATATGTCACACTATATATGTATATGTTTTACTAAGGTCAAAAATTAGTGATCACCTGACTCAAAGAAATTATCATGAATCGAATTATTTCTGAGTAAAATGCAATGATTTTTTGGTAATTCAATATTTTAGATTTTTAGCACATTTTCAAAAAATTTTGTAAAAATGTGCCTATATAGCTTCACTCTGTCCGTCCGTCCGTATGTTTACAAAATTTTTACACCGTGTGAAAAAGAAAAACAAAAAAAAATAATTTCGTAGAAAAACTTTTTTCTGTAGCCCCACCCGTTACGGAGCTACAGCCCCTAACTTGGAGAAAGCTCTCTTTTTAAATTGTTATAACAAGAGTTGTGTTAGGTGTATTTTCAATCTGAAAACGGTAAAAGAGAGCTGCTTTTATAGATTTTACAAAAATATAAAGTAAAATTTATAGGGTTGCCATACGGTACTAAAATTTACCGTTATGCAAAACTCAATTTTTGCCCCACATATCTTTTAAACGGTTCAAGCTAGGGACTTAAAATTTTGGGAGAAATTAGACCTTCAGAAATTAGTAGTAGTCGGTTAACAAAATTTTTTTGTCAAGCCCGTTGCTTAGGAGCTATAAGGGCTCAAAAATTCAAATTTTGCTATTTTTTAACACCTGTAACTTGAATACCTGTTCAAATTTTTTTTTTCAAACATACAAAATTTAAAGCTGCAGCTATATTTAAACATATGTTAAAGGCTTTTCTTAAATTTGAAAGGGGTTCTTTAAATAGAAGAAATTACCTCTTAGTTTTGCTTAGATAATAAAATTAGAGGTGAAATTACAAATTTTGTTGAAGTTCACAATAGATTTCCTAGAACCTAAAAAAATGAAAGGGTGGGGACAGGAGGGAGCAGATCCATAATAAGTTTGCCAAAGAAAAATTTGGGAACCTCCCCCATTGAAGGGCTACTAGGTCTTAAAAATTAAAACTTTTATGTTTTTGTAAAACAATAACTTATTCACCAGTGTATGTTTTCCAAAATTAAACGTTAACATTTAAGCTCCAACATTATATTTCGCACTTGTTAACAGGTTTTCTTGAGTGCATTCTAAGTATTGATTTCACTATTATTCATAATTATTAAATTGATGAAATAACTTAATTATAATATTATTAATTTTTTATATATTTTTATAAAAATAAATGATAAAATACTCAGTAAAAACCCTTTATAATTTTGAAAATGTGCTTTTTAAAAACCCTTGGTTTTTTTCCTCATTGTTTAATAGTCGAATGGGCGTTTGTTTTTGTAATCAGAATTATGCTCAGAGCAGGAGTCGAGGGTTTAGAGCAAACTATGCCCAGTTTAAAGTTTTATCCAAACTCTGATCACTCCATTTTGAAAAAAAAGCTCAGCGCTGGAGTTGTCAATTATCATGTTGTATTTTACCAAAAATATTTTTTATTATCAAATGTCAATTTTTTGGTAATGTTAAATTGAGAGAATGATATTAATATTAAAAATTAACAATTCGAAAAGAAGAAAACTTACTAAAATGGAAAAATTCAAAAAAAAAAAATTGTTTTTCATTTTATTTATTTAATTTGTAAAATTAACATTAACTACTGTTGTTATATTTCATCTAAAAACAAATGATGAAAAAAACTAAGGATTTTTAAGAAAGCGCATATGTTCAAAATTATATGAGGTTCCATACTGAGTAGTTATTCATACTTTACATTTGTTCATTATAAAAATAAATGATAATATTATAATTTAGTTATTTCATCAATTCATTATTAATAGTGAAATCAATATAATGTTGAAGCTTCAATGTGAGCGTTTAATTTTGGAAGAAAATAAGTTTCTGATTTATAAAAACATGAAAGTTTTAATTTTTAAGTTCTAATAGCCCTTCAATGTAGAAAGTTCCAAATTTTTTGCTAAGCAAAATTATGATGATTCTCGAAGATCTGTCGTCGAACACAAAGCGGATAATCTGATCTGAGCAATAAAAAGAAACACAATTTTTTTTTTGACAGATTAGATTCTACCCTGATTACAAAAGGATAAACGTCAATGATAGTTTTTTTCACTAAACACTTCACTCAGAATAAAATGTCATAACTATTAAAAAAAATTAAAAATTTCAACATTTCATAAAAGTTTTGTAATAAATCAATTGAATATGATTTTTTATATGTAAGTTAATTTTTCAAATATTTGACATTATAATAATTTAATTTAAAAACTTGAAAGATGAAAACATTTGCAGATTTAATTTAAAATCTTCTGAACTTGAAAATAAAAAGTGGTAATAAGTAATAAATAACAAAAAAGTGTTGACATCTTTCGGTTACACAACACAAATAGATGAACAAAATTTTTAATATAAAAAACTCAATAATTTTGTTCCGGTTGTTTATTTTTTTTTTATAAAAAAATTATTTGATAAAAAGTTATTATAATATTGTTTTATAATTAAATTTCATTTAAAAAAAATTAATTTGTTACTTGTCACTTCTCATAAAATTACAATAGTACCAACATAAATAAATTTAAAATAAATTTCAAAAAGTAATCATGAATTAGACTGAAAATTGAATTGGTGACATAATATTAACATTTGTTTTTTTTGCACTTCAGCTCTTTCCATCTGTTTTTTAACATTTTTTGTACTAGATTTCTTTTGTTATTAAAATTTTTTTTGTACTAGATAACTTAAATATGACTGTCAAAATATTTCAAATTATTTGAATGTTGAAAATGTTTATATATTACTTTTATCAAAGAATTTATATTTTTTATTAAGATCTTGTCAAAAAATACAGACTATATTAATTTTGAAAGTTTATTCTCTTAAAAATTTTTTAAATGGCAACTATGGTACAGGATTTTCAAATATTATTGAATAATATTTTTACAAGAAAATGCAAAAACATATATATTTCCAAACTTAATAATTTTTTGCTGCAGTTGCAGTTTTTATTTAAAAATTCGAAGGATCATACGTAATATCAGGTAGTTTAAGAGCATGTATACTAAAATTATTATCGACGGTCCTTAATCTGGAAAATTTTGACAAAATAGTTTACTTGTACCTAAAAAGTCTTTCTGCTACAAATTTTATAAAAATTCGTTTAAATATTGTTTAAATATGTACAAATTCTCAAACCTCTTCAGTGATGTACAACAATTTTATAAATGTATTTTAAAAAAAATTCTCAATTTAAAGTTCATGTACAATTTTACTAATTACCTACGGTTTTTTAAGTTTTCCAACAAGGTTAAAAGTGCTATGAACTTGTGAGTTGTTAATTAACTTTTATTTTAGCATTTTAAAAAAAAAATTTCCAAACTTTTTGACTTTTTATTTATTTGGACATATTGTATAATTAACTAAAATTATTTGGTCTTGGAAGAAAACTAGAAGTTCCTACACTCCAAAAAGTAATTTTTTAAAGAAAAGTCAATTAAAAAAGTAAATTAAGTTTTAAAAGTGTTTCAGTTTATGTAGTTATAAATGTCCATTATATTTACTAATATTATTAAAATATAATATAGTAAAGAGTATAGAATGTGATGTATTATTTTTCATATTATTATTCTTGGAAATTGTTATATTTTTGTTATTTTTACCCATCAGATACAAAAATACCAATAGAAAATGTGTTAATATAATAGTTAAACAGTATTTAATTTTCGTGAAATTGAGTAAAAATTTTGTATTGAATTTGTTTTAAAAAACTACAATTTAATATTGATGAAACATTAGAAAATTAAGTTTTAGTGTGACTTTTTAATAATATGTTTAGCATAAACTTATAAACTTGCAAATACTTTATTTTCTAGGACATCTCTTTCAGTTGATTTGATTTTTCATTTTAAACTATTTATCGCATCTTTATGACTCATAGATAAGGAAACTTACAAGTACAATGTCTAATCTAGCGTAGATTAAAAAAAAATATATTAAAGTTATAGATTCGTTTTAACTTTTCGAAGATAGTGATAGCAATTGCATATGCTTAGAATTATTGTATGTCAAAAATCGAGTTGTTATTTAAAACAGAGTCAAAATGGAAGAACAAATAATAAATGAAATTGAACTCTTTATAAGAAAATACCATTTCCAGGGAACATAAAAAGAAAAGAAGATTAACTAAAACCTCAGCCAAAGTCAAATATATATAACTTCTCTTAAAGTCTCAAACAACCAACTTTAAAGATAATGAACACAGTTAAATAATTAATAATACCTTTGTCTCATTTCCATCTACCCCTTTTCAATTAATTAATTAAACATAACAAACAATTTTAATTTTATGACTACAATTGCAAATCAAGAAATTGTTATAAAAATATTTTAAAATTTTAAACTAATTACAACAATTAATATAAATAGAAAATAAACCTAATATCGTACAATATATTACACTTTTATTACTAAATCACATTTTCAGGTTCACCTCAGATTCACAAAAACAAAAACCAAAAAACAACACTAATTTTAACATCCAATTACTAAAACCTTTTCTTGTCTAAAACTTAACAAAGTAAACAAAAAAGTACAGTAGGTGATTATAAATTATGTGCTTTGTTGTTTCTTCTCATTCAGAAGTTCTTTATGCGTATAGAATTAGCTTTTCTTGTAGTTACCTATACTTTATACATTTCCTATAATTCTGTATAGGATATATTCGAAACAATAAAACAATATAATTTACGTGAAAAATTTTAGAAAGTCAAAAGTAAATAATAATAAAAAGCGAAATAATATATTACCTATACAAACAAACAATCCTTTTATTTATATAAGTAATATAAGTATGATAGAAATTTTCGTAAGTAAATAAATTCCATTTTAAACAAAATCAAAGAAATAACGTAACAACAAAATAATAATGGAATACCAATTATCCTTAGGTGGGTGGGGTCTAATACGAAAATTAGTTTTTTAAAATCTTCTTTTTACAAAATATCGTTTAATTAAATCTCTTTAGATATAAAATTTTTTTTACAAAATCTCGTTTTTTTATTTAAATTTTTTATGCAACATAATGTGTCAGCAGCATAGCATTTAAACTAATGTAGATTTCCACTCTACAGCTTAACAAATTATTGGAACTCTGATTTTGTATCCAACTCCAAAATCCCCCGTAACAATATTTCTTACAAACATGCTTAAGTTATTTCAATTATATGATTTCCAAAATAATGAGGTTTAAACAAAAAGTTTTTCAAACGAGATTTTGTAAAAACGAAAATTATAATTTCGAATTTATATATCGTTCCCAGCCTATACGTCTTTACAAATTGATTTCACCTGTTCAAGAATGACAAAATTTTTATTTGTTTTCAACGAAAACGAAAGATTAATACTTTATACCAATTTAAGATAAAGTGTAAACCAGTTAATAAACCACCATAACCCATCCATCGTTACCATATCACATATATATGTACATACCTACAAAATAAGATTAATACAAATTCCAAAATGTCATTGTGTTCAAGAAAAAACAAAAAAAACAATAAATATAACAACAAAAACAAAATTAACAATGTTTTAAAAAAAAAAAAAATAAGTAAAAGTTTTCATTTTTATTTACATAAATAACAAACTTTTATTTTATTTTTATTTACTTTTATTTATATAAGCCAAAAGCAATGAATCAAATATTGTCGTTATTTATACAATAAAGGTGTATTTCGTATTTTTATTGAATTGTTGTCCCGTTTTTATCCTTCATCTTCACCAAAAAATTGTTTTTACACGACTTCACTAACACTCTCAACTTTATGTCACCTCTGACATAGTTTTGGTTTTAAGCCTTCAACAATTTTATAATATTCTTAAATTAAATATTTTTAAATTTTTCGTATATTTTATTTGTTTTTGGGTTTATATCTGAAGTTTCTGCCATCTTCTTATATGGTGTTATATACGTTCAGGATTCATATGGTGTTTTATTATTAATACGCAGTTAATATTTCAACAGTACTATGTAAAATGGTTCGGATTATATTTTGTTTAATATTCACCATATATTATTTTTATACCCGTATGACTATAAGTAAAGGGTATACTAAATTTCCCATTACGTTTACTCAAAGGTATTGATCGGATCAGAATCGAAAAGTAAATCGATTTAACTATGCATGTCCGTCTAGCCGCCCGACCGCACGATAACTAAAAAAATAATGGCTAGGACTTTGAAATTTTCATAAATTTGTTTTTATTCAAAAGCCGTCATCGCTATTGAAATCCTGCCATTATGGTTCACGAGTTCAAGTAGCTGCCATATAACGTCTTTTTTTTATGAAAATAACTCTACACCTATTGAAGCTGGGTGTCTGAAATTTTCTCCAAAGAAGTTTAATTTTATGGCAACAGTTTCTGCAAAATTCACTTGGTCTACTGCAGTGGGTTCAAGTAGATGCCATACAACTTCATCTTTTATGTGAGCATTACTCTACAGCTAATGAAGTCAGGGTGTCTGAAATTTTGAAAATATTAGTTTTAGTGTAACGGTCAAAGTTTTTGCAAAATTTGGTTGATCTAGTGCAGTGGGTTTGAGTATTTGCTATGCAACTTCATATTTCATATGAGCATTACTTTATACTTAATAAAGTTGGATGTTTAAAATTTTGTCAATAGTAGTTAACTTTAATGGCCAATGTCTGAAAAAAATATAGTGTAGTGGAAGAGGTTTAAAGATATCCCTTTCAACTTTTATTTTCTTTTGTTCATAACTGAAAGCTTAACAAGTTGTGTATTTAAAATTTTGCCAAAAGTAATTAACTGGATGATATAATGTTTATATTACGGTCATACGGGTATCAGAGAGTTGACACAGTCTACTCTACTACACTCTTCCTCAAAAAAGAAGGAGTCAAATTGTTTTTATTATTTTATTTTTTTGTATTTGTTAATATATTATCATAAGGGAATTAATTAATGGTTTATTTTATTTTAAAAATCATAGTAGGTATGCACGGGTATCTAAAAGTTGATAAGGGTAACTATATTCTTCCTCGTTATTTTTATAATATCTCAGTATACATTTATGATCGAAGAAAATCAAATTAGCAAAGATAACGTGGAATTTATTTAAAAAAATTATACCTAATTTAAATATTTACATAATCCTTGTTACAGGTGTATAACAATATTTCTTACTTTTTGCTAATTAGTACAAAATACATTCCACAAGAGATATTTTTGTACCAAAAGTCATTTGTAACAAACATACATTTTACCTTAAATTATTAATGATACCTTCTATTTATTAAATAATTTGAAATATACATTTTTAGTTCAGCATAAAGGCATACATAATGAATTTAATGCTTTTGCATGTGTAGATACAGGTGTTATATATGTGGAATATTTTAAGAATTTTATGGTTTTAGAAATTTCCAATTTATATAAACGTTTTCACGTACGTTGTTTTTAGCACATTTTCAAAAAATTTTGTAAAAATGTGCCTAAATAGCTTCACTCTGTTCGTCCGTCCGTCCGTCCGTCCATCCGTTCGTATGTTTATAAAAACTTTTACACCGTTTGAAATAGAGTAAAGAAATTCTAACCATGGGTAGTTTTTGCAAACAAAATAATTTCGTAGAAGAATTTTTTTCTGTAGCCTCACCTGTTACGAGGCTACAGTCCTCCAAAGTTGGAAAAAGCCTTATATTTAAATTGTTATAACAGGAGTTCTGTTAGATATATTTTCAATCTGAAAACGGCAAATGATAGCTGGTTTCATAAACTTAATAAATTTTTACAACGCGAATGTTTAGGGTTGCAATACGGTACTAAAATTTAACATTACGCAAAACTCAATTTTTGCAAAATTTTTGGCCCCACATATCTTCTGAACGGTTCAAGCTAAAATTTTGGGAGAAGTTAGATACTCAGAAATTAGTAGGAGTCGGTTAACAAAATTTTTTCGTCAAGCTCCAAATTTAGGAGCTATAAGGGCTCGAAAATTGAATTTTTGCTATTTTTAAACACCCGTTACTTGAATACCTGTGCAAATTTTTTTTTAGTGATAGACAAAATTCAAAACTCTATAATTATATTTCAACATGTGTCAAAGGTTTTTCTTAATTTTGAAGGGTGACGAAGTTACAGCCCCTGCAAATTCCAAAAAAGTCCTATTTTTAAATTGATATAACAAGAGTTTTGTTAGGTTTATTTTCAATCGAAAAACGATATAAGAGAGCTGCTTTAATAGGCTTTACAAAAATATGTCGCTCAAATGTATACGGTTGCCATACGGTACTAAAATTTACCATTATATAAAACTCAATTTTTGCAAAATTTTTGGCCCCAAATATCTTTTAAACGGTTCAAGCTAGGATCTTGAAATTTTGGGAGAAGTTTGATTTTAAAAAAATAGTAGGAGTTAGTTAACAAAATTTTTTTGTCAAGCTCCCTGTTTAGAAGCTATAAGGGCCCGAAAACTAAAATTATGCTATTTTTAAGCACCTGTAACTTGAATACCTGTCCAATTTTTTTTTTATTAATATACAAAATTTAAAGGTCCAACATTATATTTTAACATATGTTAAAGGTTTTTCTTAAATTTAAAAGCGGTGCCTTAAATTGAAGAAAGTGTCTCTCAGTTTTACCCATTTTTGCTTAGATAGTATAATTCGGTATTATATAGTATAATTCGGTATCGGTATTTGGCAGCCTTCCCCATTGAAGTGCTTTAACAACTTTAATATAAAAAATTTACTGTTAGCAGAAAATTTTATAAGTCAGTAGTAAATATTTCCAAAGTTAAACTCAGTATGTAATACAATATAATTTTGAAAATGTGCTTTTTTAAAAACCCTTGGTTTTTTTTCATCACTTGTTTATTTATTGCAATATGAGTACTCCAAGAATTTTGCGAATTAATACTAATGCAAATTATACAGTTTATAAAAGAATTCAATAAAAACTAACAAACTTTAAAGATTTTTTGAAAAGTAAATTAGACCTTAAATGTTTGTTCAAATAGCGGCCTGTAATTCGGTTGGTAGATCCCACTTTCTCAAAATTCCGCTTTTTTAATTTTTAATTTTTTTTTATTTTTTAGAACATAATGTGTCATCCATCCAATCATTCATTTTCCTGTACACTAATCGTTAGGGTTTTACGTCTTTTCCAAAATATTTATATATATATATGTATATCAAGGATTCTGAATTAGGAAGGATTTTAGAGTTGATTATAAAATCAGAGTTGCAATAATTTGTTCAGCGGGGCCTAATGCTTGGCCTTGGATTTACAAGTTGTGGTTTTTTACATACAAATATGTCATACAAATGAGGCAACATGTATATTAAAATTATTCCTCCGTTTGTAACGTATCGATCTAGATGGGCTAGCCATGTTGTGAAAGGTATGTGTCGGATCAGCATCGAAAAGTAAATCGACCTAGTTATGTGTGTCTGTCCATCCGTCCGTGTGTCACCACGATAACTCTAATAATAATTAATTAGTAATTTTTAGACAATTTCTAGATTACCTATTGTTTTTGATTAAAATCGAACCAAGGCTTCCGAGAGCTGCCATACAACTTCTTTGAACCAATATGAATTTCTTCAAAACTAATTATACTTCGAGAATTAAAATTACATATGGTTCGTACTATAAGAGAACAAGCATGTACTTAAAGTTTCAAAATGTTACGACTTCATTTTCAGGAATCGGCCATACAAAGATGTCAATTCGATAACTGTGAATATAATTAAACCAACGAGGTTAAAATTTAAACTGGGCAAGTAAAGTAATATGGCAAGCTACTTGGTAAAGTTGGATATTACCCGAACCAACCCTCAAAAAATTATAGGGTAGGGGTAGAGTAAGCCAAATTTTTTTTAATTATTTTACTCTTTTATATTTTTTATAATATAATATCATAATGGAATTAAATTATGGTTTATTTTATTTTAAACATCGTAGTGGGTATGCACGGGTATCTAAAAGTTGACAAGAACTACATAATCTTCCTCGTTTTTTAAATAACTAATTTAATGCAACCAATCTACCGTTATTGAATTTCATCAACTTTTTATGATATGAAACCTATATGAATGTTTCTATTCAATTAATTTTTACAGTGATTAAATTTTCTTTTAACAAAAACCCCCAACTATAACAATTATTAAACTATTATAAATTTCCTACAACATATTTTCAAAAATTTTTATAAAATACTTATAATAATTGATATTTTTATTAAAACAATGTCTATGTTATAAAATATACTTTAAAATAATAAAAAAATTAAATATGGGTACATATGTATATACACATTTTATTTTAATCTTAATGACTTTTTCTAATTCCATTAACAAATTAAATCATTTTTCAAGGCAACATATAAAACAAGAACAACATAAAAAATTAATTTACTTCAAGTGTTAAATTAATTTTCAAGTCAAAACCTCATTTTAACTTTGTTTTTCTTTTGGAATATAAAATCTGTAACAACATATTATATATACAGAATAGGGTGGGATGAGTTGTTTTATAAATAAACTCCACTTTCTTTTTGATCAACCAAAACAAATAACCATGATATGAAGATGGGATTTCTTGTATATAACAATAACAACAACTATATAAATGAAAAAGAGTGAAAGTTTTCAACCTTAAGTAGTAAATTTTAATAAGATCAAAGCGAATTAAGTTAAGTTTAAGGAATGAGTTAAGATATTAAAATTACAACACACAGAAAAATATTGTGACTTGATGTTACTTTAAATGGAATTATCAAAATGTAACGAAAAACACTTCTACTTTATATAAAAATATATCTTGAGATATATCTATACATATAGACAGTAACTTTAAGGTTACGATAACTGAAAAAAAAATGAATTAATTCCCCTGAATAACATGTTTTATACAAGATATCATTATAAATTTACCACTCCTCTATACATCTTTGTCATTTACTTTACCTATATAAAATAATAATGTTAATGTTAAATTTAATGTTACACAGAAATTTTGTATCTTATACATGCTACATTCTCAATCCTTTTCTAAAATTAAAGTTAACTTCCATTTTAAAGAAAAAGAGAGAAAAGTATAATTTAAAAAAGAAAGAAAAAAATAAACATAAAAAGAGGAAAGTATATATTTAATTTAATATTGTCCCGATTTACATGAGTGTATTCAGAATCAAAGCAGTATTATTTATTTTAAATTCTAAACATAATCCAATGTTATGGAGTGGTTCTTACCAACATTTTTATAAATTTAATCAAACCTAACGGATCTTAAGGTAGATCTTTAAAGATACTAATTTCATTTAGATTACGGCTTTTAAAGCATCTTTATATGTTTAAATATTTTAGTGTTGTTAGTGTTTGGCAAATGTTTAATTGTACTAAATCTCAGCTCTAAACAGTTAGTGAAGATTAGTTTAATCAGTTAATAGAAAAACAACTTATTTTAGGTTGAGTTGTGTGCAAATATAGGTACTCCCATTAACAACAGTTGAATTTAAATTGTGTGTGACAACATAAACGTTACAACAGCTCAATACCAGTTGTTTTGAATAAAATTGTTGATAATGTGTGAGTAATATCATGGTAAAAATATACGTAAGTAAAAAAACAAACCAAAGGTTTTTCTATCCTACATCTAAAATAGGTAGGTGCAATAGTATTTTGGTACGGTGCTTGTATCCAGCAAAAGAATGCAAGCTACATATAGAAAGCTATATAAATTTTGGATCAATGTTACCATCTGAGTCTATTTATATTTTTGTGAAAATGATGATGGTGATGAAGCCTGTCTTTACCATAGGTACACGTTTGAACAGGGGGTCATATTATATTCGTATTATTAGAATTGATCTTAATGAATTCCACATACAATTTAAGCATGAGATAGTACTAGACCTTATAACATGTAGAAACGTCTTAGATTTTCAATAGATCCAATTCTATTTTTTTTTATATTGTAATATTTTGTATTAGAGTTATATGGTATTCTATATTTGTGAGTTATATTATTTAATCAAATTATTTGTTTATATTTTGCATTTGTTTATAATGTTATATTAATGAAGTTTTTTATTAAAGATATATAATTCTTAATTAAGCAATTGCTTTGAACCCAATGGCCAATGGTAAATGTGTCGATTCGAAAACCAGAGAAGTTTTTTCACTTTCATTGGAATTCGAACCCAGGCCTTTCACATGAAAGGTCGACATTTAACCATTGCGCCACCCAGCTGTTTCGTCATAATGATTCTTAACTTCCACAAAAAAAAACCTATACTTGCAAACATCTTCATCCTTGCCTATGTGTTGTGTTGTCTAACGGTTGTGTTCTCTAACTATTGTGTTGTCTAAGTGTTGTATTGCTTAAGTGTTGGTTGTTTAAGTGTTATGTTGTCTAACAATTTTGCTGTAAATGGGAATTGCACCCTAAAATCTTTTTTGTGGTTTGTAATTGCTAATTTTTTTTTAATACATAAAAGGGTTCAAATGCGCTGCAAAAATGATAGAAAATTTTGTAAAAGTAATTTTTACAAATTAAAAAAAAAAATGAATAGTTTTTTTTGTAAAATTATATTTTTGAAAATTCAACTAATTCAGTAACCACTAAAATATTTAATAACAATTGAAAATTAGCCATGACTTCTATTATTTGTCGATTCACATCTTATTCAGGAAAATTTCATTAGAAACGAGGAAGAGTGTAGTAGAGTAGACTGTGTCAACTCTGGGATACCCGTATGACCGTAACATATACATTATATCATCCGTTTAATTACTTTTGGCAAAATTTCAAACATTCAGCTTTATTAGGTGTAGAGTAATGCTCATATAAAAGAAGTAGTTGTATGGCAGCTACTCGAACCCTTTGCAGCAGACCAACCTAATTTTGCAGTAACTTTGGCCATTATACTAAACTATGTTTGGCAAAATTTCAGACACGCAGTTTCCATAGGTATAGAGTAATGCTCATATAAAATTAGAAGTTTTATGGCAGGTAAATTTGTGAAAATTTCATAATCCTAGCTCCTTTACATTTTGAGTTATCGTGATGACGGACGGACATACATAAATCGATTTATTTTTCGATTCTGATCCGATCCATACACTTGAGTCTATATCTACCCCTCTCCTTCTCTGCGTCACAAACGTAATGGCAAATTTATTGGACTATATAGTCATACGGGTATAAAAATCTTTTGCCGTTGGGAAGTGTTCTGTCTTTTTAATTTCCCATCTTGTTTATCTCCGTAACATTCCATCTTAAACAACTTGGAAAAAATGTGGGGCAATAGCTATTACCATTATAATAAAAACCAAAATAAAGATCCCCACCTACTGGGTAATTGTACGATTTTTATATATTATGCAATATTGAAAAAACTTTTATAATCATTAAAAGTCTCTTGCATAAAACTTTTGTATCGCTTAGAATAATCTAGTACTTAAAAGAAAGAAACCCAATAATTAATATTCGATCTAATAATTATTTATCTCTATATTAAAGTATTATAAAGCATATCTCATACATGCGGTTAAAATTTTTCTATGCTTCTAGATAATTTCAAATCTGATAGAAGGCCAAACTGTTATAAACTAATAAAAAAAATACAATAATATCATATCCTTTGATAGATAAGTTTCCTTTAATAGGTTTCACTTCCTCTTGTTTATATACAATACAACAATATATTATGTATTGATATAATATATATTTATAGAATGAATAAATTTCAATTTAGTTCTTGATAGTTGTTTGGTTGCACAAAAATAAAAAAAAGAATGAGAAAAAAAATAGTTAAATAATTTTTTTGAAGGTTTCATATCGGCTTAAAGTGAATTCCACTTTTATTATATTCACAAAGAAGTTCATCAAGGACAATTATTTTATTATTTTTTTTTTTAGTGTAACATATATTCAGGTAAATGTAAAGCACTCATAAAATCAAGCTCTCAAGAAGAGTAGGTAGTTCTATATAATAGTACTTCAGATATAAAATGATAAAATGTACACACGAGTTAAGTATGATAACGAGAAACATTGCAAAGTAAAAATTAAATAAAAAAATCTTTTATAAATAAAAAAAATTAATTGACTTTTGATACAGTAGATTATAAAATTTTAAATCATTTTTTATAAATAACAGTAGTTTTAAAGGTTTTAATACATCTTCAACTGTATATCAGCAGCTTTAGCTAAAAAATACCACCTTTATTATAAGTCTAGTGTTTATGCTTGTATTAATTTTTATTGAAAATCTAAAGCCGCAGTTAGAGGTTAAAATGGTTTTTTATTAGTCAAAATAATTTAACCAGCTTTGGATATTTTCTTAATAAATTGAATTAATTTTTCCAATCTATTTCAAATTTTATAATAATATTAAGACAGCTTAAATTAAATTCTTGGATAACTAAACAGGTAAAGAAGTAGATATTAGATATGAATTATACAATCATTAATAATTAACAACTAAAAACAAATATAATTCTAATTAACAATCTCTTGCACGCAACACACTTTAATTTTGCATGATCCAAAATTAATTACTTTGGTTTATTTTAGTTTTATGCACTTTAGTTTGGATAATCCAATGACTGTAGGTAATAGTTTGGATAATCCAATGACTGTAGCTCATATTACACTATTAATTAAAACTTCAACTGTTCTAATTCATACATTACTAATAATACATCATACTTGTTAGGTATGATGACATTCTTGACACTAAAACACCATATGTGCCAAAATACTTTACTCAAAATATGAAAAATTTGATTTCTTGTATAAAATTAAGGACATATAATCTTAGTCACGATTATATTTTCAAAAAATTCATTGGAATTTTTTCTTCTCTAGTTTATTTTCATTAATTAATAAATTTATGGAATTTTGTACTGTATATACTAATTTAAGTAGGTAAATACATACATTTACTAGCACTAATTATTCAATGATAAATATTTAATGTAAAGGTTAGCAAAAAAAAAATGGGTTTTGGAAATTTTGATGCCCTAAATATTTTCTAAAGGGAAAAAAATGTACCCTTCAAATGCCTTAAAGATTGAATTGTATCCATCAAGTACTTTAAAAAAAAAAAATGTTTTTAAAGATCCACTCAAAATTCATTCAGTACTTAGTTTTTTTTTATCAATTAAATAAAATTTAATTAAATTCGAGGACAAAAATGTTTTGATTCAAATTTTTTAGAATCATATATTAAAAAATTTCAATTTTTGTTCATCTGTCAAATCTCATTTATATAAAAATTGATGCAATAAATCTGTTAAAGTAATTTCAGTGTGTTGCATGACACTTTAGTTAATTCTAAGCCTTTAAAAATTCGGAATTAAATATTTGTATGAAACGAAAAATATTGCTTCCAATTTTGAAATACTTTTGATCAATTAGATGACATTTTCCAAATGTCGACTTCAGGTCATTTGACTTAATGTCATAATAGCTTTCAGTCTCACTCTATTGATTCATAAAGCTATTACTGTGATTTTTCAGCAAATCAGAATGTCACTTTAAACTATATAGAGAGGACTTTTTTTTTATTTATATAGGCTCTACGAACTAACACCCAGAATGAATTAGATTGCCAGAACTTAAAATAAACTAAGGATGGAAAACGTTTTCTGGCGTTAATACATTACATTCTGGTGCTAATTAATTGTATTCTGTCGTTCATTCATTGGATTCTGCTGTTAGGTTATTGGGTTGTTACTTCATTCTGACAGTGTTCTGGAACCCAAAAGCAGAGATTCCAGATTCAGTAAAAAATTACGAAGTCCCATTCTTTGTATTTTATATTCTACGTTTAGGAGCGGTACAAAATCTCGTTGATCACTGTTGATCACAAAAGTGGAATATCGGCTTTTGCCAGAAATGTTTTAAATTAAATTCATAATTTTGTAATCATCTTAAGTACTCGACACATGTTGTTGCGCGCGCCGGTTCAGCTGAACCCGCCATATTATTTTTTGTTAAATTTATTCGTCTATACTTAATCCTGCAATTTCTGTAAAAATCTGTATGAATTATAGTACTATTTTATTAATTAAATGAGACTTAAAGCAAATATGGCATTAAATCGAATAGCCTTAAGTAATATGGCCATTTTACTAATTTTTTTTCAAATGTAAATACCCTTAAAAAATGTTGGGTATACCTTTTTGTGTACTCTTATAATATGTTGGGTATATCTTCCACTAGAATGTACTTTGAAGAACAATTAAGAGATAAAAATTAAAATGCCTTTAAGCAATCTGAATATCATAACATAAAACTTAATTAATAAGTTTTATTAGTAATTAAAATATAAAATATTATATAATTATATAAATTTTTAATATGAAAAAGTATTTTAAATGAATTCTCTGAAATTTTTTAGGATTAGTTTTTGATGTTTTTGAACTGAAAACCTCTAAAGGTATGCAATATTTCATTAAAATGAAATATTTTCTAAATTTTAATTTTTTTTTTTTTTATGAAAATCTAAAACGATTTTTATGGCATTTCTAAGTTAGCAGCATATACATTTTATTTATACTTAGTTTTTAGGTATTCTTGGAAATTTTTATTATTTTTTTTTTTTTGTTTTTTTTGTTGTATTTATTGTGGAAATTTTTGAAAACTTTTTAATAAAATACAATATAAAAATTTTTTAACAAAAAATAAAAATAAAAACGAAATAGATTTAAAAGTATAAGAAAACTTTAATACAATGAATTCATTTTTTGTAAAAATAAAATAATAAAAATAAAATGGTTTTTGTGCTTAGATTTGTCATTCGTGAATAATTTAGATTTTGAAAAAAAAAAAATGAAAGAGAAAAAAAATACATATGTAATATGAGTAAAAAAGAGAAAAAGGATTCGCTCATAAGGAAAAAACACTGCACAAAAACGTACGTTTTTCATTCTGTATATTTTATTTTCTGACTTTTATTGTTGTTTTTGCTGCTGTTGTTGTTGTTGTTGTCGTTGTTGTTGAAAAACTTCTAAATAAATAAATAAAAAACATAAACTTAACTGGGAAAAAAAAAAAATAAAACAATAAATCATTTCCATATAAGCCTAAAGTTATTGTAAAAATTATTTTATATTATAAAAAAAAACAAAATAGAAAAAACAAACCAAGTTTAAAGTTGTTTTTATTGTTCGTTAAAAAAATGCATGAAAGTAAACTTTATTTTTTTTTTACTTTTCCTATATATTGGACAACTGATATTAATACATATATATATATACATTATACATATATATTCAAATGTATGTATTATATTTTTAATAAAAAATCATATATATAATAACTTGTAGCTCTTTATAAATTTTATATTCTTTTAAACGATCCATTTATACTGTTTTTAAATATTTAATTTTTGTCCTGTTTTAGTTTTTCTTTCAATATTTATTTTTTAATATTTGTATTAAAATGTCCAAGTTTTAGAAAAAGACTAATGCATCCAATTGGTAAGACCAAATCACTTAAACATTAATTTTGATGAAATTTTTTTTTTTTCGCGAAGAAATCGACCAATTGAAACTGTGCGGTATTTTGTTGGGTAGTATGCGACTTTAACGCACCAAAACCACACCCTTTTTGAACCAACCATAAATTAAATAATTTAAGACAAACACTATATATATAACATATTAGTCATGAAGAGATTCAATATAAATAAATCAAACTCTTCTCAAGCTTCTTAAAATTGCGAAACGAAATGCTGCTCATTCACTAAATTAGTGTTTAGCCGAATTTTCAGGGTGGTAAAATTCGGGATAAATAATTAGCTCATTTGGGTCATTATCGGTAAATGCGTGAAGGGTAGTGAAGGGTTTACCTGTTTTATTTTACGTTTTAGTCAAAATACGAATTAAAATTATTTATTTTCAAATTTCGAGGTTAGGCGGTTATTATCTTAAGAATCCTGTATAAACTTGGGAAATTTTCAGATTAATTTATGAAATTGAATTGAATAATTTCAAATTTAATCATTTAATCATATTTGTTTAATTATCGCAAATAACGATACATGCTTATAATATGTATTAGAAAAAGTGAGATAAATATGATTTGCTATTCTGATTCAAAAATTGAAGCCTAGCTGGAATATTTTAGATTTAAATCAATCTATAATTTCTTAAATTGTTCGTTTGCTCATGATTATTATAATTAATTTATTTTATTTTAAGAAATATAAAGTTTTAAAAATATGCTACTACTGCTATTAAGATAACGTTTAAAAATTTTACTTAGTTTTAGTTTATTAGGCCTAGTTATAAAAAATTAACAATTACTAAAAAAATAATTCTCTTATTTTTAATATTCATTCGCACAATAGGTACATCAAATACTCGTACTTGCATATATGGACATATATTTACATAAATATATATTATATATATATAAAATTTATAAATATATTTATATGGTTTAAATAGGACTCTAACCTTTTGAGTTCTTGAACTGAAAACTGTTTGGCATAGTAAAGTAAGAAAGCAGAATATATAAATTATATAAACACTACTACATTCTAATGACGTCATTGAAAGTTTTGCCAAAAGGATAATAATTTTTTTGTTTTTTTTTTAGCTGTGCGCGATAATTGCAAATGTGCACTTATCGTGCTATTGACACATTTTGTAACACAAAGTGCTAATTGGGAGTAGTAAACGCGAAAGAATGTTAAGAACTAAATATAGAAAAGGAAAAAAACAAAAGAAGGAAAAAAGCAAGATTATAAAAAAAATGGCATTTTTTATTTTATTTGTTATCATAACAAACTAAAAGAAAAATGAATGGATGATTTTTAAAAATAAATATAACAGTAATTTATTTTTTAATATATAGTTAGTTACTTTAAAGTGTCTTATATTGTGACAACCTTAGATTTTATATTAATGATGCGGAAAACTTTTATAAAATACTTCAACAGAAGTTTAGAAGCGAATTTGCTTCATAATATCCTGGAGGACAATTAATTATAACGGAATGAGATAAAATATTTTGTGGAAAAATAATGTTACGATATAGATGATGAACCATAAAAATTATTAACTGTTTTGGTACAAAAAATAACCGTATTTTTTGAAGATATTCAAAACATAAATTTTTAATTTTACTGAAGTTAAAATGTTTATAAGTTGAAGAATTTTTTTTTTTTTAGGGTTGAGTGAAAGCATCGAAAATCGTTCAGTATCACTGAACGGGGTTCATCTAGGGAGTGTTGGACTTTAACCAACTAAAAGCATCTCCTTTTTAAAAACCAAACTTGGAATTGACCTTACATACATATATATGTAGTTTTTAGAATCGAGATTGGGAAGAAAATAAGGGTTAGCATTTTGGAATTAGGATTATGTTGGATTAGAATTAGTAATGTTTTAAGCTTAGGGTGAATGCTTTTCATTTTAAATCAAAGTCTTAAAATTTTAGGAAATATATTTGACAAATTTTTTAATATTTTATCGGTTCATATTTCTAATAATACGAAAAGAAGAAAAATTTGGGAGCAGTAACTTTATTATACGCCGAAGCACAAAAATATTTATTTCAAAAAAATATTGAAAAGTGGATCAACGTTTATCGCTTTATCGTCCAATAACCAAAACCTATAACTAAGAACTATAGTTAACTGTAAAAAATCAATAAGAATCTGTAAAAAGCTATAGTTATGAATTATGATATACTTTTTAGTGTTCATTTGAAGTATTCGATTGGAAGCCACAGTATGAACTGAACCTTGACACAAGATATTCGACTAAAAGACGGAACGTGTATACTTGCGAAAATAAATTTTCCGAAAGTTAAATACATAATTCATTTGTTTTAATTCGGCGCTGAATTGTTTGAAATAATAAGAGGGTGTTTGTAAATAAGATTTTTGACAATAAAATTTAAAATTTTGAATAAAATTTTTAGGGGATGTTCTAAATAAAATTATTTTTGATTTAAAATAATATAAACACGGAAACTTGGCGTCACGTCTACTGGAATACCAAAAAAAAAAAACATATTCAAAAAGATTCCAAAGCCATACCATTGCTTGAATACAATTTGTTGACATACTGCGGACGATATCGAACGTAACGTTGAGTGAAATATTCATGATTAACGAAGAAAAAAGCTATAAATTAGCAGTGAAACTGTTATGTAATGAAAAAGTATTATAATATACATTAAATAAATTTAACTATATATATATAAGCGAATGTTTGTAGCGTATAGGAGTCTATAACTGCTCAGTCGATTATCATAAAAATTTGTATATAAAGGGTTTTGAGTACAGAAAGAGTTTCTGAGCTCTAACGGATCGCAAAGTTGTGCCGTGTTGTAAATATTTAAAAATTTTGTTCTAAAATAAAAACGTTTTGACCCATTGACTTCAGATTTTGTTTAGATGTCACTCTTTGACAATAGAGTTGACTCGTTTAACAGATTTGGAGTTTGTAAACCCATATCGGCACGATAACTGTTTTTGTTTTGCCAATGTCCAATGTTTCTAACTGTGAGACAAAAATATGATTTTCAAACAAATTTTTGTCAAGTGCCGTTAACTTTTTGCAGCACAACAACTTTTTAAATGTTTTTTCGTTATATCGCTCAAAGTTAGAAACGGTTTCATCGATTGCCTTGAAATATTGTATACTTTGTTGCTCTTCGACAATGGTGTCGATTCTTTTAGCAGATTGAGAGTATGTTAACCTATATCGGCACGACGATTAATCAAAAAATATTTTAGTAGCGAATTACTTCCAACTCTGCAAAGTACTGCTTTGACCTAAAAAAAAGTTTCAAAATTTTTTTTGGAGTTCCATAAACCTATTGCGGCAGAACAATTTTTTAAAAGTTATTTTTTATTTTTTTTTTAGCTTAGCTTAAAAATATCGTTTTAAAAAAATGACATCTTGAATTTACATTTATACCATGTGTAATATGTAAAAATATTTTGAAAGGCGCAACAACGCGCACGGAGTAGCTAGTACTCTAGAAATTTTGATTCGTGTTCCAATAAAAAAGAAATTTTTTGATTAGTGTTCCTTTGAAATGGAACTATATGCACATCAAGTTTAACAATATATGTATATCAGGAAAGTAACACAGAATTACAATTTCATATTTGGATGAAAGTTTAATTCAAATTTTGAATATACGATTAACGTGCCTTTTGTATCATAAAATGGCATTTTTTCATTCAGTTTCATTTTTCTTAAAAACAAATATTTTCAAATTCCAATTAAAACTTTCCTACAGAAATTGTTTTAATCATTTTATTTTCTTGGTAAAACCGTTGGCAGAATTGAACCAATAAGCGCTTTAATTTTTAGTTCTTACAATATGTTTGCTTATTTTTGATTATTTTGTCGTAGACATATATCAGTTTTTTTTATCAATTTGTTTCATCATATCTTTTCAAATTTCTAGATAAATGGATTTTACCAATATTTAATTCAATGTACAATCGTACGAAATAAAAAAGAGCATCGTCTGATCTGAGAAGAAATATAACTAGTTGTTGGGAATAAATTCGTTTTGTTTCAAAATTTTTAATTGTTTGTTAATTAAAAACTAAAATTTTTATCCCACAGTATTTATGTATTCACTTCATATCTGTATATGGAAAAATTATGTGTATCTTTCGTAAAAGAAAAACATTTCCATGAAATGTACCAACTATAGATATAATTTTTCAAAACAAAAGTAGAAAGCAAAAATATCATACCATAGAACACAAATGCTTTAAAAAATTAATTTTTTGTTTCAAAAAAAAAAAAAAAAAATTGTGCACTCAATATCGATTAAAAAAATTTTTTAAGCTTAAAATGTCTTTATAAAGAATAAAAAAAATCGTTTTGAATTTAACGGTAAGTTTATATTACATTTTGTGTCAAAACAGTAACTTTGCAACATACCACCACGTAACAGAGAGAAATGCACGCGCTTGATGTGTTTAAATTGATTTGAAGAACACCAAGCCTCTTAAAAATTATGTGCCAAATATGTACAACAAAAAAAGATCTTACAAATTAGAATGCAGAATAAATGCACAATGAGAGAAGCAAGCAAAACAACAAACAACACAACCCGTTAAAGTTAACTTATGGTTCATACTCACCAGAATACAGCAATTAATAAAAGAAATGAGTAAAAGAGTTATAATATTAATATGGGTACTCTTACACGTTCATATAAATGGCAACAAATTAGCTTATAAAACAACCAAAACTCCTACAAACTCATCTTTGCACAACTTTGCGTTGTCAAGTTAAAAATCTATAATTAAAAATCCATATCAATGTATCAAAGAGCGGAATGGCAAAGTTTTAATCACCAATTTAAAAAAGTCAACCCTTTGATGATTAAATGTTTCATTAGATTATGTCTGGAAAACACACATATATCGCATTCATACATCTTAAAAGGCGAACAACAGCCAGTATATTAATTTTGTAATAACTTCCCATTAACCTTAACCCACCCATATCCTACATAAACCAAATGAGGGCAGGAATTTTTCAAAAAAAAAAAATAACCTACTGAAATTTTAATGCACGCCACTGATAATAAAAAAAAAATACAGCGAAATAAAAAATTATTGTGTATAGTTTTAAATTATTTTAATGTAAAGAATTACTTTCAGTTTCAACTAATTAAATAAGAATTTATTTTTGAAGAATAAGCCGATAGAAGTATAAAGGAATTTTCCGCAGATACGTAATTTAATAATTTTCCGATAAAAAAAATATTTTCTCTTATTAATTTGATGTAAATTTTTATAAATTGGAATTTAGTTTTTTGATCAATTTAAAATTATTTTTTTTACAACAAATTAATTTTTTATCATTAAGCATTTCGAGAATTATAATTTTAAAGATGATGTTAAAATACAAAAATTACAAAGAAAAATTTACATTTCTTTTGAATTTTTTTTTTTCTACGCAAATCATTCATAATCAAATAGTCTTGAATTAAATAAATTAGGTATTAAATGTTGTTAAAATAATAATTTATATATTTAAAAAAAATTTTAATTTATTATTTTTACAGTGAAAGCAAATAACGTTTGTTCCCCTGATTCGATGAAATAAATTATATATTTTGGTATATGAATTTTGAGAATTTGCAAAACCGATTTTAGAATTATTTCTTTTTTATGTAAAACCGATTTGGAAATAAAATCTTTAACTTTTTTTAAAATTCAAAACGTGAAAAACTTGATAAAAACCTTTTAAACAAAAGAGAAATTTGGTCCTTCTGAATTTAAGATTAGTCATTTAGAATTCTATTTGAATATCATATATGCCTATGTTATTAAATTTCCACCTCAATATGCGAAGCTTTAATTTCTGATCAAAAATAATTGAATACCGTTAATGGCAACGTGTTATTGAACAACATTAATAAATATTAAAATAATTAGTTCAGTGGTTCTGGAGTTTTGTGGTAATAAAAATATGGACTAACGAATCCCGAATCCCAAATCCCAGATTCGGTTTTGACTCGACTCAGCTAGCATTCGCCTTTGGTTTTAAATTAATGACTTTAGCAATTATTATTAATTATATATCTAATAAAAAATACATTAATATAACAAATTAACATACAAATCCAAAATATTAACAAAAAATTTTATTGGATAATAAAAGCTCACAGATACAGAATACTATATAACTCAAATACAAAATATTATAATATAAACAAAAATAGAATTGGATCTATTGAAAGTCTAACACATTTCTTTATGTTATAAGGCCTTGCTCTATCTTATGTTTAAATTGAATGTGGAATTCATTAAGATCAATTCTAATAATACGAATATAATATAACCCCCTGTTCCAACATGTACATGTACCTATGGTATAAACAGGATTATTAGCTTAACAGTTGAACATTTAGCGCTTAAAAAAAAATGCTTTTAAGTTATAAGAAAGACTGAAATTTAACTTAAAAATAAGTCTACATTGGCGGGAAAAAGTGTGTGATTAATAATCAATAAAAATTATTTTAATTTTCATTTTTATATATTATGTGACTCATTTTTATTTGCAATTTCAATTTACCCTAAACAAGTGGTGAAAAAAAACCAAGGGTTTTTAAAAAAGCACATTTTCAAAATTATATTGTATTACATACTGAGTTTAACTTTGGAAATATTTACTTGGAAATAGTTACTACTGACTTATAAAATTTACTGCTAACAGTAATTTTTTATTTAAAAGTTGTTATAGCCCTTCAATGGGGAAGGTTGCCAAATTTCTCAAGTCTCTAACTTCAACTTCCCTCCCTACCCATCATCCTCTGGTTTTTTAGGTTCTAGGAATTAAATTGTGAATTACACAAAAATTTGGAATTTTACTTAGAATTTTATTATCTAAGCAAAAATGGGTAAAATTAAGAGACACTTTCTTCAATTTAAGGAACCCCTTTTAAATTTTAGAAAAACCTTTAACATATGTTAAAATATAATGTTGGACCTTTAAATTTTGTATATTAATAAAAAAAAAATTGAACAGGTATTCAAGTTACAGGTGCTTAAAAATAGCATAATTTCAATTTTTGGGCCTTTATAGCTCCTAAACAGAGGGCTTGACAAAAAAAATTTGTTAACTGACTCCTACTATTTTTTTAGGATCTAACTTCTCCCAAAATTTCAAGATCCTAGCTTGAACCGTTTAGAAGATATGTGGGGCCAAAAATTTTGCAAAAATTGAGTTTTATATAATGATAAATTTTTGCACCGTATGGCAACCCTATACATTTAAGCGACATATTTTTGTAAAGCCTATAAAAGCAGCTCTTTAATACCGTTTTTCGATTGAAAATAAACCTAACAGAACTTTTGTTATATCAATTTAAATATAGGGCTTTTTTGGAATTTTCAGGGGCTGTAACTTCGTCACCCTTCAAAATTAAGAAAAACCTTTGACACATGTTGAAATATAATTATAGAGCTTTGAATTTTGTCTATCACTAAAAAAAAATTTGGACAGGTATTCAAGTTACAGGTGTTTAAAAATAGCTAAATTTCAATTTTCGAGCCCTTATAGCTCCTAAATAGGGGGCTTGACAAAAAAATTTTGTTAACCAACTCCTACTAATTTCTGAGTATCTAACTCCTCCCAAAATTTCAAGACCCTAGTTTGAACCGTTCAGAAGATATGTGTGACCAAAAATTTTGCGAAAATTGAGTTTTGCGTAATGTTAAATTTTAGTACCGTATGGCAATCCTAAACATTTTCCTTGTAAAAATTTATAAAGTTTATGAAACCAGCTATCATTTGCCGTTTTCAGATTGAAAATATATGTAACAGAACTCTTGTTATAACAATTTAAATATAGGGCTTTTTCCAACTTTGGGGGGCTGTAGCCCCGTAACAGGTGAGGCTACAGAAAAAAATTCTTCTACGAAATTATTTTTTTTGCAAAAACTACCCATGGTTAAAATTTCTTTTCTCTATGTCAAACGGTGTAAAAGTTTTTGTAAACATACGGACGGACGGACGGACGGACGGACGGACGGACGGACGGACAGACGGACGGACAGAGTGAAGCTATATAGGCACATTTTTACAAAATTTTTTGAAAATGTGCTAAAAAGAATATTAAGGATTTATTTAAATTGAAAAAATCTTAAAAAGAAACATTATTCAACTTCAAAGTTAAAAATTATCTACCAGAGCTTTGATTTATTGAGCTTAATAATTTTTTTTTCTTTGACGAGATAAATGTTGGTGGAAGACCGAGAAAAGAGATATGGAAACACTTAAAATTAATAAAAGTTGGAATTTCAAAATAAATTCTGTCATATATGGTAGTTTAATATGTAAAACTTGGAGTAAATTTTTTTTCAACAAATTTTAACTTATCATTTAAGATAACTGAAATGAAAGTCACTAATTAAAATATGAATTTCCACCAAAATACATAAAAATATATTAAATAACCACTTTTTTTTAAAATAAAATTTTTTTTTACATTTTATTAAAATCGTTTATGAAATAGTAAACTAATAATTTGTATTTTAATAAAACAATTTTTAAAATAATAATTTATTTGATTTACAAAAAAAAAACAACATCATCTTAAAATGTTATTTTTGTCTAGAGTAAAATATTTTTGAAACATAATGAATTCTATAAAAAATTTATTTTTAAAATTTATCAAATATATAAAGAGTTTTTTTTTAAATTTCATAATGCCAATAACAAAATATGTAAAAAAAAAACAAAACGTCAAATGACCTTTTATAAAGTTAAGATCAAAAGTGGAGTGGATTAAACCATTTAAAAAGAGTATGAATGAATAACGTGATGTTATGTGACGCAATAAATTTATTTTAATCTTATTTTTTTTTTCCAAAGAGATAAAATAAATTGAGAAATGAAAAACATAATCAAAGTTTTTATGAATTATAACAAGTTTCGGTCCACAGGGAAATTTATTTTATTTTTGTATTATAATTTGCATAAATTTTAGTAAAAAATTTCAATAAAATTTCTTTACAAATATTTTCTTATTTAGAAATTCAAGAAAATTCATTTATTAAATTTTGTCAATTGCAATTTATACAGACATTTTTTAATTCTTTGAAACTTTGGCTGAATCAATTCGGGGGATTTAGAGAAAATTTACAAATAGAGGTTATACAGGGCTGAAAGAACAAATCCAAAGTTCAATCCAAAAAAAAATATTTTGAAAAAATTTGGAATACCCGATTTAATAAAACCCTGAGTTATGCTTCAAAAATTAGAAGTTGAATAGTAGGTATTCGAAGCTCTTTTATGTAGACATTAAATATAAAATTTAACTAGTTTAAGAAAGTCTCAGAAATCAAGCTTTATTATGTATAGAGTTACACTTATATTACGGACTAATTGTATGGAAATTACTCAAACCGTCATCTCAACTCTTTAAATTGTAATAGCGAAGACAGTTTTTGTATACAAATGAATTAGTAATAATTTTAGTATCATAGTTCTTTTAGTTTTTGAGTTAACTAATACGTACGGTACGGACCCTTATAACAATATCGCCTTACATTTCAATTCTAATCTTTATCCAATACAAATCGTATAGTCATCGTCGTCTCCTTTACAAGATGACAAAAGCAATGGAAAATTTAGTATTCTCTTTTTTATTCTTTTACAGCTATAAAAATTAACTTTTCTTATTAAAATATCTTGAAGATATCCTCAAGATTTTGTCTAGAGATGTTTATCATTGTTCTCTAATTCCTTTTATTAGATTACAATACTCGTCCCATTATCAATATTAATTTTATTCAAATTTACTCATATTAGGTTTGTGCTGTCGTAAACTTATCCTCTATTGCTTCAATAATCACACAGATTTGTATTGATGTGATTGGATAATAGAAGGTAATATAGATAATGATAGATAATAGAAGTTGGTAATTAATATAAACTTTAATTAATTATTCAATTCATTTTCTTAGATATACAGAATTCAAATATAATGAAATACAGAAGATAGAAATTCTGACTATGAATGAATGGCCCATTACAATCTGAGGAAACACTTTAATAGCATTAAAATGTAAAAAAAACTATTACTTGAATTTAAATCTAAAATATACAATCATCATTTATTAATCAAAAGGGGGAGAACAAATTTATTTTGAATAATGTCTTCAATTTCAATGATACAAAAAAATAAACACAGAGGATAATCCAAACTATATTTTCTATTTTCCTTCCATTTTCAGTTTTCTTTTTCTTTTATATTACCGTTATTTTTCAAACCATATCAACATTTGGTTAAATAGATATTATAGTCATTATTATAGATGTTTTTTTTTTGTTGTACATAATAGAAAAGGAAGATAAAAATTTAAATAGGATGAAAAAAGTAAATCGACTATTTTATCAGATATAGTTTGAATATACCAACAACAAAAAAAAAAAAAACAAAACACAACACAACACAAAATTTTATAAAATATCATTTCTATGATAAAATTGGAATTTGAATGCTACTCAATAGCAGGAATATCATTAACCATGAAACTTTGAAAAGAATGAAAGATGTGAGATGAATTTAAAAAACCAATGATACAAATGACATACCGACAGCAAAACATAATTGGTTTTGTATTAAATTTAAAATTTAGATTAAAGGAACTAGAAATTTTTAACATGTACAAACTACTACAAAACTAAAAGGAAGTCAAACTAATATCATACAACTCTGAAAATTTTTAGGACCGTGTACTGGAATTAAAATGACAAAATCAATCAACTTGTAGAATAATTTAATTCGATAGTCTACATTAAAACAATAATTTACCACAGTCCCTGTTTAAATACATCCGCCGTTGATTCTAAATTTTATAATCAAAATTATTTATTCTACAAATTATATGAATTTTAATAATTTTTAATTTATTTAATTTCGTTAACTGACAGATCGCGTAGTGGTTTGTGTGTCGACCTTTCAATCTAAAGGTTTCTTCTCCAAACCTAACTAATAAAAAAATCAAATTTATATTTAAATTAGGCTATAATTGTGTATAGCCTAATATAAACATATCTTCCTGAAAAGGAAAGGCTGATCGGCTCTCTTATCATATTGTATGTATATTAATAAGTAAATAATATAATGTGGTTTTTGAAATATAAAAATTATGTAAATTAAAACATTTAAAAACTGGTAGATCTAATTATTTAGCATTTAATAGTTAACCTGTTTGGATGTTATCAGGTTTTTATAATACAAGATTTTTATTTAATTTGTACGCTATTTAGTAAAATTGTTCATTATTGTTTAATTTGTAACAAAATTCTAATTCTTAGACTTTAATTATTTTGTATATCTTTACAATATTAGTTATTTCAAATTTTACTTTTTATATCTATCTTAATTAAATTAAATTTAGTATTTTAAGGTTTATTTTGTACTTTATTCGATATTCTTCGAGATTATCATATTCTTCAAAAATGCACGTGTATTTTTTTATAACCTTATACATTAATTTTTTTCTGATAAATTGGATGTATTGAAAGTTATGATAACGAATGATGGTTTTGACTATTATAGTTGGTTATATAAAATGTCATACAATCGTACAAAATCATATGATATCATACGACATTATATGACTATTATAGTGAGGGGTATTCTCCTTATTTCTATTACTTTTTGACTCTTTAATTCTCTCAATATTTCTTCATCGGTTAAGAAATCACGAAATGATATTTATGTAATTAATTTTTCCGATTGTTTTAAATTTTTAGTTTGTTTTAGTAGTATTCCATTTACATTTATGAAATTGATGATTTGAAGCTTGCTAATAAAATATGCAATAAATTTAATATTTGTATATGTTTTTTCGTTTTAAATGAACTATTTCATATCTTGATTCTAAATATATATAAAAATTATAAAAAAAAACAATACATTAACAAATTACTAATAAATTATACCCGTTCCGCAATCTCTTTTGTACTCTATAAAAATCTTTGGAACAATTTTTCTTTACCAACTTTTGAAAGTCTCTGAAAAAGAGAAAATAACAAAAATTTTTTGGGGTCACTTTACTCTCTCAAACTTGGTTACTATGATGACATAATTGATCAGAGTGCAGTTTAAAACTCTAACAAAATTAGGCATTTAATTGAAACCGTGGAAAACGGTATTGCGAAAAGGCCCCGAAGTGTTATTTCATAACAAGTCGAAGATTAAATTGAAAGAGAAATAATAAGGCGAGGCTTTAATTCTCAAAAACTGGTGTCACTTCGTATTTCATGAGTAATAACAAACCGGGGTCTTATTTCCAATACTTTTGAGCATGACAACTTCTATTCATTACATTTTTAATTAAATAATTTCTCAAATATTGCGGTCTTTGCAGATTTCTCATATTTAAGAGAATCAAACACCGGGGTGTTTCGTAAGACTTTATTACTTCTATTTTTCCAAAGAAATAACAAAATCAAATATCTATCTAATTAATATTTTTTTATTTCGTCAAATTTTAATTCCTATTACACTTTCTTTTTAATACCACAATAGTAGGTAACAAATTTTAGAAATCTAAAGAACATGTTGAATTTGAAGTAATGGTGGTAGCAACTCTTATTAGCACATTTTCAAAAAATTTTGTAAAAATGTGCCTATATAGCTTCACTCTGTCCGTCCGTCTGTCCGTCCGTCCGTCCGTCCGTCCGTATGTTTACAAAAACTTTTACACCGTTTGACATAGAGAAAAGAAATTTTAACCATGGGTAGTTTTTGCAAAAAAAATAATTTCGTAGAAGAATTTTTTTCTGTAGCCTCACCTGTTACGGGGCTACAGCCCCCCAAAGTTGGAAAAAGCCCTATATTTAAATTGTTATAACAAGAGTTCTGTTACATATATTTTCAATCTGAAAACGGCAAATGATAGCTGGTTTCATAAACTTTATAAATTTTTACAAGGAAAATGTTTAGGATTGCCATACGGTACTAAAATTTAACATTACGCAAAACTCAATTTTCGCAAAATTTTTGGTCACACATATCTTCTGAACGGTTCAAACTAGGGTCTTGAAATTTTGGGAGGAGTTAGATACTCAGAAATTAGTAGGAGTTGGTTAACAAAATTTTTTTGTCAAGCCCCCTATTTAGGAGCTATAAGGGCTCGAAAATTGAAATTTAGCTATTTTTAAACACCTGTAACTTGAATACCTGTCCAAATTTTTTTTTAGTGATAGACAAAATTCAAAGCTCTATAATTATATTTCAACATGTGTCAAAGGTTTTTCTTAATTTTGAAGGGTGACGAAGTTACAGCCCCTGAAAATTCCAAAAAAGCCCTATATTTAAATTGATATAACAAAAGTTCTGTTAGGTTTATTTTCAATCGAAAAACGGTATTAAAGAGCTGCTTTTATAGGCTTTACAAAAATATGTCGCTTAAATGTATAGGGTTGCCATACGGTGCTAAAATTTATCATATAAAACTCAATTTTTGCAAAATTTTTGGCCCCACATATCTTCTAAACGGTTCAAGCTAGGATCTTGAAATTTTGGGAGAAGTTAGATCCTAAAAAAATAGTAGGAGTCAGTTAACAAATTTTTTTTGTCAAGCCCTCTGTTTAGGAGCTATAAAGGCCCAAAAATTGAAATTATGCTATTTTTAAGCACCTGTAACTGGAATACCTGTTCAATTTTTTTTTTATTAATATACAAAATTTAAAGGTCCAACATTATATTTTAACATATGTTAAAGGTTTTTCTAAAATTTAAAAGGGGTTCCTTAAATTGAAGAAAGTGTCTCTTAATTTTACCCATTTTTGCTTAGATAATAAAATTCTAAGTAAAATTCCAAATTTTTGTGTAATTCACAATTTAATTCCTAGAACCTAAAAAACCAGAGGATGATGGGTAGGGAGGGAAGTTGAAGTTAGAGACTTGAGAAATTTGGCAACCTTCCCCATTGAAGGGCTATAACAACTTTTAAATAAAAAATTACTGTTAGCAGTAAATTTTATAAGTCAGTAGTAACTATTTTCAAGTAAATATTTCCAAAGTTAAACTCAGTATGTAATACAATATAATTTTGAAAATGTGCTTTTTTAAAAACCCTTGGTTTTTTTTCACCACTTGTTACTTAACAATTTCACTTCAAAATTCCGCTTAAAAATGTTTAAGGCAATTTTTCATAGGTATATTCTTTTAAATGTCATTTAATTTATGAATAAATTTTTGTTTTGGAAAAATTCTTCTCATTTTCATATTCTTAACATCTCCGTGATATCAGCAATGTTTTATCTTAAAAACTTTCTGTCTCCTCTTTGCACCAAAAATAAAAATATAAAAAAAAATTTTAAAAGTCAATTGCAGAGGCTACGAATAATTTTTATGTCTAGTAAAAAAAAACCTTTATAACATTTATTTTTACAGCCAAATTTAATATCTATAAATATAAACAAAATACAGAACTTTCAATTCATTTTCGTTTTCTACTTTTTCTGTTAATACGATCTGAAAACTAAATTTTGAAATTCTAGAACAAAAGCCAAATCAATCCTTTGAGTTTTCATCTAAAAATTTTCATGGTAATAAAAAACAAAAGACACACTATTTAAAAATAGAAAAGATTTTTAAAAATATGTGTTGGCGAATGTAAATAATCTTTTTAAATGGTGTTACATTTTATTAGAAGTTGGGGGGCATAGGGCATCAAGTCTAGTCACTGTCAAAAATAAGAATGATAAAATTTTAATAATTCTATATTATATATACTTTTTTCACGTGAACTAGGTCTTTCACATGAAATTTATCTTTTTAGCACATTTTCAAAAGATTGTGTAAAATGTGCCTATATAGCTTCACTCTGTCCATCCGTATGTTTACAAAATTTTTACACTGTAAATAGAGTAAAGAAATTTTAACCACTGGTAGGTATTGCAAAAAAAATAATTGCATAGAATAATTTATTTCTGTAGCCCGTTAATTACGGAGCTGCAGTTCCCAAAATTTGGTAAAAGCCCTATATTTAAATTGTTATAACAAGAGTTCTGTTGGGTGCATTTTCAATCTGGAAACGTAAAAAAGTAGCTGGTTTTATAAACTTTATATATAAAGTAAATATAAGGTTTTTATAAGATTTTATAAAAATATAAATTTTTAAAAGGCAAATGTTTAGGATTGTCATACGGTACTAAAACTTACCATTTTGCAAAACTCAATTTTTGAACAATTTTTGGCCTCACATATCTTCTAAAAGGTTCAAGCTAGAGTCTTGCAGGTGGTGATCTGGTAGTGACAGATCCTCGAAAATCATTATAAGTTTGTTTAGTAAAAATTTTGGGAACCTTCCCCATTGAAAGGCTATTAGGACCTAAAAATTAAAACTTTGATTTTTTTATAAATCGGTAACTTATTCACCAGTGTCTATTTTTTCAAAATTAAGAGTAAACATTGAAGCTCTCTATTAATCATTATTAATAATGAATTGATAAAATAACTAAATTATAAAATTATTTTTATAAAAATAAATGAAAAAATATTAGTATGAAATACTATATAATTTTGAAAATGAGCTTTTTTAAAAACACTTGTTTTATTTCATCCTTGTTTCAAATTAATTTAGTGTTTTATTGAATTAAATTGATCACAAGTTTTAAAATGGAATTGGTCTTTTTTTTTTAAATTCAAAATATGGTAAAAAATAGGAGCATATTTTTAAAGAACATATCTCTAATCTTGCGTCCCCAATTTCGTAATAGAAACTAAAATAAGAAAAAAAATTAAGACAATTTTAAGGCAGGCTTTAGGTTGATTTTTATTAATTTTTTTTTGCGGTAATTATTGTAATACTATAAAAACAGTGTAAGTACTTTTTCAAATATTTGTTAATCTGAGTACTCCTAAATACCTAGATAGGTACTAACACGAAGTATATTTTTTTCAAATATATTATTATAAAATATTATACAAAAATAAAATTGGTAATGGCAAAACATATTGAATCAATTTTATATGTAGTGTACGTAATCCATTATGTTCCGATAGACATTAACAAGTCCTTTTTTTTCTATTTTTTTTTTTTTTTGTTTTTTGTTACCTAATTATTAAAAGATTAAATGACAAAAGTCAATTAGTTAATGTTTCTTTCTATTAAAAATTGTACTCTTTCAAAAATTATTCAGTCATTATTTAAAAAGTCTCAGTTTTCAATATGTACGATTTTTAAAATTTTTTCTTTATTTGTGTTTTTAGCATATTTTCAAAAAAATTTTTTAAAAATGTGCCTATATAGCTTCACTCTGTCCGTCCGTCCGTATGTTTACAAAAACTTTTACACCGTTTGAAATAGAGTAAAGAAATTTTAACCATGGGTAATTTTTGCAAAAAAAATAATTTCGTAGAAGAATTTTTGTCTGTAGCCCCACCTATTACGGGGCTACAGCCCCCCCAAGTTGGAAAAAGCCCTATATTTAAATTGTTATAACAAGAGTTCTGTTAGATATATTTTCAATCTGAAAACGGCAAACGATAGCTGATTTCATAAACTTAATAAATTTTTGACAGAAAAATGTTTAGGGTTGCCATACGGTACTAAAATTTAACATTACACAAAACTCAATTTTTGCAAAATTTTTGACCACACATATCTTCTGAAGGGTTCAAGCTAGGGTCTTGAAATTTTGGGAGAAGTTAGATACTCAGAAATTAGTAGGAGTCGGTTAACAAAATTTTTTTTGTCAAGCTTCCTATTTAGGAGTTATAAGGGCTCGAAAATTGAAATTTTGCTATTTTTAAGCACCTGTAACTTGAATACCTGTCCAATTTTTTTTTTTATTAATATACAAAATTTGAAGGTCCAACATTATATTTTAACATATGTTAAAGGTTTTTCTTAAATTTAAAAGCGGTTCCTTAAATTGAAGAAAGTGTCTCTCAGTTTTACCCATTTTTGCTTAAATAATAAAATTCTTAGCAAAATTCCAAATTTTGGTTTAATTCCTGGATCCTACAAAAATGGAGAGGGAGGGGGGGATGGTTAAATGAAGTTAGGTCCTTGAGAAATTTGGCAACCTTCCCCATTGAAGGGCTATTAGAACTTTAAAATAAAAAATTTACTGTTTTTATAAGTAAGCAGTAACTTAGTCACCAACGTATATATTTCCCTAATTAAACGTTAATATTGAAGCTTGAACATTATATTCCGATAAAATACTTAGTATGAAACACTATATTATTTTGAAAATGTGCTTTTTTAAAAACCCTTGGTTTTTTATCATCACTTGTTTATTTTATGAATCAATTCTGAAGTTAATTATATTTCTTTTCATCATTTTTGTTCGAAAATTTTTAAATTTATGACCCCATAGACAAATCCTTCATCAAAATTAATGTTGATAGAATTATACATACGAATAGTACAATAAATACAGAAATATTTCTAAATGCAATGGATCAGTACAACAATTCAAGTAATGAAATTCTAATTATTTCAAACAGTTTCGTGGATAACATAATGCAATAAATTGTCATAAAATTAAAGTAAGTTTTTTAATTTAAAATATTCTGACTAGTTAATCAACAAATTATAAACAAATCATGATTCTGTTGGTTTGCGTCTGATGACAAGGATCACTATTGAAAGGAAAGATTTTTATTAAATTTCTTTAATTAACTTTATCTAATAGTCTGAAATATTTTAACTTAAACTAAATTAAGAACTTAGAATTCCCTGTCTTACGCTTCCATGAAAATCAAAAGTTTTTAATGGATGAAAAAAATAGGCTTTGGCCACCACAAAACCAACCGCTATTACAGGAGAAAGGAAATATAAAATTTCTATCAAAGAATTTTATCAAAGTAATATAACTTTTATAAATATAAAATTTTTTTTTTCATTTATAAATTTATCTAATAGCCTATCTACAACGACCGCCCTCATTTCGCTCTCCACACGTAGCTATCTGTCTATCTAAGTTAAATGTATTGAATTATATGAAAGTTTCTATAAAAGACGCAGCCCTGACGCAGCCATTAAAAAAGTTGTTTAACTTTTCACTTTTTCGTTTTCTCTACGTATGTATATTCAAATGTTAAATTATTGAACGGTATAGTGTCAAAATAAAAAATATATTGCCAGATTAAAAAAATAGTAAAATATCTATAATGCTTACCCATTGAAATTATGCTGTTTCACTATATTAAATTTAATAATATTTTTTGTCTTTAAATTCAAAATAGCTATACAACAAACTTTTAACTATTGAATATTTTTTAATGCATGAAATTTGTAAACAGAACAATGCCAAAAAGCGCTGTCATGTACATTTCATTGTGGACACACCTTTGTGTTAATAATTTCGAACTAGATTTTTAAGACTCCAATACATTTGGTAGTATGTTCAAATTTTAGTTGCGAAAACAATACCTACCGCTCAATTTATTTTATATTAGCGGTTTTGTAAAAATTAATAAAGAAAGATATATACAGGTTGACGCAAAACGACCGATATGGTTTGAATGTTTAATAACTTTTTTATTTAATGGTTAATTATTAGTATTAATTTTTGTTACACAGTATATTAATGGGGAATATTTTTAGCTTAAGTATAAAAAATTATATCCCGCAAGTGGTGACCATATTCGGCTTCGCACATTCGTGCTATTTCCAGTACATTTTCCATAACTTTTCGTAATTTTTGATCGCTGTTCTGTTGTGTACTGTTCCATTTCCAATTCTTCACAAAACTCTGAAATAAAAATAAAAAATATAAATAAATTTAAAAAGTTATTGAACATTCAATATCTTTCGTTTTGCGCTACCCTGTAAAATAAATAAATGTTTAATATAAGTTTTTAGATGATTAATAAATTTGATAACTGTGTCAAAACCAATATTTTGGTTTTTTAATAACTACGTGAAAAAATACTACTCTCATAAAAACGTCATATTAATGTATTATGTTTTTTGTATTGTATGTTTCTCCTCCGCATTTGTATCCTTTATTTTGTTTCCTTTAAGACGGATTTTTTAAAGACTCTTATAATTTATTCATTTTTTATTGTTTCTTTGACAATTACACCGTTTATTCCATCGCGATATTACCATTTAGTGTATTTTACTTAGTTTCTCCCTTGCATCGTCCAATATTTGCATAGGGAATTGTGGAATAAAATACACTTAATGTAAAATGACAATACCTCAACCTTTGTTTTACAATACCTTTGTCCCCTTCAACATTTATTGTAAATTATTTATTTTTAATTTTGCGTTCTTCAAGATTTTCAAACTCAATTAAATGTCTGAATAGTTTAACCAAAATTATTTTAATTGATATAGTTTATATATTGATAATGTATTCTCATTTGTCAAATGCAAATGCAATCACTTTTTAATACTTATCGTAATATTCTTTAAAATAAACCTACCCGAGTCGAATTCCAATAAATTAAAATCAATTTTTTTTTACCTCAAGCCTATTACCGTCAATGTTCAGGTTGATGATGAATTTTGAAATGATTGCCACAATTTAAGAAAAAATTAATCTTAATCCTTTATCTAACATTTCCCTTCGTTTTGATCCTTTTTTTATTCATTCAAATCTTATATCCTATTTTTCATTCACTAATAATTTCCCCTTTTAACTTAAATTTAAAAAAAAAAAAAATCTAAAATAATCTTCGATCATTTATACATATGGGTATCTAGAATACTAGGAAAAAAAATTGTACGCTATATTCTATCAAAAAAAAAATTTTTTTATTTTAAAATAATCGATAACTCCTAAATTATGGAGCCTCGATGGGTTTGTTGGTAAGAATTTGACTTACTAACGAAAGGGTGTTGGTTCAATTCCCGTTACTGGTAATGAAATTTTTAATTAATATAGGTACAAATATAATTTAAATATATGAATATACAACATAAACAAATTAAATAATATAAAATATATAATGTTAGAATGGTACATACTATCCCCTATAACAAACAACAACAAAAAAATTACTAAAAAAATATTAAAAAAAGACTCGGTTTCGGTTCTTTTAAACAACTTTTCAATTTTAAAGGTATTATAAAAGATGAACATTTTTTGACTTTTTAGTGCCACCTTAATAGCGGAAGGTTCAAGATTTAAGTATAAATTAAAAAATTCAATAAACCCCGGGACAAAAGTTCACAAATAAAATACATATGTTAATGTTCAACGAATTATAACATTTAACGAAGTTAAAATAAACTAACTTAGTTAAAAACTCACAAATTCGATATATTTACCACTAAATTTAATGCAATTTGTTTTAAAAAAAAATACCTTGCTTAAAAGAAAAAAATTTTATATTTATTTGAAAGAATTATGCGTACAATATTTTTTTAAAATTTTAATACATTTTTATTTTCTTACTCTATCTTTATGTGCATATTTTTACCTTGCTTTTTTTCATTTTTGTTTTGTTTTGGTTTTTTTGTTAGAAAGAGAAAGAAATATTTCAAAATTTTCAAAAATTGACTTTAATACTAATGGTATTATATTTTATCTAATGCGTTTAATATATATATACACATATAATATATTTTTATACAATGTACAAATAGATAAGAATAAAATTGAACTAAATTACCATTATAGAGTGTACATAATGGTATGTATATATTATAGAAAATATGTACATATGTGCTATGGTTAGGTATGTAGGTATATAAAACAATATTATTCTTTACAACTCCATTTGTTATTATAAAAAACTTAAATCATAGACATTTTTACATTTTATATTATATAAAATTTGAGAAACAGGGTGTTTTGGAAAGATTCTATTATTTTTGAATGCGTATAAAATCTATCTTCTAATTTTTGTTCTAGATTACATTTTGCACTTAGATTATGAACAAATTGTTCAAGTCGAAATATATTAGAGATCTGCACAAGTATATTCCTTTATTAAAATTATCGAATGTATTCAAATACCGTATTCTAATTCTATACACTCGTTCTAAAAGCTTTAAATATGGATGGTGTATACTCAAAATACACTTAGCTATATTTATTCTTAGTTTCTTTTTCATAAATACTTTGATGTATTGAATACCGAGTACTCTAAATACAATGAAAAAGAAAAAGAAAAACAGATTACAAAAAGAAGATAAAAAAACAAACAAAGCAGTGAAAAGCTACATATTACATTAGCATATTGATATAGTACATATTGGATATACATACTACATACTAAAATTTTTTTTATTGTATTTGGTGTACTCAGTATATAAATACAAATACTATAAATACTCTATTTTCACAAAATTACACTAATGCATATTCATTCTATTCTACAATAATTTTTTATTTCATTTACTCTATTTTATAATAATTTTGTAAAGTATGCATTTGGTTCGAAAACTTTCAAAACAGAATAGGTATAAAAAGTTTTAATTATTATAGAATGTTTTGGAAGCGCTTTTGAAACATTTGTGCAGATGTCTAATTTTCAAAAATTATTTTATTTGCATTAGATATGCAAAATAAACGACTAAAATATATTTCTTTATATATAAAATCACCTAGCATTCACAATGTTATAATCGAATAGCCATCCTTTCCTTTTCAGATTTTGCTGGTAGATATATATATTTTATATTATGATATAAATTAAAAATTATACTTTTTTATTAGATGAATTATACGTCTTTATGACGCAGACCCTTCAATTGAAAAGCCGACGTGCTAATCACTTCGCCGTCAGTCAGAATAATGACTAGCATTTCATATTTGAAATTTTTCTTCTAAAACTTTGCTTCAATTTTTTATTTCAAAACATTTCAATTTTTTTTTGCATTTTTATACTGCAAAAAAACTCATTTCAATAAAAATAATTTTATTTTTTCTAATCAGATCAAAATTTTATTTCAACACTATAGATACCATTACTGACACCAAAATCACCAATGAATTCATTCCGAATATTTTCTTAATATCTTTGTGATTTCAGTAGAATAAAAATATGTAGGTATAAAAAAAATTTAATTTAAATATTACCACCACTGTTTCTAAAACTTTTTATAGATATAAAAATTCTCTATAACTGAATGAATTCTTTTGGGACACTCTGCACATAAAGATAAAAATTTTACATAATTCTATAATGGTTACATACTGTATACAAAATGTGTATTTTTATTAATGCATGTGTGTTTGTTTGTATGCAAGTACTACATAAAGGCATTTATAGTTATTCATTTATACGCTGAAAAAAAAAGTTGTTTTTGTCTGGGATTCAAGTTTTGTGATTTGTCACAAACAAACAACATACAATAATAACAACAACAACAAAAAAATTGATGTAAAAATATTTTTCATTCTGTATTTTGTTCTTTTTGTTTTTGTTTTTTATATTATGGCAAAAAATATTTTAACGCCAGAATGTCTGGCGTCTATGTAAAAATGGAAAATGGAAAAATTCAAAAAAAAAAAAAATTACTGTATTTTAAAAAAAAATTAAAATAACAAAACATAAAGAATTATGTTCACAGATATTATTATGCCTCTATATGTATAAATATTATATTTTATTTTAAAAATATAACTGTAATTTACTTATTCATTTAGCACGAACGACAATGAAAAATCATTTGAATTAGAAATATTTTGTTTATATTACATGTATACTTATATATACATACATAAAAATTTATAGAATGTGATTATATGTACGATTATATGTATGTTTGCAGAAATGTTTAATTTTTAATATAGCTTCACTGTGTTCGTCCGTCCGTATGTTTGCAAAAATTTTTACACTGTTTGAAATAGAATAAAGAAATTTTAACCACTGATGCCCCACAAACGGTGCTACAGCTCCACAAAGTTGAAAATAGCCCTATATTTAAATTGTTATAACAAGAGATCTGTTAGGTGTATTTTCAATCTGAAAACGCAAAAGATAGCTGGTTTTATAAACTTTATAAAAGGCGTTTTTAAAGCAAATGTTGAGGGTTGCCATACGGTACCAAAATTTAAATTTCGACAGTCATGAAACTTTAAAAGACGTTAGATCCTCAGAAATTAGTAGGAGTCAGTTAACAACATTTTTTTGCCACGTCCCCTGTTTAGGAGCTATAAGGGCTCGAAATTGAAATTTTGCTATTTTTAAACACCTGTACCTTGAAAACCTGGTCAAATTTTTTTTTAGACATACCTACCTATATAAAGTTAAAAAATCCAACATTATAGTTTAACATATGTTAAACGTTTTTCTTAAATTTAAAATGGTTTTTTTAAATTAAAGAAATTGTCTCTTAGTTTTAATAGATAATAAAATTCTTAGTAAAATTCCATATTTTAATATATATATAGTTCACAATTGATTTCCTAGAACCTAAAAAATTGGAAAGGTGGGGCAGGAGGGGAGTGGGCAGATCCTCGAGAATCTTTATAAGTTTGTTTAGCAAAAATTTGGGAACATTCCACATTAAATATTAGCCCTTTAAAATTACAACTTTTATGTTTTTATAAAACAGTAACTTATTCACTATTGTATGTTTTTCCAAAAATAAACTTTAACATTGAAGCTTCAACATTATATTTCTTACTTTTTAACGGGTTTTTTTCAGCGCATTGGTATTATATTCTAAGTATTGATTTCACTGTTATTCTTAATTAATAAATTGATGAAATAACTAAATTATAATATTATCATTTATTTTTGCATATATTTTTATAAAAATAAATGATAAAATACTCAGTAAGAAACCCTATATAATTTTCAAATGTGCTTTCTAAAAGCTCTTGGTTTTTTTCATCAGTTATTTTTATATATGTATAATACACATAACAAATATTAAAAAGTATATGAATTAAAAAAAATAAATTTAAATATATATATCCTGTTATAACTGTCCTATCCTGTCTTTTTCAAAAATGTTATGACCATGACAATGTAAAATAAAAGTTAGTAAATATCTTCATCTCTAGATTTCATCTAACATTTACGGGAATTTGGTTGAAAATGTAAACATGAAAATTTTTAATATGAAATATGCTAGTTTTAAGAATTTTACTAAATTTTACTAACTTTTCGAAACAAATTTTACGATTAAATTTTGGACAAATAATTTTTAAAATATTATACTTATACGTATAGAAAATGCTTAGAATACTTAAGAATTAAAATTAACGGGTTATTTTAGAATTATTCTGGAAATACATGTTTCTCAATTAATTGTTGACTGGATAATATACAATTTTAGCCTTACATTAATTGAATTCCTGCAGAATTTTTTAAAGAAGATAAAGAAAATTTCTACAGAGAATCAATTGGCTGTATTTCTAATTAATTTGGAAATTTTGATATTTTATAAATGAATGTAAGTTTTGTTAGATGTTTACTATTTTATTAAGGGTGTAGTTTCTTATATCATTACATAAACTGCTTTAAAAGAGCTTGATGTACAATCATGAATACATTAACAGCATTTAAGCCTCTTCCTCTTTAATCCCTTTTTAATACTTTTAAATCTTTTAATTTTAAAAATATAGTTTCATTTTAGGTTGAGGTTTAAAATTTTAAAGGAATGTTAATAATTTACATAACAGTCCGTTTTAGGTAAGTTTAACACGCAGTAATTAATCTGTAATTCTTAGATCCTTCTACAAAAAATATTAATTACATACTTTTAGGCTAAATATTTCATATAAGTTTTTAATTTGAACAGATGAAATTTTACAGTTATAACATATATAGAAATGTTATTTTATTAATAGATGAATTACTGTTATCAAAATAACATAAAATATTCTTAAGCTATATCTTCAATTCAATTGAATTGTGTATATAATGTTTGTATATATGTGTATATGTATGTTCATGTTAAAAAACAGAAAATTGAATGCTATTATTTACAATATGAAGCATGAGCACTTAAATGAATGATATTTCATCAAAAAAGTTTTTAAGATAAATTGAATACTGCCAGAAAAGTTAAATTTGAAGAAATTTTTCAAATAAATACAAAGAAGAAATAAAATATACCACATACATATCTAAAAGATACATAAATTTTTCTATTTCCATTATAAACGTTTTATTGTATAGCTATTTAATTATGTAATAACCAAAAGTGATATGTAAAATAAAGCATATATGTAGCATTAAGTCAAAACAATGTGGTCATTCAATTCAGAAAATATGGAAAATATAAAAGTTTTTATTTTTATTTTTCCAATTGAAAATTTTAAATTTTGTTCGTTTTCCATTTAAAATGCATAAAAATCATGGAAATTGGTTACCCCTGTTGTTACATATACAATTGAATATTTAAGAGTTTATAATGTACTTGAAACAAATTTAATTTTTTTTTAAATATTCTTTTCTTTAAGTAAATTAGTTTTCAAAAATTATTATCTTTTACTTTCATCGAAAAATATATAATGGACAACTGAAGAATTTTATAATATAAATTAATTTATACAGTTCTTAAACTTTATATACTATTGAAGTATCTCATAGTCAAAAACAATGTTTTGTTTAAATAAATCTAAGAGATAAAAACTTGAAGCACACGTAATATATCATTGAAACGAGTGCCTTTGTTGTTTGGGAAAGTTTCGCAACAGTTCAATGCATTAAATAATTGTCAGTTAGGTATGTTGAGACATCGACTATAAATTGCGACATTTTGAATTTGTTTCTAGGTCTGTATGCGAAGCCTTAAAAGTTTATTTGCTTCTTTTTCCAAAAGTTGAAGAATTTGACAGATGAAGTTAACTAAATATTAATTAAAATCATATTAAAATGATGCAAATATTTTTAGATTTCTAATAAGTTTCAAAAAACACTAACCTTTTTTGTACAAAATGAGGCCTAGGTGGCGTAGGTGTTAAATACCCGGAGTATCGACCGAAAATTTATATATTATATTACATTTCCACAAATATAATAGTATTCTATAACATAAATAAATATAATAAATTGCATTAGTTTTCATAATTATAATTATAATAATAAAATATTCACATATCGCAATTATTATTATTATTATTATTATTAATATATTTGTCTAGAATGAGGTGTAACAAACGCATTTAATTAAATGTGTTTTGTTGGATGTGTTCAATTATAAAAAAATAAAATATTAATGTTTTGTTGAATGTGTTTTATTTTAGAAAATAAAATATCATAAATTATCGTAAGCAGGCCAAAAAATATTTTATTTATTTTTAATAAAAAAAAAAAAACAAAAATAAATAAAATTTTTTTATGAATTTAAATTATTTTAAATGTATGAATTTGTTCATTTACGTTATAAAAACTCACAGAACATTTTCTGGAAATTTTATATAAATAGTAAGACATTTTGCTAATAAAAATTAAGAAAACTATGCTTAGCAAGAAAATTGTGTAGTAAGTCTTAATTATTTTCAGTGAAAATCTGAAATAACTAATGTACGCTTTGTTGCATTGCTTGTATTGAAAAGCAAATAAACCAAGAAATGCAATCAAAGTATTTTCAAAGTCCCCTCAAAGTTAAATCATCTCTCTCTCATCCCTGCATCTTTCCCTCATAATTCTTTTTAATTATTTTTTCTATTTAAAAAAAGCTAAAAATGGTAAAAAATGGTGTAGAGGTTGGTTTATAATTCAAAATTTATATGTAAAGCAAAACTCAATTCAAAAATCAACATTTAATACAATTTTACGTACATATAAATAGGTACATTTTAGCATGTTGGGTGCATTGTAGAATGTTAGCAACAAACAAATATTTCGATTTGAATCTAAGCAATGGTTGTGAAAACTGTTATATAGAATAGCAATATTTTTTAAAAATATGTATACAAAATATTAATAGATGGAGTTACGGTTGCGATTTTATTTAAGAATATGGTATTGATATACAATATATGTATATATATGTATATAATTAAATTAGAAGTAGTTTTTAATTAGAAAAAGTTCTTCTTTCAATTGACCTTCCGTCATTTTGTGACGGGCCAACAGCTAGTATATAAATATTCTATATCATAATATCTAATATCTAAAAATATCTAAAAAAAAAAAAAATTAGTAACAAATTAATATAAATAAATTACCTATTAAAACCCTACATCTTAGGTTCCTGAAATACTTTATATACTAATAACAAATATAAATAATAAATATTTACCTATATTAACATGTGCAATTGTCAAAATAGAGATGTCATATGTGACATGCACGCCATATCTTAAATGACAGGATTATGTAAAATCACGACGACATCTGAAGAAAAAAATATTGATGTGTCACCATAGATAAGGATAATAATATTCCTACGCATAAAAAACACTTTAATGTCAGAGATAAGAAATGGCATTCTTCCTACAGTAACTTCAATCCTTAGGACTTAGGACTTATCTTAGGACTGTAAGTAGGTTTGCAACAACACTAGAAGCCATACAAAAATGATCTCCCTGTAACTACCTTTAGCAGGAAACAAAATTATATTAGTATAATTTAACTAGCAGATTTACCCGGCGTTGCCCGGAAGCTTGCAAATTGTAAAAACGCAAGTTTCAGCCAATTTTTTGAAATACTACTTTGCTTATAAATGAAGCCACAAAAAAATATTTGTGGAGTTCCGTTAACCCATCGTGGTCCAACAGCTTTTTGTAGGTTTTTTCGTTGCTTTGTTATATTTAGAAATGATTTAACCGATTAACTTCAAATTTTGTATATGTGTTCTTCTTTGAAAATGAAGTTCAATTTACTAACAGACTTGGAAGTTGTTAACCCCTGCCGATCCGACGATTGTTCAAAAAAACATTTGTAAGTAAATTACGTCCAATTTCTGAAAGCAGGTACAACTTCTTTGAATTAGGGGAATGCTTAAAAAAATGTTTTGTCGAGTTCTTTTAACCGATTGCGAAACAAAAACTTTAAAAAACAGTTTGAACGATTATCTCTAATTTTTCTGTGCATGGTGCTTCTTGACAATTTGGTGCTCCTTGACGATAGAGTTGAGGATGTTAGGTTTCCGGCGAATAATGTTAACTGAGTTAAAATGACTATTTGTCAAATGGGGATACTAAGTTTGCCATTATGTCATTATACTATGTCAATAGTAGTTTTCTTGAGTTGCCAACGTTTGAATAAAATATAGTCGATGGTTTAGAAAAGGTTTAAAAATTTGCTTTTCAACTTATATTTTGTTAAGTACTCACCTGAAAGTTGTAATACGCTCTTCCTCGTTTTTTTATGATTTTATGAAAGAAATATAGGCTTATTTTTTGGAAAAACTGTTTTAAAATACTATGTTTTTAAGCATTATATATAAGAAATTGAATTTTTTGATTTTTAGATTTCATTTGAAGAAAACTGAAAATTTCATTGAATCTTTGTTCAAAACGCACAAACAGGTCAAAACCAAATTAACCATGTGGGTTTTAATTTAAATGTTGGTACAAAATTTTCAATAAAATACTTTTAATCGTATAAGAAAATAAAATTTGTAGAAAACTTCATGGCGTCGTCGTGGAAAACGGGTTAATCGAACTTAACTAAAACTTTTTGCAGCCTCTCTTTAGACTGCAAAATCAACCTGTAAAATTGGACACAAATCGAAAACACAAAATTTTTTGAAAGTCCGCCAGGCCGAAATGGGTTAAATTATTCCAACCAAATTTATACAACTAATTGCGGTTGCTAAGAGGAACATTTGTGCAAAATTTCAAGTCAATTTGTCAAACGGTTTTGACTCGACATCAAAAATATTGAAAAAGCTTCTTTGCGCCCCCGTGCCCAAACGGGTTAACCGAATTCAACAAAAATTTGTGGCAGACTCTATTTTCGACTGCGAAACCACCTTGTAAAATTGGACACAAATCGGAAACACAAAATTTTTTGGAAGCCCGCCACGCCGAAATGGGTTATATTATTCCAACCAAATTTATACAACTAATTGCGGTTGCTAAGAGGAACATTTGTGCAAAATTTCAAGTCAATCGGTCAAACCGTTTTGACTCGACATCAAAAACATTGAAAAAGCTTCATTGGGCCCTCGTGCCCAAACGGGTTAACCGAACTCAACAAAAATTTGTGCCAGACTCTCTTTTCGACTGCGAAACCACCCTGTAAAATTGGACGCAAATCGCAAACACAAAATTTTTTGGAAGCCCGCCAGGCCGAAATGGGTTAATTTATTCCAACCAAATTTATACAACTAATTCTGGTTACTAAGATGAACATTTGTGCAAAATTTCAAGTCAATCGGTCAAGGACTCGACATCCAAAAAACGAAAAAGCTTAAAACAGCTCTGGAGCCGCAACCTGTTGACTTATAAAAATGTGACATAGCCTATGTCACCCCCCCCGGGCTTCCAGAATTATTCCTTTAAAATTTTGTGACAATCGGACCAGTGGTTTTCACGTGAATCGACAAACAAATAAACAAACAAACAAACAAATTTTCTTCTTTATGTATTAGAAGAAGAAGATAATAGTATCCTAACCTATAATTATCTTAGTAACCGATGGTTTTAAAATTTTGCAGTTTCATTTATGATATGTTATATTAATAAAAAATAAATAAAGAAATTCTTTCAAAAAATTATTATGTTAACTAATATAACATCGTCATTCTTATAAGAGCTATATTTAAAGTTTCAAGCCTCTAATTTCATTTACATCCATTACAAAATTTGCACCGATAGCGAATTCATAAAATTTTAAGTTGTAACAAAAAACTCTTTAAATAAACGTATTCGTTTTGAAAATCTTTATTATATCACTAAATTTAGTTTTAATGTAAATTTATGCAATTATTTTCAATGTGTATCCCAGAATCATGACATGTGCGATAGCAAATTAAAATAAAAAATACATATCTATCTAGTTAAGATAAGAAATATAGACCTCAATGAATCCTAAATAAAAAAAAATCGATTTGTCTGCTCTGTTTCCTTCTGTTTTTTTTTTTTTTAAATTTTTAATTTAAAAGCAAATATTTAAATAAAGTTGACGGAATAATTTTAGAACTAGATGGATATACCCTGACTTGATGTTTCCAAATTGCAAATGATATTATTATATTCTCCTACTTCTTCTATTATCCATTCTATTTTTTTTTTGTCACACTGGTTTTATCAAAGGATTTGATCTGAATTTATTATTTTATTCAACATTTGAAGAAAATTTTAATTAAATTCAAATTGAATTTAAATTCAACCAACATTAAAGTATCGTAAATTATGCGATATTATAATTAATTGATTGATCAAAATAATGTTTTAAATATCAAGGTACTTGAACTTGTTAAACTAATATTGGATTATTAATTTGTAATAAATAAAACCGATTGTAATAAAGAAAATTTTTCAATTTTGTCCCTCCATTCTTTCACTAACATAAACATTGCTTCAGCCTACAAAATCTTGTTCTTGTATGTTGGTCTAGCAAGCTATTACTACACCGAGATCTTCTGATCCACTGTCCACCGCAATTTTCAATATCTTACTGTCATATTTTTATATATATTGTTATCTATTGTTATCCAGGAGAATTCTACAGCAAAAACACTTTTTTTTCAGTTAAAAACCTATGACTGTGTGGTATTCGAACTCCCTTGACTTTAATGACTTGTATGCTTTCCTATTTATCCACGAAGACCATTTATCAAAATTTAAACTAATACTTTTCTAATATTGTTTGGCCTAAAAAATATTTAGTACAATTCCATACAGTATTATTTTGCAATTTCTAAAATTCAAAATGATGATAAACAGTATATTTATCACATATTTATCAGATTGTTATGATGTAATATTATACAAAATATTATTAAATTTTTTTGGTTATCAAATTTTCTTCTCCAGACTCCAATTTAGTTGCATAAGATATTTTAATCTACTTTATTACTCTTACTTTAATTTCATATAACGAATACAATTACAATTATTTTATTCAGTTTTTGTCCAAGCATGGAAAATAATTGCATACCCTAGTTGCAATTATTGCATACACATAATTAATAATAATATATGTGCATACACAGTCATCATGAGTTCATCGATCAGCTCATCATGACTCAGATAAAAGTAGTGATGAATTTTATTCAAGGGGCATAACTAAACTCATTTATATACTTCAGTTGTATATAATGAGCGATTCTATGAGCGATTGCTGATTATTTTCTACGCTCATAAATGATCTCTGTACTAAAATCATCAATATTGTAATGATGAGAATATTTATGAACTAATCAATGAGTGTGAATATATTACATTTACTGCGCTCATTAATGAGCTACTTACTGATATTGTCAACATTGTAAAGTAGAGAAAATTTATTAAAAATCAATGAGTGTGAATAGATTGCATTTACTGCGCTCATAATTAAGCACGTACTGAAATTTTTAAAATTGTAATGATGAGAAAATTTATGAACAAATCAATGAGTGTGAATAAATTGTATGTACTACGCTCATTAATGAGCTACGTATAACGTATGGAATTTAACAATATTGTAATGATGAAAAAATTAATAAACTAATCAATGCGTGAAACCACAACAAAACACAAAAATGATAAAATTAAAATTAAAAGCTTCCTTATGAAAAAAAAACTCAACTTAATTGAAATTTGAAATCGACAGTTTGTTCTCAGTAGAAACAATAACGATTTACTTAATAAGTTTAATAAAATGCTCATATAGTAACTCATCAATTCTTTCATCTGCTTTAAATTTGCTTCAAAAAAACTTATAAAAAACAAAACAAACAAAAATAAAATTTGTCAATGAGCCGTTGTATGAGTAAATTGAAAACTCATTGATGAGCTCATTAGTTTTTTTAGTTTTGTTGAAGGCTTATGTACAATACACATTTATTTTTAATTTAAAATTGTACTTGTGTTAGTTTTAGGATGAAATCCCCCGTCCCTTTTCAAAAAATATTAGAAAAGTGATTAGTCTTTGTTACTAGGGATACTGATTCAAAAAATATTTACAAACATTTTATCGAAAACTTGTATATAAATATACTATATATATACTATACATAGTTAATATTTAATTAAAAGAATTTAATTGAAAGTTACAAATAGGCTCTTTTAGATGTTTACTTTGGAATTTACATTTGAACATTCAAATAAAAATAAATTGATAGCTTTGAAACATCTATTTTAAATTGAGTGCAATATAAATCGCAACATTGTGATTTAAAATTCTTTTAACTGATTTTATTGAAGGCGAACCACTTTTTCTAGTATATGCTATTTTAAATTGTTGTCAGGTCGGCTCTGTCGTAACAAAATAAACATTAATTTTTTTTTCGAGGGTTTATGGAAAGAATTGAAAGCCACCCAGAATCATTGTACGGGATTATGTTGGATATAGGAAATAATTTAAAGGTAAGTCGGATGTTAATATTTTTTTTAAACCTAATTGGATCGTACATATAAAAACTACCAACTTTGGGGAACATATTATATGGTGATTCCATAATGGCGATGTACGCATACCAACCGAATTTCCATATGCTGTGTTTCGCTATCTTACTAATTCAACAGTGTAAGGATGAGTATCTGTCGCACTACTTGTTTCAGGCTTTAAAATTTTGAAAGGAGGCATAGATTATTTGATTTTCTTGGAAAGGTGCTCGTCCCTACAAGGTTTAAAAATAATCTATCGAACAGGGTTAACGACCAATCAGTTTACAGATGACTTATTGATGACTCCATTTTTGATATAATGTAAGCTTTATAGATATTTAGAAAATCTGGTGCGGAAAAGTAAGTTTCATAGCGAAACAAGAAATCTAAAAATATTTTTCTATACGAAAAATGTAATTGGACCGAAACAATTTTTTTTTTAGCTCGATACCCAGAATGTTAAGGTCTGTTTTCACCTGCAAAGGTACACCCTAAAATGACATGTTGGGGGTGGAACTTGCAATATTATTTGCATCATTTTTGCTATTAAATCATCATGTCATATGGTAAAAAGCTTTATTCAAAGAAATCCAAGACCAAACATCAGATTCATCAGAGTAGTGGAGACTTCTAGTTCAGATTAGCCTGAAATACTTTTTGGAACGTGAAGTCTTAAACATAAAGTTATATGAAAGAATAAAGCATTTTTTCAGAGCATTAAAGTTAATTTTACTTGACAACTTTGCAAAAATTCATATATTCAATTTTATTTTAAACACTGCTGAATTTTCCAAAACGCGTTACTCATAACCGCAAATAGGTCAAACCATTTTTTAACTTTATTTGAAATTTAAGACAGCTTTTTTAGTTGAATTAAAAAATATTTGAGCTACCTCCCCAAAATTTATGATCCCAATATTTTGTTCAAAAAGAAAAATGCTAGGATAAATGGAAAATCATTGTATTTCTTATTTTGTTAATTTTACATCAAAAAATATCTTTGTTATTTTAATAATTTCTTGCTCAAATTTAAGATTAAACAGAGGAATATGTTGTCTAAACTGTACAATTTACAATAAATCAATATAAGTAGAAGAAAAACATTTCTTGTACAAACTCTTCAGTTCATAATTTTTTTAAATGTGTAAGAAACTGTAAAATACTATTTCTTAGCTAAATATTCTTTTTATATTCTGATAAAATTATATGATTGTTTTTCCAAATATTTGTGAAAATTTATATTCCAAAGCCATGTAAAAATTTAAAAAGATATAGGAAAACCAAAACCTATAGATACGAAGGATCTATATCAATTTGATAAAAAAATTTTCCTCGTATCAGGGGCCTTTTGCACCAACAACGTATCATTAATGAAATAGACAAAGTATCTAAGCTACTCAGATGGTACAAGATGGCTTATGGAAGTTCGTTCGTTTTTCACGCTTATGGAACCATATTCTACCAAATCAGTTTCTTTAATATAAATGCCTAATATACCACTAGGCTGGATTTGAGAAAAACATCTAGCAAGATAACATCAACATAACAATATTGTTCTAAATATACCATCCAATTTTTCCCATCCCCCCCCCTAATCCGCCAATCCTAAATATCCTATCACCTAATTTCCTAATCATTCAAGATTCTTATTCTTGAAACTAAACTAAATAATTTTATCACGGGTCTGCATTTATTTGGTGTTTTAAAGTGTTATACTACCCAAAGGAAAGTCGTATAGTTCCAATTGGAGGCTTTCTTTGCCCCGTAACTTTAACTTTTTAAATCAACCGTAACTTAAGTTTTTTAATCCATATTAACTTAACTATTTGTTATTTCACTACAAATTTCCTAAAAATTTACTAGTCACAAGGTCTTTATCACTTAAGTCCAAATCTACTTTACATTTTATTCTCGATATTAACTTCTATTAAATAAAGTAAAAATAAATAAATAGTATATAGAATAATAAACAAAACGAAAACTTTTAAAGAGTACACAATAAAGTTGAATTGTCACTTTTAATTTGTTCAGTTTCTGATTTCTAAAAGAAAGTCATTTTAGTGCAAGTTTAGTTAACAATGCTGTAAACGAGTACATAGATAAATTAACTTTCATTTATTTGATAAAAACTTACAAACACAAATATTTTATTTTGTTGATTACTATATTATAGTCGTCAGTCTAATAAAATGGAATAAATTGTTAATTTAGTTATTTCTTCAAAATAAATTTGAAATTTTATTATAAATTTCTTTACAGTTAAAGTTTAAAAAGAAATTAAAAATTTTTCGTTTAAATATAAAAAATACTAAATGTAGAAAATTGAAAATGAATTGGAATTTTTGTGGAGCAATGAAATGAAATTTGAGAATTCAGGTTAAATTAATAATAAAAGGATTGCAAAAGTAATATAACGCTTATAATACTGAATTATTTCTTATACTAATATTTTGGTCCGTCAGTCCGTTCATCTGTGTGTTTACGAGATAACAAATTTTAACTACCGATAGGTATTGCAAAAAAAATTTAATGGAAGAACTTTTTCCCACTTTCCAAAGCGGAAACAGCCCTATATTTAATCTGAGTTCTATTTGGTATATTTTTGAATCGCTCATGCATAGGGTTGTTATTCGTTTCTAAAATTTGCCGCTGTACGAAATTTAATTTTTTATATAATTTTTATCCCCTAATATCTTATGAACGGCTTAAGTTAGAAACATAAAATTGGGGGGAGTTAGATTTCTAGAAATTAGTAGGAATTGTTTGAGAAAATATTTTTGTGACGCCCACCGTTTAGGAGATGTAAGGGTTCGAAAATTGAAAATTTGATATTTTTAAGAACTTGGAACTTGAATACCTATTCAAATTTTTTTTTTAGTAATTTACAAAATTTATAGCTTCAATATTAAATTTGTACATGTGTTAAAGGTTATTCTTAATTTTTAAAGGAATCCTTAAAATTGAAGAAAGTGTCAGTTAGTTTTAACCATTTTGTTTATGTAATGAAATTCAAAAAAACTTTTCAAATCTTGGTGGAAGTCACAATTTAATTCTAAGAACCTGAATATATAAGGCGGTGAGGTGTGAGAATTACTATAAGTTTGCTTATTATAAATTTCGATTTATAATTCAGTATATATTATAGTCATCGCTGTATATATATTTTCAAATCCAGCTTAATTGGGTACATAGTAATGGTCATTTACAAAAAGAAGTTATGTGGCAGGTACTGGAACCCACTGCACCAACCCAAATTAATTAAACTTCTTTTGGAAAAATTTCAAATATACAGCTTTACCATGTATAGAGTTATTTTCATATAAAAAAAAATAGGGAACCTAGAAATTGATTGAAAAATATTTTGTGAAAATTTCAAAACTGTAGTGCTCTTTTAGTTTTTGAGTTATCGTGCTGACACACGGACGGACAGACGGAGAGACACACATAGCTAGATTGACTCATTTTTCGATTCTGAGCCGATACGTACCCTTGAAACTATATCTAGCTCGTCTAGATCGATGCGTTACAAACGGAGGAGCAATTTTAATATACCCGATGTCATATATGTATGCACGGGTATAAAGAAGTTGTTTGGCAGCTACTCGAACCCGTGTAGCAAAAAGGCTGGATTTCAATAGCGATGACAACTATTGCATAAAAATGAATTTGTGAAAATTTCAAAATCCTAGATATTTCATTTTTTGAGTTATCGTGCGACGGGCGGACATACATAGCTAAATCGATTTATTTTTCGATTCTGATCCGATCCATACATTTAAATCTATATATATATCCTCCCTTCTTCTCTGCTTTAGTTTTGACTATTATTACAGGTATAAACAAATGTAATGGCAAAAAAGGGTATATTGACTTATAGTCATGCGGGTATAAAAACTCCAAGTAATCTCGAATGGTTAGAAAAGGAATACAATTTTAAAAATTATTTCTAAGTATCAACTGTTATCTACAAATTTTTTTGAATTTAAATTGAAAATTCTTATCTCGTAGCTTACAAAGTTGAATTATAAGATAATATCTATGACTTGTCTACTAAAATGAAAATAAAAACAAGATATAATTTTAGCATAATAGACAAATCACTTATAACATAATAGTTTTAATTTTTAAATTCCATTTTAAAATTCATCGTAAAAAAAAATTTAAAACTTAAATATTTTGTTTTGTAATATTTACATTTCAACTCTTATTTTTAGGCAGGCAAACATACTCATCCTAGTCTTATATATTATCTTATCTTATAATAATTATAAATTCAGCTACAAGTTAAGTTTCCATAAAAGTTTCTTTCACTTTTTTATTATTGTAAGTGTCCTAGATTTTTTTTAATATTGTAAAAACTAAAAAAATCAGGTGACAAGAACAAATTCCCTTTGGTGTTTTTATACATACCATATATCTATATATATATATATATGTATATATATATGTATGTATAAAAATTTATATTCATATATTCAAAAGTAAATAAAATATAAAACATATATAAAATTATAACATCAACAATATATATATCTTTTTTAGTCCTTTTAGTCCTTTTGATTGTTTATGTTAAGCTTGTAAGCTGTTTCATTTACCTAAAAGTATAAATTTCATATTAGGGATGAGTAAATATTTAATAGTCCATTATTAATGCATTAATATATGTACATATACATAAAATATTTATATAAATATATATAAATTAACAGTAAATATATTTTTATATATGTGATTATAAATTGTGATAAAAATCTTAAAGAAATGTTCGCAATATAATGTGTTTTCGTGGTATTTTATACAAATAGACCATCTTCTAGATCAAATTAATGTTATAGTTACTATGACTACTACATAACCATCAGCCTACAGTTCAAAAAACAAATTAAAAAAATAACATCCAATTATTGTATACATCACATGGGAATTCTTCTTTTAGGTAGATGTAATTTGTTTGAAGCATATTATTTAAAATTTTAATTTTTTTCGGATTCTTTTAAATTAATGCATTTGCTTGTAAAATGCATTTAAATGAAAAGTTAACTAAAAATACTAGCGGATACCAACTTTCCTTCCGAATAGAAGTATTCTGAGCCAAAAAAAAAATTTTTAACTAAATAATTTTAAAAATTTTTTATTAACAACCACAAATATAATGTAATTTTCAGAATACAACCTTTTAGTAAGGTAAGAAATCAGTTGTATCTAGACTGATGCCAAAATTAAATTAAACAAACGATTTTTTGTTTTCAAACAAAACTATACACAAAATTATTTCAACAACAGACTTCAATTTTTTTAAGATTTTGCTAGTTAATTTCATATACGAATAAAATTAGGGTAATTTTTATTCGTATATGAAATTAATCTTGCGCTATGATAACTGAAGGATGAGCTTTAAGCTCAAATTTTCGAAGCATTTGCTACAATACAATAATAGAAGTAAAAGTATTTGCTTTATTTTATTCATACTATACTTAATAAATATTAGTAAATTTGGCTTTTCTGAAGATAACGGGACCGTGCGAAAAGCAAAGTCAGTGTACTCTAACGGTTATTTGTGATTTTGCCTTTTCAAAAATATATATCACTAGTGGTGCTTTATATCTGTAATTCCGTTACGCATATATTTAAGCGGTTTAGTTAAAGGAGGTTTAATGTTCCAGACAATTATTTGAATCTTCGTTTGATAAAGATATGTGTTTTTGACATTGTGGAGATATAAGATTTCAAAGTTGAAAATTTTGGGAAAAAAAAAACATTATTTTGTATCTTTCTATAAAAGCAAGAATACCTCAAAAATTGTACTTCATTCAAAAGGTATTTCATTATTTTAAAACTCATACTGATATGACGTCATAAAATACCCCTAGCATACACTAACTTTGCTTTACAAAAGAGTTGTATGTATAAATGCGGAAATGAGGTGGATCTTGGCTTTGGAATTCAGTTTGTTGATAAACATTGTGGATCTTCTTCTAAAAATTAATTTTAATATCTTTAACTTCCTTCTTTCTTCTTAAGACAACAGTGTATGTGGATAGAACTATAGAAGGCAGAGTATAATTTTAATATAATCTTTTCTAATAATTATTACAAAATCAATCACAAAATTATATTAATTAAATATAAAATCTAATAAAATTAATCACAATTTGTACAAAATTTGATTTTATTTAAAAAATCTAAAAATATATATATATTTTTTTTTAAATAATCTTATTTAATATAATGAAATAAATTATTACAATATAATTATACGAATCTACTATATTTTTTTTTATTAGATATGATCTGACCGGGGTTTGAACCCCTAACTGCTACGTTATTGAGTAGATTACCATTATTTTATTAATTTTAATTCTTAAGTATTAAGATATAATAGTACTATACTTAGATATTTAGTAAGAAAATGCTTAATGTAACAAACCAAAATATAACTATTTGCAATTTTAAAAACTTATTTGATAAATGAAAAATCAATGTGACAATTGCATTTTAATTAAATTAATTTTAATTTAATTTAACTTTTGTTAAAAATTTATCAAAGAAAATTTTTTTTAAAACTACCTAGTTGTGAAAAATAGTTTTCTCAGATACAAAATAGAAAAAAAAATAAAACCTGATTTTTGATAAATATAAAAACTTTATTAAAAAGTTTAAATTAATTTACATTGTGTTATAAAATTCCGGAAAATGTTTTCCAATTGTTTGAAATTAAAAAAAAATTACAAATTTGTCACATTTTGTTTTAATTGTTACATGGATTATGTTGCCTTATTTTAAAAGTTTTTAATTGAAGATGTTGTGGTGTCTGTTAAAATTTACAATTTAAAATCCCTGGCACTGGCAAAAACAAATTTACGACTACATCACTGACTATTCGTTTCAAGTCTAAGATTACGGCAATTTTCATAAATATTTAATAATCTTAAGTTTTTTCTTTAATTTGCTATAAATTCGATTAAGATTAGGTTAATCTATAGATCTTTTTTGTTTTAAATCTTTATTTGAGAAACGAAATCTAATATAATCAATCAAAAAACGCAGAAAAGAAAGTACCAAAATCCATAAACTTGCAGAACGAAATAGAAGTCATTAAAATGTAATCATCATTTAGATCAATATTTTATTGTCCAATTTTAGTACATGAAATTTTCATTGCAAAATTTTTACAAGATATCCATCCTCTAAACAACACAAGTTCCTGGGTATTTGAATACAAACAAAAAAAAACCAAATTCAAGGAATTTAAAAATAGAAAAGATCGAAATTACCATTCACCCCAAAAATTACAAAATAAAATTATTGTAGTAAACACGTTATGGGAGACAATAGTAACAAAACAAAATGCTGATAATTTCCAATAATACGTGATTTTATGATAATCATAATAAAACAAAAATAGACAAGTATAAAATAAATAATATTAAACAAAAGTTTAGAATTATATCTATAAATACACACAAAATGAAACAATTCAATAGTGTGTGTCCTCTTTTGAAACTTCAAAAATATATCAGCCAAACAATTTTAGATTATATTATAATACTTAATTTAAATTTGACTTAAAAACTTAATAAATTACAAATCACTTGCCGCAATGCACTACAAATTTGTCAAGGAATATATTAAAGAAAATTTTAAAGTTTTGGCAAATCCATGTTTGACATGCATTTAAATATTAGAAAGAATTCCGTTGTGTAGCAGTGTCAAGTAAAAGCTTATCATCTACCCTCGAAAACATCATTAATTTCTATGCAGGTCTTGAATTGTGTAAGCGAAGTGGGATAGTAAATACAAAGTAGATCTAAAGGTTGCAATGTTGTCATGAACTTTTCCTAAAGTTTGGAAATTATAAGGACTAAAGATTACCTTGGAAGCGGAAAATCATCCTTAAATTTATAAGTAAATCAAAGAAAACGACTAACTATTCGAATAGAAAACTTAGGCGATTTGCGACCTTCCATCCGCCCACATGAAAAAATTAAAAAGCCAGCGTTTATTATTCATTTTTAAATTCAATCAGTTTACTGGCCGGGTTCAAGTAACTGCAATACACTTCCTATAATTAATAAAGCTGGATGCCACGAATTTATTCAAAAGTGGCTGGTCAGTTTTGTGGCTAATTTTTCGATATACTGGTTTGTTAAGTGTTTGCAGTTCAAATTTCTATACGGCTTTTCTTTTATGCATAATTCATGGCCTGGTTTAGGCATAACCTAGTATTAAATTATGTTATTTATATAAAATTTTAAGTTAAATTATTTTTTTTCCATGTTTATATTGTACACCTTTCGGGTATCCCAAATTTGACACTGTCTACTCTTACCTCCTACTCGCCTTTTTTAAAATTGGAAAAAAAATTACTAACATATGTACGTAAATAAAAGTTCATACTAGAAAAATCATAAAATAGTTGCGTGTCATTGCAGAAAAAATAGCCAAACAATCAACTTAAAATAAATTACATATTTTCTTTTATTTATTTTGTTGTTTTTATTAGTTTTCATCCCTTATTTTATTGTTTTATGAGTATTTTCTTCGCAAGATGATGATGATGATGATGATGACGATGATGATGATGATGAACTTTTTAGGGATTTCAACATTCATATTATCACAATTTTTTTTTATTTTTATGTATCCAATAGACTTATTTTGTTATATAAATACTTAAAAGTTCGGAATATTTAAAGTTTATGATCCTATTTGATCTCTTCTGTTTTTACAATCGTCCTGAAGTTTCTGATAAGTTTTTGTTTTTGGTAGAATTTTAAGGACAAATGAAATATTAAATTTTCTAATGATTTACAAATTTCATTTTTCTCATCTTCTTCAATTTTTTATTTTTATATTTCTTGCTTTACATCGAATTTATGTTTTATAAAAATAAATAATAGTAAAAATGGTCATTTTTTTTTTTTTTTTTTTGCCTCATTTAATGGGGATTTTTTAAATATATATTTTGAAGCTTATGAAAAGATTTTTTCTAGAAATGAACGTTTGCTCGTTAGCTTCTCCAAATAATATTAAATTGTGACTAAACTATAAAAAAAAAATAATGTTTTAAATAAATATATTAATAGCAGTTGATAGTTTGCCGATTTTATAAAATATGTAAGAATAATATGGATACTTGATATATAATTTGAATATTTGAATAGAGTGAAAATGTATAATTGTGCGTTAATTTTTGGGATATAACATAAAAAAATTCCGAAGGGAAATTTACTAAAGTACAATATTAAAATAATTTTATTTAAGTTTATCTAGCCTGAAAAATTTAGAAAGTTACTGCTTTTTATATATGTTGTAATTGTTGATATCTTAAAAATTTGATAGTAAATACAATTTGAAAAGTTTTAAATGCACATATTTTTTACAAAAAAGATAACAAGTGTTCTAGAATCCTGTATATACTTTCAAAATGCATTAAGAGCATAATCATTCTTTAAATTTTAGTTATTAGGAAAATTTTAAGAGAGTGTTGTTTTCAATTTAATTTAAATCCTATATAGAAGGCCTTAAATAGTTAGCATTAATTTATTTTTTTGAATCTTATCTTCGAAATATTAGAAAGCGTGTCCTGACTCAACAATCTTAACAGATAGGTGGGACAGTGATTAGAGTGACAAACTTTCATGCGGAAAGGCCCGGATACCGAATCCCAGTGAAAGTTAAAAAAAACTTTTCGGTTTTCGACTCGACTCAGCTACCATTCGCCATTGGGTTCAAATTAATAGCTTAATCAATAATTAATAATTATATATGTATCTTCAATAAAAAATAATTTAATTGAATAATATAACTCACAGATATAGAGTACCAACTCAAATAAAAAATTTAACAATATAAACAAAAATTGAGGCGTATCTATTGAAATTCTAAGACGTTTCTACATGTTATAAGGCCTAATACTATCACATGTTTAAATTATGTGTGGAATTCATTAAGATCAAATCTAACAACATGAATATAATATGACCTTCTTTTCAAACATGTACCTTTTGTGTAGACAGGCTTATTAGCATAACAGTTGCGCTTAAAAAAAAAAAAAAACTCTTGATTTTTATTCTCGAAAAGATTAAGAAATAACAACATTTTTCATCCCTAAACTAAATAATACCAGTTGCTCGTTGCTGTACCACTGATAGGGTTTATAATTGAAGTTGGTGTTATTGAAAAAAATTAACACAAAAGTTATGCTTTGTAATCTGTGCGACGATAAGTTTACGGAAATCGACAATAGTTTTTTTTAGATTTTTGGGTACTTCGCTACGTTAAATATTTACTTCTTTGCAAAGTTAAATTTTTTTAGATTAATCGTCATGCCAATATGGGTTAAAAAATTTCGAATCTTGAATAGAGTGAACTGCATTGTCTAACAGAAACATGTATACAAAATTTGAAGGCAATCGGTAAAACCTATTTTATTTTACAATAAAAAAATTTAAGCTCCAATTTTTAGACCAGAACACTAATCCCCACAACCAAAAACCGTTATATATAAATTTTCACGATAATTGGCTAAGCAATTTTGGAGTCTATAAACTACAAACAAACAAACAAAAGTTCGTTTTTATATATTATACAGATTTAAATATAAATTAAAATTTTGACGAAAACATGCATAATAATAACCTAGTAATTATCAAACCTCTTTTTCAAATTTTCCAAGTGAAACTATCAGTGGTTTAAGTAATGTACATGATCTGGTAATAATAGTAAAAAAACATGATTCAAATAATATGTAGAAATAATATGTATTACAAAATGTTGAATTCTTAGGGAGATTAATAATAAGAAAATAAGGTTTTAAAGCATTTTGACTTTTTAAAGGAAATTTAAATTTTATGTATTAAATTATATTTAAAGCATTATTAAAAAAGATGCCTCACGGGGGTATGATATTATATCCGTTACCCTATACATTTCTTAATCAATCCGCTAGTAACAAAACTTTCCCCATTTTAAACGTTCAAACCATTTAGAATATATTAATGTAGCTCTAAACATTGATTGATTTTGTAAAAGTCTGAGACTACCGAAGATGAAAACCGGGTGAAGCAACATCGCTTTTATTATAATAAATAATATTTGTAAATAGAGTAGGAAAAATTTAGCGAAGTTTAATATTAAATAGATTAATATTGAGACTAAAGATTTTTGACTACCTTTGAGCTATTGAGGAGATATATTTTTTAAAAGCTGGCAATACATATAGTCAATTGGTCCTACGCGGATACAACAAATGCTTCAGAAGTGTCGGTGCTTCAATTCTATCTTTAGTATACCTTATTTATTTTATATATTTAATATCAATAAATAAAGAAAGATTAAATACTCTTTATGATAACTTTAAATTGTGGATATAAAAGTTTAATATAATATTAATTGAATAAATCGTCTTTAACTATAGAATACATGAATTTTTTTTTAAATATTCAATTTACAGCTTAACTTTTTAATAATCTAAATACCAAATACTAATTTTCATAATTTCATAATATTTTTTTTCCGACAACAAATGAGTGCATATTATGTCTCTATTGAACAAAAAAAAAATTAACTAATGGGCTTAAAATAAAACTTTTAACTTTAAATACCCACAATATTGAAAATAATGCAAATTTTTTTATAAATGACCTTTATATCTTTATAATCTATTCTATAAATTATCTTTAAAACCAAAAAAATGTTTTCAATTCTTTTATAAGAACATAATAAATTTTCGAAAAAAAAACATATATTTTATATAATCAATTTTTCCCTAGTGTTTTGTACACCTGAATACCTTTTCTATCTTTTTAAATTAAACTAAAATAATTCATAAAAAAGGAAACCCTTTTGTTTTTTTGGTTTTTGAACCCAACGTAAGCCCATTAAAATATTTCCATAATTTTCAACAATTTGAACAAAGAAAAAAAGGACTTTTAAACTTTTATTACATATTTTGTTTTTTATCTTTTGGTCATACCTTCAATAGACAGTTCTATTCTCTGTTCAACAATTATCCTTTACATAAAAAATGTTAACAAAAAAAGTTTAATTTTCTAATTTCTTTTGGTTTTTTCCTAATTTAATTTGCTTTCAAAAGGAATTCTAATCCAGTTATTTACAGTATGAAAATAACTGAATTGAATTAGATTATTAGAGTACCTACGATGCGTAAAATGTTTCGATGTGTATGATCGACGCATTTCACGCGCGTCCTCTGTGAATTTTCACAGCTCATTTTTTGCTGACAATGTCAACGGTGGTCAAATTTTTAAAAAATGACATTGAAAAAAAATATTCAACCAAAAAAATTAGAAAATGAATTAATATTTCATCCAAATCCATTTTCTTAATTTTTAAATTTTATTTTATTTTTAAATTATTTGCCTCTAGCAGCAACTACAACAGATTTACTTTTCAACATATTTAAAATTGAGATTTATACGATGAGAATTTTAAGTCTCATATATGTTTTAACTTTGTTTGACATCTGCGGCGTTGAAACTGCGTTAACATTGTCTGAGCGGTAAAATAAATCTGTTGGAACTCTGAGTATAGACTTGGTTAAATTGTGGAAAATTGAAAGGTAAACCAGAATTTCAACTTCCTTACCACTAAGATTAAAGATCATTACCTTACAATTTTTTCTCAAATACTTATAAATTAACACCCCTATTCTAAATTGCCTTGTCAGCTAAGCCAGATATAATCTACGAATAAGCGGTTTTCAATTTCGGCAAAGGAATTTTAAAGTTTGATGCAAGACCATTGTTATAAAATTTGGCTCTACAATTTTTACAAATTAATAAATAATATTAGATTAATTTGAACTATGTAATGTGAATTTAGTTCAACTGCACTATATCCTTAAAATATACAAGGTAGCTCTTAAAAATCTTTTCTAGTTTTCAATAAAAAAAAAATTCACTAAATTTCCCATTACGTTTATGGTGAAGATTAGGAGTGAGTCTAGATATAGACTCAAAGATATGGATCGAATCAGAATCGAAAAGTAAATCGATATAGCTATGTGTGTCCGTCCGTCCGTTTGTTCGCACTAAAACTCAAAAACTAAAGTTGCTACGGTTCTGAAATTCTTTTTCATGTAAAAGCCGAAATGCAGCCAGTTGGGTTCGAGTCGCTGGCAAACAACTTAATCCTGTCAAACTATAATTCGATTAACTTATATTTTATAACATTTATATCATACAATCTAATTAGAAACTCAAAAATTTTTGCTAATAATTTTGTGTCAATCGAAAATACTAGCCTTTAAACTGCCTGTGGGAAATGCTATAAATTAGCTTTCAGAAATTCTTTATAGCTCTAAATAAAATAAAAATTTAAACAATATGCAATATAACTACATATTTTGGAAAAATTTTATGTAATTGTTTCGGGTATTTTATTACATATTTTGTATGTTTTGTAAATAATATTTATAATATTTATACGAAGAAAAATTTAGCACATTTTTTTTAAAAGAATGTTTAATCGATTGAAAAATGCAGCTTTCTTTTGGAAAAACTCTGTTTTATGTGCAATTTTTTTGAAAATTTAAATGTTTTCTTTTTAAAATAGGAAGATTAATCTTCTAGAAATGTTGTTTAAAAGTATTTCTATTAGGTTTAAATAGTAAAACTAAAAAAAAAAGAATTTCCAAAAAATTTATATTTTAGTTATTATGCAGAATAAAAACCGTAGTAAGAAGCGTTTCCATAGTTTCTTTTAAAATATCTCATTAACATTATGATTGATGTGAATATGAAATATGTGATATTATGTGATTTTATCTTTTTGTTTTTTTGTTTATTTCTTCCAAATGGGTTGGGTACAAAATCTCGCGTTTTAAAATTTTCAAAAAAAACTTTTACTTATTATACATATTTTGTCAAAGACTGTAACTCTGATTTTGAATTCTATTTTAAAACCCCTTTTGCTTAAAAACCACGTATATACATATATGTATATAAATATTCTGGGAAAACGTATAATCCTGCCTATGAATTACCCTAAAATCCCTCCTAGTTAAGAATCTCGAATATACAATTATACACATATTCTGTAAAAGGCGTACAATCCTGATTTTGTACCTAGTACAAAATATCTCCTAATTATGTTTTTGCATACATATTTCAATATTATGACATTAAAAACATTTTAATATAGTACAATTATACACATATTCTGTAAAAGGGAATTCAAAAACATGAAAACATTAAAAAACATTGCTGCCGCCTTCAATTCCCCACTAAAGAAATTATATTGAAACCTTATTTTGAAACCAACTGTAAAATCGCTTCTAAATATATTTCCTACATATATGTAGTATTACAATTACAAAATTACAAAAAGCGCGAGATTTTGCAACACGAGACTTTGAAACACGAGATTTTGATACGCGAGATTTTGATACGCTCCCCTTCAAAACAATAAGAATTCTCTTAAAAACAATAAGACTTAATAAATACATCTTTTTAAAACAATAAGAATTCTTATTAATCGTAAATATGAAAAATTAAAAAAAAAAATTTCAAAAATAGGTATTTTTTTATTTGTTTTGTTGTATGATTTTATATAATACAAGGGAGACATTCTGTCGTATCACGACACTACAGGTGTAAGTGTAAAAACCAAATTTTGTTTTTCTGAATCAGTAAGAATAGAGCGAAAAAAATAATGTTTAATGTATTTAATCGCAATTAATAAACAAAGATTTAAAAAAAAAACTGATCTGGATTTGAATTTAAACCGTACAACCTTAAAGTTAATGTAATTCGTAACTCCTGCTTTAATCATCCGACCACATAGTTACTTATGCTTTCCTTGCTTTTATATATTATTAGAAGTAAAATAAATTTGTTATACCTGAATTAAAATTAACATTTTAATAATGTTTTTTATGAATGTAAATTTTAGATCAGAAATAAGTACATTTAAGAAATAAATTTTATACATTTTGATTTATTGCTTGTTTTTCTATCTTTTCATACTTGAACATTTAAATTAACATTTTAATATTAGAAGTATGTTACGTATATAAAACACAAAACATAGGACAGGCTAATCAGCAGCAGCAGCAGCCGCAGTTTCTCTTTATATGTAGGTAGATTAGATTAAGAAATGATTAGAATGAAATTTTTTGGAATTATTCTATCTGTTGAACATTATTATTTTATTTATTTATTTATTTGTCCAGAAAAATTAAATGTAACAAACGCATCAAATTTAACATGTTTTGATGGATGGGTTCAATTATAAAAAAACATTAATGTTTTGTTGGATGTGTTTTATTTTAGAAAATAAAATATCATAAATTATCATTAGTAGGCCAAAAAATACTTTATTTTGTATACCTGTTATTTAAAATAAACTACTAGGTATTATATTATTTTATATATTTTTATAATAACTATTTGCCTGTGCCTAAGGTTATATTTCACGGTTTGTCACACTGTGAAAGCATTTATTGGAAATGTATCACTGTATCCAGTTTTAGTTTTAAAATTTATTTATAAATTGTTATGGGATATTAGAACGAATTGAAATTAAATAAAAATTTCTAGAAGTAAATTATATTTAAGAGTTCTGATTTTCGCCAAACATTACCAGTAATTCTTTATGTATTCACATATATATACAAAACAAGGTACAATATTAATTTTTTATAAATCATATTCCAAGTCGAAAAGTTCATAATTTAATCCGCCTACTTAATTTATACTATTGCAATCTTTAAAACGACTTAAGCTGTAGGTATAAAATTCAAAAATCTAAAAAACTTAACAACATTTTTATAATTTAAAAAAACCATAAATTTCAAATTAATGAAAAATTAATTATTATATTAGTGAAACATAAATTAGACAAAATAACTTCGTTACCTATGTAAAACATAAAAAGAAAATTATGTAAAAAAAATATATTTGTAAAATAATTTGAACAATAGCTCATTTCGAGCACAGGGTGGTACCTATATTTTATTGATCTACTTATAAATTAATTTACCTTTTTAATTTATTATCTTGTTTAAATTCCAAAACTTAAAAGAACTAAAACTAAACGGCTGGGTGGCACAGTAATTTAGTGCCGACCTTTCATATGAAAGGCTAGTTTTCGACTCGACTCAGCTTCCATTCGCCATTGAGTTAAAATTGACAAATGCAAAATATAAAAAAATAATTTTATTGAATAATATAACTCACAGATATAGAATAACATATAACTCAAATACAAAATATTACAATATAAAAAAAAAAAATAAAATCTCATGTTTAAATTTAATGTAGAATTCAATAAGACCAATTCTAATAACAAGAATATAATATGACCACATGTTCCAACATATACATAATATGGTATAGACAGGCTTATTAGCCTAACAGTTGAAAAGTTAGCGCATAAAAAAAAAACAAAACAAAAAAAAAAAACATGTACTTAAATTAAAATTATATCTTTACATAAATACAACATTTACCAACATTTTCTTTTATCATCTCCCATCATCATTCTGAAATTATATAAAATTACAAAATTCTTTTAAAACTAACAGAAATGTTGAAATATTGTCCATTTATATTTACATCAATTCTTAAATTTATTTCATCCTCTTGATTTGAACAGAAATAAAATTTAAAATCCTCCAATCAAAGTCATTCATGAATCATGATCCTGTGGGTTTGTTATTTAATCTTGATTCTATATATACAAAATGTTCAACACATAATGTTAGCCTAAAATGTTAAACACATAATGTATAACAAAACTTAAAAGATAATCTAAAACTAAACTCTTTCAGTATCCATCTTTCTAATAGTAAGAATAAAATTCTATTATACAGATTTAAAAAAAATTAAACAAAAAATGAAAAAAATGATTTTTTTTAAAAAATTTTTTGTATTGATGTCATTAATCAGTGAACAATTTAATGAGAGCTCTATGCAAAAATAGAAAATAGAAATCAAATCAAATCATAAAAAGAATGAAAATTCAAATGAAATGATTTTTTATTTTTTTTTTTTTTTTAAAAAGTAACTTAATTGTATCTGGGATGCTTGTAATTAAGATACTGACATTTCCTTTTCTGCCTTATAGCTTTTGAAATACATACTTACTTGCATACATACAAAAGACAAAAAGTATAAGAAAACTTTGATATTTTATCTGTTACATATTTTTCTGTTGAAATTTTCCAACATGATATTCGATGCAAAAAAAAAAAAAAAACAGAGAAAAAGAGAAAATATATTTAAAAGGAATAATATTTCCATTTCTCCAGAAAAATCCTTTTTTTTTTTCGTTTGTTTTTTTTTGTTTTTTATTATTTTTATTATAATTTTTTGTACTCCATTCCAGGACATGAAAAAATTTGCATTTAACTTTTATACAAAGTGAAATAAAACAGAAAAAAAAGAAAACGTTTCGAAGATAATAATAGCAATAAGTTCTAGTAATCAGAAAAATGCATATTTAATTTTAAGTACCGTTATTGTAATTGCAATATAATATACGTACTTATTTCTTCTTTAAAACTTACAATATAATATTAAAATAAAACTATGAGATGGCCCTTTCAATATAGGTTTCCGTAAAGCAGTTTTTAATTTTAAAATCCATTGTTCTGAAGTTATACAAGTTAAGATTTAAAAATGCGTTCCATTCTTTTTTATTTCGCCTACAAGAGTGTTAAACTTAAATTTTATTTTGATTCTTTGTTTTTGTTATATATATATATATATAAAATTTAGTTTTCGTACTAGGAGGCTCTGAAAGGAATCTTTAAATAATTTCTGTGCAACTGTCGTAATCGTTTAGTTGGTTAATATTTGGTTTTGAATTAACCCAAATTAGTTGAAATTTAAATATGAAGTAATTAGGAAATAGTTATAACTTTGCAAACTAATTATTTAATAATTTTTTAATTTTTTTAAGAAATCGCAATAAAAGTTTCTGGTTAATTTATATTCAAATCTTCCTTTAATGAAACTAAACTTTTCTAAATATAAAGAAATTCATCTTAAACTTAGTATATATTAAACTGGGGGTTATTTAATCTATTAAATTTATAATAGATCTGTATAACTCTTTATTTTTCATTTAATCCTCCGTTTAAAAATAACCTGTAGTAATTTTAAAAATCTCGAAAGTTAACATACCTTAATAAATCTTTAAACTACCTACCTTAAAAAATAGCAACTTTTAAGTGAAGTAAATATTGTTAAAACTTTCCGGTTTTATATAAGAATCTACTTCGAAGTCGGATTTTAAATCTCTAGTCTAGCTTTTGTTGGAAAAAAGAATCTTTTATCAAAGCACTAAGGAAGTCCATTCAAAAAATTATTTGTTCCTGAATTGTCCAACCAAATATACGGACATTATATTAAATAAATTTTGAACTATTTATAAAAAAAAATGAAATTAAACTAAAATTTAACATCTATTCCTTTTTTATGTTAAACTTTTTATGCAAACTTTAGCTTTATATAGTTTTATATAGATGTATCTGCAATTATATTAGAAAAATATCTTAGAAGAATCTATAACTTTGTAATTCATTCACATTTTTATATAATTGCATTTAATGGTGATGTTTTCTTTTTATTTCTTAAATATTTTACTTTTCTTTTTGAATTTCTCTTGAATTAAGTTCAAAAACATGCAAAAATTTTACATCTTGAATATAAAATAAAATAAATATAATATATAAGAAGTTATTATGTAAAATCAAGTGTTTTGGGTAGCACATTTTTTTTTTTTTGTTATTTAGACGACCTAATTGGTAATGTTGGTTTTTGTATACGAAACATTCTACACTTTTGTATAAAGTTCTAAGAAGAAAATTTTGAAATATAGGAGCCATTTTGGATATACTTCTGCAGTGGGGTTGTGGGCTATCAAGATAACGTCATCACATAACGGTACTTTATATGTCAAAGTTTTGGAATATATAAATTATTAGTGGCGATATCGCCATCTAATGGTTGAACAATTCATTACAAAATTTTCCTAACAATATTGTAAGGCAAGGTGCTGTCTTTAATATACATCTTGTTTCACCTGAATCGGTGCTACCGTTTTTCAAGTGGAAATTAAAAAATAAAAAAAAAATTCAGACTTTAAAAAAAAACCACTCTTAGTATGAATTTTTTAAAAACACCCTATATATTTTGGAAAAAACGGCAATTCTGATTTTGAATCCAACTCTAAAATCCCTCCTAATTCAGATTCTTGTGTATATATATGTTTATAAATATCGTGGAAAAGCTCATAACTCCGAATTTGTAGCCAACTTTAAGGTCCTTTCTAATATTTTTAAATACATATTTCAACAACAAAAATTGTTTGAAGTTAGATACAATTGTTTCCCGTTAGTGCGGAAAGATATCGAGTAAAAATTAAGTTATACTTCGAAATACGGTTTTTTATAATTTTTGAGTTTTTTTTTTTTTTTTAGATGTTTTTTATTGTATTCTATAGGTAACTCGTTTTTCAAATTTTTCAAACAACTATAAATTTCTTATATCAAATCTATCTATTTTTAAAGTTTTCTATTATTTATTTCAAATAATGTAGAAATTTTGTAAAAAGACAGACGAATAGAGTAAAATTTTGAAAAAAGGAACAAAATATAATTTGCTATAAAGTAAAAACCAAAAAAAAAAAAAAAGAAAAAAAATTAGAAAAAGAAAGAAGATTATTGATGAATAAAGGTGGCGTAAAATGAATCAAATAGTGAATAACATCTTTTTAATTGCAAATAAGTGTATATTTTTTATAATATCTATAGATGCATTTAAATACTTATTCATAATCAAATATTCCTTTTTATTTTTAAATAGTGAAATGGAATAAAAAAGTTGACAAGTTAAAAATAGAAAAAAAATATTTGAATTAATTTCAAGTTAAAAACATTGAATTTTGTAAAGAGGGTGATCTTTCTTTAAAAATTTGTACTTTATATTTCTATTATACTATGCTAATATTATTATTATGGTTGATAGATAGTTTGAGCGTGTTTTAACAAATATTCAAATTAATTTTTCAGAATTAATTATAATAAATTATTTAATAAAATATTAAATTTAAACTGTTATCTAAAAACCCAAACTATAATATTAAGCTATATTAGGGTTTCTTCTTGGTTCTCATTTTAAACGAAAATATAAAGGCCTTTGATACATTTCGTTTTGTAATATTTAGTTAAGAGTTCATTAGAATTTTTTTAAATAAATTAATATTTTGCTAGATACATAAAGTTGACCCTACATTAACGAAGTCGAACGAAATTTCAGAGCACACCATACATATATCTTCGTTTGGCAATTTTGAAATTACATAAAAAAACCCTATTAGGGTTTTATTAAAAATGTCTATTCAACAATAATACTACAGCAGACAGCTGCTAAAGTACACTTTATATTCGATTACAAAAAATAACAAAAAAAAAACTACTTTTTAAAATCTATTTAATAAAATAAAGTAAGTAATATGCTTCTCTATTCTTTTTGATATCTTCTTCATCGAACAAAGAAATGTCATGAATAATTCTATTTAGTCATTAAATTTACATACGTAGTAGTACACATAAGTAATAAATAAGGGTTCTTTAGAAAAGTACTCTATATACATAGTTCTATTCCCTTAAATATTTTCAAAATCATAAATATCAATTTTTTTTTCCTATACAATTATTACATCTATTTTGTAGTTGTAAGTATTACTGATACTTCACACATCATATGCATATACAGTTATTGAGTTGATTATTAAAACATTTTACTATATACTCTTAACAGTTTCTCTCTTTGTTCAGGAAATTTGTATCTTGAAGTCCTTTTTTACCAAAAGTGCTTTCAATGTACGTTATAAATATATACAAATACGTATATATATATATATAGTGTTTGTTAGTATAACATTGTATCATATATAGAATGTATAAAAAAAAATATTAAAAACTAAATATGTCATTAAATTTTTAAAATATAAAATTGTATATTAAAATGTTAACAAATTGATTGTTATTAACAGTTTTTTTTCTATAACTTTCAAAGATATTTTATTGCATAGCTGGTTCTTTTTTTATTATATTTATGTGGTGTACAAATGTCAATTTGTTAAGTCAAAATCATAATAATCCTTTGCCAAAATCATAATATAATAAGACGATATTTTAAATAATGCATTGAAAATAGTACAGCATTACTATAATTAGCCAACCTCAATTGAAATTACGGTATAAAATACGCAATATGCCACTTCTACATTAGTAGTTGTGTTTTGTATAAGAAATTACATATTGCGTATTTTAGAATATCTACATGTCTTGAAGCTAAGAATGAATAATAAGTACAACCTATTTAGTATTAAAAGTCTTTAAAGTTGAAACTCTTCAAAAACTGTCAATGAAAGCCCGCTAGGATTAATGGAGAGCTTTGTTAAAATTGCAAGTTAGTTCCAATATGTGAATACGGTGCTATATTCATGAAATTTTTATAACGGGATTTCCAATAAATTAAAATCTTGAGATAAGCTTAACGGAAAATTATCAATTAATATCAATCAGCAATTGAAATTTAACTTAGACCGTAAATTTATTTGAGATTTTTAAATTTTTCATAACTAAAGCTCCAGCCTTCTCTCAATAGAAACAGATTTTATTGTATTAATATTCTAGAAGCTACCATAAAAATAACCGCTCAACCTCTAAACATTTGTAAGTTTCGCCTTTGACATTATGAAATCTTGGAATTTTCCTTATTTAAATTTTTTAAACTTTACAGTCCATATTTTGAAGTCGCAGTGAATTTTGAATTTTAAGTCAATTCGGCTTTAGTTCGACACCATTACTCCGAAAATATTCAAATATAGACTTAATTTTAACTCAAATAAATAATTAGACTTATTTTACTAAAATTTTTATAAAAGCAATTGGAAACTTTAAAATTATTTTTTTTATGATTACAAGTATAATTTTTTTTTTTTTTTAATTTAGAATAAAATTATGATTCATGCAGATATTTTCATACAATGGAAAGTGGGTTATTTCAGTACGTTGACAGATCTGTTAAAGATATACTGCTTTGGAATATACATAACTTATTATAATAAGATCTAACAGTTTTTTACATAAAAGAAAATAGCATGACTTTTTTTATTCTATTTTATTATTTATTTTGAAATAAATTTATTTGAAATAAAATTTTAATTTTAATTTATTAATTTTTCAATTTTTTTTTTTTTTACAGCTTGTTGGTGGTGAATTTGACATGGAATTAAATTTTGTTATTCAAGATGCACAAAATATAAAACACATGTTAGAACTTTTAGATCATTGCCCGGCTAACTTACAGGTAAGTTTCATTTTCTCAAACTATATTGTTTTGTTCTTATCAGTACAGTCGATGGCTGCAAGTATATTTAAATGGTTGCTCCGTTTTTAAAGTGTAGAATTTTGATAGATATGACTGAATTCTGATTGAAGTTGATAATTCGGAAATAAATTAGCTACGTGTATCCGCATTTCGTCAGTAGTAAAACTGAAAAAAAAAATAGCTCTTCCCTTATTTTAATTAACTTTATGCTGATTTCTAGGTCTCTCGTATTTCTACTATTGAACGTAATTAGTGTAAAGCCATTAACGATCTAAATGCTTGGTTAAACAGTGATTAGAGTGCGTACATTTCATGCGAAATGCTCGGCTTCGAATCCCAGTGCAAATGCAAAAACGTTTCTGGTTTTCGACTTACCTCAGATACCATTCACGATTGGGTACAAATTAATGGCTAAATCAATAATTAATAATTATATATCTTTAATAAAAAATACTTTATAAAATAACAGTATAAACAAATTCAAAAATATAAACAATTAATTTAATTGAATAATATAACTCATAGATATACAACACCAAATAACTCAAAAACAAAATATTACAACAGAAACAAAAATAGAATTTGTATCTATTGAAAATCTAAGACGTTTCTACATGTTATAAGACCTAGTACTATCTTATGTTTAAACTGTGTGTGGAATTTATTAAGATCAATTATAATAATACGATCCCCTATAAAAAAAAAGAGTACATGTTTCTGTGGGAGAGACAGGCTTTTTGGCCTAACAATTAAACAGTTAGCACTTAAAATAAAAAAAAAAAACTAAGGGGAAGTGAATTTTAGACCCTGTGCAGTTTTATTATGTTCTTCGATAAATATACGCTATACTACACTTTGGAACCTTCAGATTATGCAATTTTTCAATGAGCTACCTAAATGACTGATATCTTTTTTTGGATTTTAATAATTTTTCATGCATACATACATACATATACATTTAATAGTATTTCAATGTACAATGTACTCATTTATAAATAATGGGACAGAGATATTTTTCAATAAAATTCAATAAAATCACCAATCATTTACCCAAAATGTATCTTTAAGATATTACTTACAATTTTTTTAAAATTTTTTGAATGGTTTTTTTTTTACATATTTAAATTGAATAAGAAAATTGATTTTTATTTTGAACCTAATTGCCCGAATCCAATAGTATTCAGAATAAAATCAGAACTAATGAATCAATTTTCAAATTTTAAATCAAATACAAGTTAAAGCTATATAAGAGTATTACCTAACACTAACAAAATTTTCTGAAAAAAAGAGTTATTTTAACATAAAAGTAATCCATTTGAAAAAATTGAATTCAAGTGAATAGCACTTTTTAAAAGCATCCGCATCTTAAAAAAAAAAACAAAATAGGAAGAAGAAAAATAACAACGTGAAAGGAAATTTTAAAATTGTAACAATATTTTCTCATTCATTTTTAAATGGGTCTATTCAAAAACTAAAGTACAGAAATATTTCAGTAAACAAAATAACTACCTATAAACTATTTTAGGGACTAAACTTGTAAAGAAAAATAGTAAAAAATGCCTTGAAAGATCACTTAAAAAAATTGCAGACGAGACGTACAATAAAACAGTCAATTGTAAAAAAAAAAAAAAAAAAATTAAATACAATTTTTTACACATAATATGCAATATCATGGAATGGATAATGTGCATTCACATAAGAGTATAAACGAAGGAAGGATTTTGACTTCTTTTTATTTATTTTTTAAGTAATATTATTGTAATACTTGTATGTAATATTACAAATGTAATAAGAACACTTTGCATAATAGTATTTATACGTATATTTTATTACTTTCTAATAATATAAAAACTTAAATGCATCCTTAATAAAAAGCTATATTCAGAATTTTGATCCAAATTTTTCATTTTTCTAAAATATTTTAAAGATTAAAAATAATGTAATCTGAAAGGAATGCTCTAATGAAATTGTAAAATTTATTTATTTATTTTTATAATATTACATATCATAAATGATAATGGAATATATTTTTACCATTGGTAAAGTTTACTATTGGTTACTACTACAGGTTAGGATATTAAATTGTACCAATACGAATATATTTATTTAATATATATATAAAATACTTACGATATGTGCAATGATCAAACCCACATTACTTTGCTTGAGACGCCAGTTACAATATCTGAGTGGGGATCTAAATGGAGTTCGGATTTATACGCAAGGTTCTTAACAACTCTTATTTTATATTATTTTAATTATATTTTACTATTACAATGTAAAATTACAAAAAAATAAAATTAACCTTTTTGAGTGGTGTAAACAAAATTATTATGTATAAAATATTTTTTAAACATTTTAAAAAATAATATTTTATTAATTTTTTTTATCAGTAATACAAAGTTATATTTGGAAATGTTTTTAATACTTTTTTTTTTTTTTAATTAAACATTATCTATTCCAATTTATCAAATTTACCTTAACCAAAAAAGTTTACAAAAATGTTTCTTATCAGTATTTTATTTTTTAACATCTAAAAATATAATTGTTTTATTATGTTAAGTTATGTCAATATTAATTTAGCTTACTCTTATTTTTAATATGCATATGTTTATATAATTTCATATCTTTAAAATTTCAATGTAAAAATTGTTGTAAATAACAATGTTTTTTCTTTTAATTTTTCTAAAACGGGCCTACACTATCTTAACTTCATTTAAAAATTTATCCTACCTTACACTAGTATACATACTAAAAAATATGTTTCTATATATTTCATGATGTACCTAACCACCTACAGTTTTGCCTAATTAATGTATCCTTATGTGGAATACTCATGTCATACTTAAGGAGATCTCTATTGATGTTACCAGGATCATATTTAATTGTTTTACATGTAACTTGTCTACAATAGTGATATAGTATCGGGATATGATTCAGGTTTTAGATATAACCATTTTTATCCAGATATATGAAATGCTCTGGTGCTACAAAGCCCGAGAGCAGAGTTTTTTTAATGTACTCCTCATTATGGTTAAATATATGAGATATAAGACCATTTTTTGGAGTATTTGTTGCTCTAACATAATGATTTAGAATTAATTTTATCATAAAATTATCGATTCTGCTTATGTTTGTTTCTTTGCACAAATATTTATTTGAATAAAAACATTTGTAGTCAGATATTTTCTTATACTTACATGCCTTTTAAAATGTGGTTTGAATAAGGAAATTTTTGCATAACTTTAGGATAAAGTTTTTTCCACATATTATTATTCTTATTATTAATATATTATTATTTTTTTTATTAATATATTTATCTAGAATGAGGTGTAACAAACGCATTCAATTAAATATGTTTTGTTGGATGTGTTTTATTTTAGAAAATAAAATATCCAAAATTATCAAATTATCATAATATTTAATTTTTTAGTTTATGAATTAATTCATTTCAGCTTTAAAAATCACAGAAGATTTTCTGGAAATTTTAAATAAATAGTAAAACATTTTGTGAATAAAAATTAAGAAGACTATGCTTCACAGCAACATCTGTTTAGTAAGTCTTAATTATTTTCATGAAAATCTGAAATAAGGGTGATGGTCCAAACTACGCTCTGATGCATTGCTTGCTTTGCTTTAGCAAATAAACCAAAAAATGTATCAAAGTAATTTCAAAGTTTTCCGTATCTCGCTCTTAACTCTCCCTCATCTATCCCATTATGTATATACATTATTTAACATGTTGAGTAACATGTTGTTCAAACAAGTATTCCGATTTGAATCTAAACAAAGGAAACAATAAAGAATGTATAAAAAAATATTTTAAAAATTTATATTCAAAACATTAATAGATGGAGAAATAGATTATAGAAATAGAATAAACCGATAAAAAAATTTAAAATATTTTATTAATTTATTTAATTTAGGCAAGTACGCACTTAAATAAAAAAAAAATATTGAAATTAAAAAAAAAATATACCAAGAAGGGATTTGAACTAACGACCCCAACATTTTATGAAATACGAAACATACAAAAAGTAGACTACCTAACTTATTCATCTTGAAGCTTTTAAGATACAATAAGAAATTATATGAGTCATTTATTTATTTTTTGTGTTATTATTACTAGAATCGAATCATAATATGCGTTGTACAAAATGTAACGGTTGCAATTTTATTTAACCTACATTTAACATAATGTACATAATTAAATTAGAAATAGTTCTCAATTAGAAAAAGTTCTCTTTCAATTGTCCTTCCGTCATTCTATGACGGGCCATACACTTTTGATTTCTTTAAATTTTTGGAATTAGCAATTTTTTATAAATCTATAAAAACAATAGTTATTTAAATAAAAAGAACATTTTTATTATACGAAATTATTAAAACGGACCAAAAATATTTAAAATAAATTCAACTACTCTCATATACAGATTCAAGATTAAGTTAAGAAATTTAAAAATTACATCGTCAACTTGAAAAGTTGGCTACTAAACGTTACTACGGTAATTGCAAAAAGTGAAGCAAACCTTTTAAATCACACTGAAGGACTTAACGTTATACACAAATATACGATTTGATTTTAAGGTTTTGAATTTAATTAAATAGTTTATGTTATTTGAAATTATGAGAAAGTAATGACCAAATTATGGTTCCATGATTGGCGAGTAACAAATGATGTTTCACAGGTTGTATTACGACATTTTAAGAACTATACATTCTAAGGTTATTTTCAGGGCCAAATTCTAAATCCTTTTTAATTCTTAAAATAATCCGATTGAATAAGTGCAATAGAATTTAATAAACAAGTGAAATTTGTTTCATTTATTGTAATTATAGTGTACTTAAAATATTAATTTTGCCTTGGAAATTCATTTATTTCAATCTAAAGTATGCCTCGTTAGGTTTAGTAAAATTATTTAATAATAAATTTGTTTTAATATTTTTTTTAGGTATAAAAGCTTAAAATTCGAATTGACAATATCATTTATCTGAACTTCTTTTTATACCCTACACCTATAGAATAGGTAAAGGGGTATATTAACTTTGGTATGGTGTTTGTAACCACCTAAAGGAAGCGAGCTAGATATGGAAAAGTATATATATTTGTGATCAGCGTGACCGCCTTAGTCGATATAGCCATGTCCGTCCGTCCGTCCGTCCGTAGGCACGATAACTCAAAAAATAATGGAGCTATCTTGATGAAATTTTAACTGTAGGTTACTAGGACTGAAAGTACGGCGGGGATTGCATATGGGCGAAATCGGCCCATGGGTTCGGATTCTGGACCTTTTAATCGATCGAAGGGCTAACGAACATATATAAGAAATCACGATAACTCAACAACTAATGACGCTTTCTTCATCAAATTTGTGCTGTAGGTAACTAGTAATGAAACTACTTCGGGGATTCCGTAAGGTCGGGATTGGACCATGCGTTCGGAACCTAGAACTTTTTGATCGAATTTAGGCCAAACGAGCATAATCCCGAAACCAATGAAGATAGAACCTCCAAATTTGGTATCAGGGTGTCCCCTCCTATCTCCTAAGTGTCTTGAGAATTTGGGTCCCATTGGACTACTGGGTCGGGGACCAGTCACACATTTCCGAAGACCTTAAAGCATATCTTTAAAATTAATAAAGATAACAACTTGAAAAAATGTAGAAGCTTCCAATTTGCCACAAGGGTGTTCTTTACTATCTCTTGCGTGTTCCCTTAATTTGGGATCAATTGGAGAGGTGGTTCAGTACCCCTCTCAGACCTCCCAAGTTTTAAAAGCTTATAATCGAAATTACTAAAAATAGTTACTTAAAATTAAGATAGATCGTTTAAATTGTGTACAAGGGTTAACTAGTACTATAAGTAAAGCGCGGGCTGTATAAGGGTGAAATCAGCCCATGGGTTCGTATTCTGGACCTTTTAGTCGGTGTCAGGGATAACGAACATATATTAAAAATCACGATAACTCAACAACTAATGAGGCTATCTTCATGAAATTTGTGCTGTAGGTTATTGGTAATGAAACTACGGCGGTGATTACGTGCGGTGAGGATTGGACAATGGGTTCGGAACTGAGAACTTTTTTATCGAATTTAGGCCAAACTAGCGTAATTCCGAAACCAATGAAGATATAACCTCCAAATTTGGTATCAGGGTGTCCCTTCCAATTGCGTAAGTGTCTTTGAAATTTGGACCCCATTGGACTAGTGGGTCGGGGACCAGGCACTCAGTTCCGAGGACCTTAAAGCATATTTTCGAAATTAATAAAAATAGTAACTTGAAACAAATGTAGAAGCTTTTGGCCCAGGGTGTTCTTTACTATTTCTTCCATGCCCCCCTAATTTGGGATCATTTGGAGTGGTGGTTCAGGACCTCTCTTAGACCCCCAAATGTGTAAAAGCTTATCATCGAAATTAATAAAACTAGTAACTTAAAATTAAGATAGAACGTTCCAATTGTATACAAGGGTTAACTAGTATTGAAAGTATGACGGGACTGCATATGGGCGAAATCGTACCATGGTTTGGGGTTCTGGAACCCTTGACAAGTTCAAGGACTAACAAACATATATCTTAAAACACCATAACTCAAAAAATAATGCCGGTATTTTGATGAAATTTAAACTCTAGGTTACTAGTAATGAAAGTACCATGGGAATTGGTTCTGGTTGAGTTTAATTTCAAAGCCAAAGAATATATTTCCTATGTCCTATGTGTCTCCGAAATCTAGACTTAATTGTAGTGGTTCAGCTATATTCAAAGGTACTTGCTGCATTTATGTAAAATTTATTTGAATATTTAAATGAATTATATGAAAAGGTCTAAATTTGTAATTGTATTTTAGAAATACATTTATTGCATATTTTGCGTTTGTAAGCTTTTCTATTAGGTATATAAACTAACCACTTAAAATAATTGCAATTTTTAAAAATTTGGATTATTAAATATATTATGCTTTGATTATCTTTTTATCACAAAATTTAATAATTAGAATTTTTTCATTTTGTAATTGAATTGGAATAAATATATTTTCATTTATTTCAAGTTTGCTTGTTTTTGAATATTTTTAAATAGACAAATTAGTAAGAATTTGTAATATTTTTTAATAGATAATATAATTAGAAAATGTTTTTAGTATTATAAAGTTAATTTGGTTAGCTATGTCTTACGATCAAATTAATAACAGCTTTTATGGTGTTAAAATAACTTATGGATATGTCCTTAATTTTGAACCAAATAGGTGTAGGGTATTTCTAAGTCGGTTGCACCGACTGACTGTTTCTTTACTTGTTTCTTATAAAACTTATGTATTATTAAAGTCATCTCTAGTTGTATTACCTTTGTTTCTTACACATCTTTCATCATATTTCTTCTTACGTTAACTTAAATATATTTAAATATGTATAATTAGCCTTAAAAAGAAATGAACAAATTAATAAAATATAACAAAAGTTTAATTAAAGTAAAATTCGGAGAAGAATGACAAAATAAATCTTCAACGATACTTCAAATTCTGACTTTATTATTTTCTTTCAAAAATATTTAACATTTCATTATAGCATTAAACCAGAACATAAAAGTAAAAAATTTACTGATTTTACCATGTGTGAATTATTTAATTTAAACGAATTCAGTATGTTACGAAATAAAAAATGTCTACCATCCATCTGTTTGAATTATATGCACAGAATGTATATGTAAAATATTTTTCTTTCACTTTATTTTGATAGTTAAAATTAGTATAACATTTTATACCTTTACTGTTTAATACCTTTTAAAACAAAATATGTGAAGGTAAATTATAGTTAAGTGTAGATTTAATGTTTTACATAATGTAAATATTACAGTTTGTTATATAAAACAACTGGAATGAAAACAACCCTTTATAAATTTATTTAAATCCTATTTCGATATACTATGTCAAATATTTAGAGTATGGAGAATTGAGTTAACTATGACAAGTGTGTCAACCCGCACGAACATAATATCAATATTGTAATATCATCCGCTTTAAGGAAAGCAATTTTAATAATTTTAATTTCAAAAATCTTCTTGATAAAATACAGTTATGCTCATATATGCTGATGATCTTTTAATGTACTCAGCTAGTGAAAGTGTTAAAATTACGCAGATAAATTTTCAGAAAATGTTTGCTACTACTTCTGACTATTGCAAAAAATGAATACTAAAAATTGATACGATAAATGCGAAACAAAATTATTTCGGAATACGGTAGATGAGGTTAATTCGAACAAAAAATAAATTGGAAAAATTTGATAATAAAAATTAATAAGGGGCATTATAAAAAGAAAAAAAATAATTAAGTATCTTGAAATACATTTATACACCAAAATCTTAATTACATTGTTCATATAAAAAGTTCAATCTCCAAAGCTAATAAAGCATTTATAGTGGTGAAAAGATTGTTTTACAATAAAAATGTACATAATCGAGTTAAAGTTATATCATACTTAACTATGATAAGACCAATTTTAACATATGAAACACCCATATGGTAAAACATTAGTGTAAGTCTAAAAAAAATGCATTAGATTTCGTATTAACAAACATCGAAAGCCTGAAACCGACTAAAAGCATTATTATTCCAATAAATACTAGTACAAGGAATCCAAAATAATGAAAGTCGATAATTCTATTTTAAAATTAGTTCAATATCACTATGATAGAGCTCTAAAAACTCCGGAAAATGATTTAATGGCACATAATGTCAAGCTGACTCAATCTTTTTAAATAAAAAATGTTGCATTCAAACCAATGTCATTTCTCTATATTATTTCACTATAATAGGCGTGCCACATGCAAAAAAATTGAATACGATCCAGGCAATGTTATGCAAAAATTATGCAATAATGATTTTTTCTATACTTTCTTCAGTTTTTTTTGTCTAATAAATTAACTTTATCTACCTATCTATTCAAATTGTTTAAACTCCTATTTGACAGTTGGTCTAAATTTACTTAAATTAACAAGCAAAAATATTTTTATTTTAAATGTTAATAACAATTGAAGTTAAACCATTTTGTAAACTTTTTTTAGATTAAGTTTGTATTAAGATAACACAATAAAAATAAAAGTTTAAAAAACAAAGTTATGCTCATACAAAAAAGTATGTCAGCTTCTCGAACTCGCCTCCAATACTAAAACTGATATAATACTGGTATATACTGAATATTAATACTTAATTCTTATTATTTAACTAAATTTTGAATTTTAATGTTAGTTGATAAAATTAAATAAAATATTTAAATAAAAATAAAATTAAAATTTTAAAATTGTTTATTGAAATCTTATGAATCCATTATAAATTTAAATAAAATTTATAGCATCAATCAATATAAAGAAAAACTTTAATTCCCATAGGCGTTAGACTTAATTATTATAATTAAGAATTTAAATAATTTATTCAATTTTTCATCAAAAAACATAGGAATGAAAAAAATGAAAAAAACTTTTTCGTTTTCCCAAGGAAATTAAAAACAAAAGAGAAGAAAAACATCACAATTTTACCGTTTAATTATAAATAAACAGAAGACAAAGTTTCGCAAAAAATTAAAACAAATTGAAAAAATATTTTCCAAAGACTATGAAAAAGAAATTTTTCCCAAAAACAAAAATAAAGAAGAGAAACTTTGAAGAAAAATAGTGTGGTAAATTATTGATTTACTATTTAATAAGTAAATATTGCAATAATTTCATTTTCAACAAATACATTCATACATAAACATACATTTGAATGAAATTATTAGCTTTGCTTGTGTATTTTGAAACACGCAAAATAAAATTGACTTTATGTACGTTTTAAATGTCAAATTGACATTATGCAACCCCTTCTTTCAAAAATATGCATATTTATATGAATAAAAAATATCATTATTAAATATTTATACATATATAATGCTGCGATAAGTATGATAAGAGCGTCGATAAGAGCATAGCGTAGAAAATTATGTACATGTTTTAAATAGAGGTGTTTATGTTGGAGCGTTGCGTTAATCATTGATAAACAATAAGAGCATATAAAACTTTTTATTCAGATAAAAAATTTTAAATTAACGTGTTGTTCTCGTTTGTTAACTTACTTCTTTAATAAATATTTTATTTGCTAATCTTTTTTTATACAAAATCTGGAGCAATAAAAATAAATAATTAATATAATTTTAATTATTTTTTTTTTTAATTGATAAAATAGTATAATTTTTATAATTTTAGTTATAAAATATAATTAAATAAAATTTAGTTAAAACAATTATAAAGGTGAAACTTCTGACATTAGACGTGTCGTCATTAAGACATTTCAGAAAATCTATTGTCTATACGAAATGTTTATAATTATTAACCACATTTCTTTTAAAGAATCCACAATTTTTTAATAATAGTTTCTTAATGAGATCTTGTTAACTCAAAAAAAAATTTTTATTAAAATATTAAGAGCAAAATCAGCCGGCAGTTAAAATTTTTTTTAAAAATGTTGTTTCTATATCTCTAGATTTAGAAAGCGAAGAGTTTTTTTTTTTTGATTTTTAATCAAATTTACAGATATTTAAAAACATGTAAAACCAAATCGATGTCAAAAAATTTCTCCAATGGGAGTTCAAATAAACAAACATACTCTGTGCCATGATCATAACACTTGGTTTACTTTATGTGCTCTGTTTTGCTAGGCCTTAAATCATATTTTAAACTTATAAATATATAAACTAATAACTTCTTAAGGTCACTTGACTCCTATTTACCAGTTGGTCTATATAAATTCATCATAGAACCAAGACTTAAATCTGTTATTTTTTTTTTGCAAATGATTTCCAAAGAAAATAGTAATTTTGCATTATGGTATAATTGTAAAAATTAATAGGTTTTGTATTTTTTATCCTTTTTGTACACGTACTAAATTAAAATGTTGTCAAAACTGAAAAGAGAAATTGTTTCTGACTTTTTAGAAGGACGTTCATTGTAAGTTTTCAATTCATATGGGATCACTAATCACAATATATACTATTTATTTGATTACTATTCAAATTAAAATGATCTAAGTAATCAAACCCATTGTACATTATTTAATTCATTACTTTGATTATTTTATTATGAATGGAATTTAATTAATAATTAAATTTTACTAATTACTTTATTTTGAATAGAAAAATATAAGCAAATTAATTTATTACAAAAAATCAATCTGTTATTCAATTTGCAAAATCAATCAAAAAAATTTTAAATTTTCGGTTTGACACAGTGTTTTGATATTCCTTAGATCCATCAATCATACCAATCATGTATCAATAATACAAATTAATTTATGAATTCAATTTGTTGAGATTTAAGAATATATTGCATATATGTATAATCAAAGCCAAAAATATTTAAATGAAATTGTTGCAAACACATTTTGTAGAACGCTTGAAAAAAATCAAATATTTTTAAAAAAAAGTTCATTTGGTCACGTTTTAAAGTGCATATAAAAATAAATAAATTTAATAGATTCCAATTTTTTTTTCAGTTTTGTATCGCTGAAGCCCACAAAAATTGAATTTTGTATTTTAAGGAAATTAAAAAAAAAAACTTATTTATTTATAGATACATATATAAAATTTAAGAAAGATTATCTAACTATATGCTTCGAAGCCAATCAGTTAAATTAAATCTACACCAAAAATTTAATTTACAATTATTAATTAAACTACTTTATTTATTTAAATACTAAACTATTTGATATGGAGAGAAAATACCTTTAATTTAGGGCAATGTGTTACATGGCCCGGACCATTATGCCTTTGGGCAATATCTCACTATCAGTAAGTCATCATTTTGGGACATATCGTCCAAATAATTTTTTTTTTAATTTTTGATCTTATGACACACCAGAATGGTACAAAACGCCATCATTAAGAATTTTATGACCTACGTAAAAAAATTCTTAAAAAATTTTACGGAGGAGATATAAAACTTACATGCACATTGTATTGTAGTTGATCACGAAAGTAGAGTTACGCACTTTTCCCTGGAGATGTACATAGTCTTGATTTTGTAACCGAATATAAAATACCTCTCAATTCAGAATCTCGCATTCAGTACTCTTTTAATATTATTAATATTAATTATAAAGTACCTTCAAATTCAGAATGTGGAACATACATAACATATTCACTTTCTGGAAAAAAGGACTACAATGATTTTGAATCCAATTCTAAAATACCTCCTAATGTACACATTAGTAAGGGATTTTTTTGTTTGTGACATGATTACAAATTTCTGTTTTTAAAAAGAAAATTTTTAATTTTAAAAAAATTATTATAATGCTATATGCTAGTATTTTAGGTTGTATTGTCTCACTTACAATGAGTTTTAATGCCCTAATAATTTTCAAATTAATTAAAAAATAATTTCAATATTTGTTGGGTCATAAGATGCTGAAGATTTTTGTGATGTTGTAGCCCATAGCTGGTGACATATATTGCCCTTCAATTTTAGGTGAACCATTAAATCCTAAGTGTCTCATGGGCGGTGGGATATATTCCGCTAACAATATTATGGCAATATATCCCTCCTCTTGTCTGACATAACACCTCAGTACATAACGGCGCGGGGCCACATGACACGTCGCCTTAACTTAATTTGTAGTATGGATTATTTTCAATTTAAATTCGATATACACGGTTACACCCGTTTTTTTTCAAAACTATTTATTACACATATTAAACTCATAAATTGTTATTTATTAATTTAAAGAATTTTATTTTTGATATTTATATTCCATATAATATGTACTCCCATATTTTGTTATAAAATTTTTTAATAAAATATTATACATGGTTTTTTTAATAAAAGTTTATCTGAAAATACTTTATATGGTTAAATTCTTAAACTCCTACTGTTCTTAAACCAGAAAATTTATTTTATTTAATTTAAAAATAGATTAAAAATCCTATTAATACAGCTGGAAATTTATACGATATATAATTTTAAATCAAAATTTAATTGATTTTATTGTATACGAGGACATAGAGTTCCCAGAATACCCCATTGAGAATAAAGAAGTTAAAATAAATTAAATAGAAAATTTCAAAAGGAAAAAAAAATAATTATTTTATTTAAATCCCATATTTCTACTATAAATCAGAATATAAAATTTTCTTCCTGAATTCATTTTAATTCATTTCTTCTTAAAACTATAAGAATGCTGGGTGTTGGTTAATTTACGTTAATCTTCTTATATGTGGATTAATTTAGTCTTCTTTTCTTAGAAACTTTAGATAAAATTCTTTTAAAAAAAAACTGCAAAATAGATTGCAAAAAAAAAACTTTTATTATGAAAGATCCCAGTAGATTTTACATTATAATTACCATAAAGATTATTTTTAAAATAAAAAAAAAATTATTGCATAAAAATTAAGTATATATATTCAGTATATATATATATATATAAATATAGTTTAAAGATTAAAAACAGATTATTTTATTAAATTAAATTTGCTTCTAGCAAGAAAAATTAAAACAAATAACAATTTTAACAATTGTATATTCAAATATTAATTCAACTTAATCAGTTGATAAGATAAAAACTAATCTTTTAATCGTGATAATACAGAGATTCTTAGAAATGATATAACTTAAACTCATGTCAATCTCATGTTGGCGATCAAGTTTTCAATTATTTTTTACTTTCATAGTCAAAATCCCTAGACTATTCGTTGCTCTTTAGTAACGTTAGTTACTATTTTAGTTAGTTATTATTATTTACTATCTACTCTAAATTACGTTGCAAGGAATGAATCTGATTCTTACCTAGCAATAGAATCTAAAAAAGTTTATATTTGAATGAAAAGCTGTTTGTATGTTTCTGGACAGATCTAAAGTTACTTGATGATTTGTAGCATATTAATTTTACTAAAAATATTCAAAGCCGTAATCGGAAAGTGTTGCTTCGGAACATGCAATCTATAATTCCAAAATATACTCCTTGATTTAGAAATTTAATATCTTTTTAGATTAAATATATTATGAATTATATAACTTTGCATCTTAAAATATAGTCATGCAACTTCTAATTTTATAACACAAATGAAATTTTATCGAATCAAATCTCAAGATATATTAAGAATTAGGGTAACATATACAAGACTTAGCTGAACCTCTATAATTTATACATGAAATAAAAATTTTCTACTTGGTTTCGTATATTTAACTTCTCTTTAATTACAGACCATTCATTACAAAAGACGCAAACTGGCTATTGAATCATATTCTAATATTTGCATATAAATAATTTAGATAAATACATAGGCTTTGAGGGATCGGCTTAGACTTCTTTTTAAATGTTTGAATTAAACAGTAAGCACAATAATGTTACATTCAGCACTACAATATAAAATGATATATATTTCATTTAATAAAAAAATCTTTCAGTTTACACTTTTGTTTATTTGTTTTTAAAAAAATCCATTTTAATTAACAAAAGTTTAAAACATTCTAAAATATATCGTTGATTTGCTAAGTCTTTAAAGAAATCTATAATCAAAGATAAGCAAACATAAGCCATATTATAAAAAGAATAATGTAAAATATAAAATTAAAAGTTTTAAATACACAACTTATTAGACTTTCAGTTATGAACAAAAGAAAATATAAGTTGAAAGGCAGCTCTACGAACCTCTTCCACTACACCGGCTAGATTCAGATGTTGACATTTAAAGTTAACTACTATTGACATAACTTCAAACATCATCCTTTATTATGTATATATGAAATATGAAGTTGTATGACAACTACTCGAACCCACTGCAATAGACCATAATAGACAACTTTGGTCATAAAACTAAACAACTTTTGGCAAAATTTCAAATATCCAACTTCACCATGTATAGAGTTATTTTCATATAAAAAAGTTGTATGTAATGTATTCGAACACATGGACCAAAATGGATGGATTTTAATAACGATGACAACTACTACATAAAGACGAATTGGTGAAAATTCCAAAATCTTCTCTTCTGTATTTTTTTAGTTATCGGACCAACGAACGGACGGGCATACATAGCTAGATCGATTTACTTTTTGATTCTGGTCCGACCCATACCTTTGAGTCTATATATCTACCCCCCTTCCTACTCTGCGTCTCAAACGTAATAATAAATTAAGTATACCCTTTTGACTTATAGTCATACGGGTATGAAAAGTAAATTTTATAAATTCAAAGGGATGTAGTTACCCAACCACGGAGTTAATTTTCCCTTAATTGTTAGTTTTTTCTAAAATAACTATCTTCGTTTTTTATATGAATCGGATTAGAAAATTTGTAAAAAACTCGAACGAATGTTCCGATTGAGGGCCAAACAGACTGATAGACAGAGTGAATCTGTTCAAAAAATAAATAAAATGTTTAAAAATGTACTTAAAATAAATTATTTCTTTTCATAAAAGTAAAAATTGTTTTTGTTTTGATAATAAAAAAGAAAACTTTTAAAGTCTAAGTCCCAAAAGTTAAAAATTCTAATTTAAAATTTATAACCTTCTAAAAAACCTTGAATTCCCCAATATTCAAAAGAAACTTTTCATTTAAAAGAAAATTTTTTTTTAATTTAAGATTTTTTTTCTCCTAAATCCTTTTACTCAATACAACAGTAAATTAAATGTTTTTTAACTTGTTTTATTATATTTTTGCAAAATATGTTAAATAATTCCAGTATTTTTCAGCGACTTTATAAGATTTCGATAGCATTTACATGCCATAATGCTTTACCAAACTTCTAATCAACTAAAATGTATGAACTGTAGAAACAAAACTCTAGTCCCCTAAAAAAGGGAGTAAGCAAATAGAGAGGATTCCTATATTAGATTAAAACACAAATGTTCTATACTTACTAACTTTGTTATTCTGACAATCGGGTGAAGTCAATGCACGATTCAGTTGAACTAATAATATTTATAATGCGCAATTTAAACTTACTGTTAAGTTAAAATAAAATTTAATAAAATTTGTGAAACCCTGCCGCCCTATTTGAAAAATATAGTTAAAATGCGATATTTTAAAAAATAAATAAATTTAAAGAGTAATTACAAGGTACTCTAAAGAAATAGTTTATAATCGCTCCGATTGCAGCTTACTGGTTTAAAAACAGCAAATTTTAATTGTTTTAAGGGCACCTTACATTCAATTTTTCAATTGTCTCCGGCTTTTCTTTATAATTTTTTTTTTCGAATTTCCTTTTATAGACCAATGTGAAAGCATTTAGTAAAATTTTACAATTTTCTTTAGAAAATGATCGTCCAAATTGTTGAAGAACCTTTACTGCTTTTTTTGAAAATAGGCCTCTTAAAAAACCCTTGATTTTAATACTTCCTTGTTCTTTTTTCAAATATGTGTGGACCTAACTAAATTTTCTTTTATTGAAAACCAAAGAAACACAAAACCTTTCAATTGTAATAAAAAATACATTTTTTATTTAAGATTGAAAATTAAGAAAAGAAAATATTGACAATAAATAGTCTTTAGTGTAAAGGTAAAAATGAAAAAAATAATGAAAAACAAATAAAATAAAATAAATTTAATCGGAAATTGATTTCTTGTTACAATTTTAATACCCAATGAGACCTAATTTAAAAGCAAATCTAAACTCAAAACAATCAACAATTCATGAAAGGCAAAAACACCAGTAAATAAAATCGAATTTCTAAATAATATAATATATTAACGGTATTTTATGTTAAGAGTACTGGATAACCTCAAAGGATATCAGATATTGTATTATGTTGAACCCCACCTTTGAATGATATTGTACAATTTTTTTTTGGTATATTGACTTAAAATTTTAAAAATTCATATAATAAATTTATTATGTTATCGTTTAAGTAGTTGTGAAAATATGGCACATTAATTTCTTATAAATTTGAGGGTAACAATACCACTTGTTCAATTACTCGAGACATAAAAATACCCTTTGGGTTTTTTTAAGGGTAAAAGCCACTTTTTATGAATAAAAATATTTCAGAATGATTATGCGTTTTTAGAATTTAGAAAACGACACCTTTTTCTTTTTATAAACATTCTCACAACCCCGAAGACAGTCATAACACAGTGATGATATCATATTGCAACCTTATGGAGAGCTTTATGCATTTCTTGTGAATATATAATAAAGACACTGGGCTGAAACTATTTGAACGAAGAAGCAAAGTAAACGTTACTTCATGTATAATTCTAAATTATATTTTTATTTTGCCGGCAAAATCCCGTTAAGTCCTCGGGTAATTACATAAAATTTAGATTAAAAAAAACCAAGACCGACGTTATATGACGACAGAATGATTTCAAAATAGTAAAAAATACATATACATATAGTTGATTATTAAATAAATCTTTCTTAGTATAAAAATATGTATATTTTAAGCTTTTTGTAAGACTTTAAGCCTAAGTAGGGTCTTTGTTAAATAGATTGTAGATTTCTTTTCAAATCGTACGATTCGTGTTGTTGATAGATATTCATTTAAAGAATTTAAAATAAACACCTTAATACTCACTCAACTCAGCCACCATCGTACAGTTATTACAGATAGATATTCATTTTAAGAATTTGAAATAAATACTTCAATACTCACTCAACTCAGCCACCATCGTACAGTTGGAGAACTGACCATGTTTTATAGATATCTTATAGGGACTAAATTAAACAATTCATGTCTCCACTCAAAAATTTTACAACGGAAAACAAGGAGGACAACAGATTCTTATCCCTACACAGTTTAGCCAATCACATGGCGTAACACGGCTTATGGAACTTCGTGTTATGCGCTCATCACGTTTATGGAAACAAATTCCCCCAAATGTGTTCCTCAAAAATTGATAATATATGTGTACGATTTAGCTAAATTTAAGAAGATTATTAACATATTTCTTGCAAATATCGCATCCAATTTTCCATCCCGCACAATCCAGAAACCCAAAATAACTTCCACATTAATCTTAAAATCCTTTCATATCCCATTTCCCAATCCTTGTAACCAAACTATACATTTGTATCATAGGTTCCCTCCTAAAGTTTGGTTCAAAATGTATCCGGTTTTGGTGTGTTAAAGTCGCACACTTTTCAAAAAAGATTCCAACATGAACAGTAGCTTATAACCTAAATATAATATTTTAAAGTAATAAATACAAGATAAAAATATTTATTATTATTATTTCAGAATATTTAAAAATGATTTAAAAATAAATTATTTGATAAGATGAAAATGTAATTTATTTGTTTCTTTAGGGGTAATAATTTACAAGAAAAAAAAATATTAAAATTTATTTTTCCGCAGACATATTTTACAATAACAGAATAAATTGGCCCAGGATTTTAATATAAAAATCTAATTTCAAATTATATATAATATATATATATAAATACTAAAATTAAAAATTAAACAAAAATTTTCTTCAATTTTAAATTACACTTAAGCATCTAAGTGTAATAACTTTATATTAAAATGCATCCGGATAATTTTAATACAATTATAATTCAGTATAGCGCTACATTTCCACAAACACATCATTTTGTATTTTTAAATGGCATTTAAATTTATTAAAACATTACTCTAATTGCCATAACGATTTTGTGTTACAAAATAAAAGTTTTCAAAGAACTAATTTTTCCTTATTCAATGCAATGATAACTATAAATGGCGCATAAAAGGGATTAAAATTTATATGTCGGGTAGCTTTGGTAATGCTTATTTTACTTCGAGACTGATCAGCTTTATAAAATTAAGTGATTCGGAACTAATTTTCCCCTAAAATATCTTTTTTTCTAGCAAAAAAAAAAATTATTGAGTAATTTGGACAAATTCCCCAGATTCTCCAGTTAAATCATAAGATAATTATCTAAGAAAGTGGTGTCCAACACCATTTTTATATTTATTTCCCATTTATGATTTTAAGATTACCATATTTTATTAATTTTTTTTTTTTTAATTTAAATAAAAACTATTTCACCATAAAAACAGATAAACATTTAAAATAATGTTCCAATTTCATACGACTAGTCAATTTTGTCAGTTGCAAATCAGCTTTCATTTAATCTAAGTACAGTTCCAATATTATTGACAAAAATTTTGGAGGCAGGATTAAAATGTTCAGCGCAACGTGGGTTTTATACCAGATTTTAAAAGCATGGTGCAAGGCAAAAAACTGCCAAACATCACATTAAGAATTTTTGGAATTTTTTTAACTTCAATAATCACTTGTGAACAGTTGGGTGGCACAGTGGTTAGAGTGCCGACTTCATTGCGAAAGGCCCTGGTTCGAATCCCAGTGAAAGTCAAAATACTTTTCTAGTTTTCGACTAGACTCAGCTACCATTCGTGATTGGCTTTAAATAAATAGCTTAGTCAATAATTAATAATTATATATCTTCAGTAAAAAAAAACATTAATATAACAATATAAACAAAGGGGTTCGCTACAAGTGCTAAGCACTTCTTAGAGCCTGTGAATAATAAATAAATAAAAAAAAAAAAATTATAATAATACAATATATGTAAGCAATTTAATAAAAAAACGTACATAAAACATATTTTTTAAAATATTTATTTTTAATGTAACGAATGAAATTATTTTAAAATCTCGATTATGGCTACAAAGGTAGCCATTTTTGTTTGACATCACTGGTCTAGGATTTCATAATTTTAACCTAAACTATTTAAGTTCTAACTATTCTAACGTTAGTCAACTTGTTTTCTTAATTTTAAATCGAAGAAATTTCCTTTGTATTTATGTCAGAAATTAGCAAAATATGCCATACACATCATTTCTAAAGATCTCATTGTTGTACAATTGAACAAAAGCGTAAATTAACTCACAGTACTTACACTAAAAATTTGTAAATTCATAAATGTATCATATGTTTCTTTTAGTACCATATTTAAGTGCTTCTGCTGTTATTAATTTTCTGTTCAAATAAAAATGACTTTGTAGAAATTTTTTTTTGTTTTTATTTTTTTTTTTTTGTAGGAAAAAAGCAAAAATCCACGTTGAAAGCAACTCCCTGAATAACACAGAAAAAAAAAAAACCAAAAGTTATAATAAGAAGAGAACTTTTTTATTTCTATTCTTTTGAATTTTCACATATTTGATATTGTCCTCTTGAGTCCTTTTTTTTTTATTAAATACTGTATATATGCTTTGTTTGTATTTATATAGTAAAGAAATGAAAACACAAAATGTACATTAATCATTGGGTTTCTTTTTTTGGAATATTTGTGTCCTTTGATCTTGATTATTAATCTTTTAAATTGATTGCCTATTCAATGAGCAAATGTTTTCGTTGTAAATTTTTTTTACCCCACCTCCATCCCCACTCTTTCCAATTCTTATTACTTTTCATTGATTTTTATTATTTAAAATTTATATACATATGTACACATATAAATATGCGCCTGTCTTTATGTACACTTTAAAAAAAAAGTCTTATATATAGAAGTATGCCTGCTGTTACATCGTACAGAATTAAAATGAATTTAACATTGTTGCGTCAAAAACATTTGTTTGAATTTTTCATTTCATTATTAACTTATTTTTTGTATTGTTTTTTTTTTTGTTTTATTCTTATATTGAAGACACTGTTCTTGTAACGGCAGTGTATTCCTATCCCCAAAGTAATTTTTAAAGAAGTGTAGGTGTTTTGTATTTAAACTGTAAATCATTTTACTGTATATAAAATTGGGAGTTATAAAAAATAAGATTTTTGTACTTATGTTTAATAAAAGAATTAACAGCAAATAAACGTTTAAAATTATGTGAAAAGATTGTGAATATATTTTATAAAAAAAAAGCGTGACTTCACTTTCTATGAAATAAAAGGGCCGCGGAGAAGCTTAAAAATATTAAAATATAACGTATTTTTATTTCATTATTTTGTTATTGCATAATACATTTTATTAAAGTGATCTGTGTAGTACATATAAATTGTTTTGCTACTACAACAATAAGTATAAAATCTTTTAAAGCACAGCAACTGACTTTTCAATTGCTCATAAAACTTTTGTTAAAATTATGATAAGAAAATATTGAATTTGTAAAAAATTTTTTTTTTTTTTTGACTGGAAAATACAAAGGGAGTGAAAATAAATATGTGTGTAGTTCTTTCAAGTCAAATTTATTAAAAACTAATTAAGTTTTACAATCACAAATTTGTTAACATTTTAATGTTTTCTCAGTCAAAAAGTCGGTGGTTTAAATTTAAGAAATACAGCAATTGTAATTTTTTTTAAAAAAAACATTTTTTTACAAATATTTGTAAAATTTTTTACAGTGTGGAAGAGTGTTTTAGATCTTTAACTGTTAAAATGGGGAAGCAAGCTATATAGCGTTGAGTAGTTCGTTAGTTAGAGTTGTTGTCTTGTATTCCAAGCGCCCGATTTTTAAAAACCTAATAAAAGTGAAAATGATTTTAACCACGTTACCTTTTATTATTGGGTTCAAAAAAATGTTTGTTATACCAGTAAAATTACAATTATACTTTCTATATCAATAATAAACAAAATAAAAGTACAAATAAAGAAATACCTTAACACAAATATACATATCTACTATAATAAAGGTTTAAAACTGTTTCACATAGAATCAATTATTTCAAGTCAGTACCTTTCAGTTCCTTTAATCTAAAAAATAAAAGTCCAACAATAAAATGGCAAACCATCAGGAAAAGCCTTGAAAAATAAACGCTAGCAAAATGATTATTTTAGCGTCCTTAATTGGAAATAGTAAGCACTTTTAATTATAAATATAAAGTATTTTTTAAAGGACCACAAGAAACGTACAAATATTTTAAATGCCTAAAAATATTTTTTTTAAAATCTTCATTTCATCCCTTTTCTTAAACTTGGATACGATGATAACCAATTTACATTGCATAACAAAATTGAATACATAATAAAGAACATTATCGAAACTTATCGGCGTCTTTAAAATTCAACCCCAATAAAACTCATTAAAATATTCTTGTAAAATTAAACTGACCATTTCTAAACTTTCTGAATCCAATTTAAATTTATAGGAAATTTTTATTGTATCAAATTCAAGGCATCATTTCATTTGAAAAATTTACTGAAATATTAGTTTTAAAGTTAAAATTCCAATAATGAGATTTTTAATGTTTAGACAATTCATACCTTCTGGGTAATATCATTAAATGATTATCATTGTGATTTAGTATAAACTTATTTTTCTTATAGAAAACATTTTTGTGAAATAAAAGGAAAAAAATCTAACTTTTCTCAATGAAAAATTTTTCCCCTGAGAACAAATCAATTTAAAATCAATTTATTTTTATTGATTTAGTTTAACTGTTTTTAATCAAAGTTCAATAAGAATTAGTTTAATTGTGAATTGAAGCAGGTCTTATAAACAAAGTCTGTTAACATATTATATATAATATATAAGAATTCTTTATACCAAATAGTTTTAAACTTTAAATTCTTAAAAAAGTGGCTTCATTAATTAGATTTTGGAATCATTTGTTAAGTTTCGTCCGTTTGATGTTCAATTTTGGTTATATTTTGACGCTGGGTGGCACAATGGTTAGAGTGCCGAATTTTCATGCGAAAGGCCCGGGTCCGAATCCCAGTGAAAGTGAAAAAACTTTTTTGGTTTTCTACTCGGCTCGACTACCATTCTCCATTGGGTTCAAATTAATGGCTTAATCAATTATTAGTAATTATATATCTTTAATAAAAAATACATTAATATAACAATATAAACAAATGAAAAATATAAACAAATAATTTAATTAAATAATACAACTCACAGATCTAGAATACCATATAACTCAAATACCAAATATTACAATATAAACAAAAATAAAATTTTGTCTATTTAAAATCTAAGACGTTTCTACATGTTATAAGGCCTAGTACTATCTCATGTTAAAATTGTATATGAAATTTATTTCGCTTATATCTTCTTTGTCCCCTCGGTATTAAAACATCGTTAAAAATAAAACAATACAAAACCTATTAGGCTGTGGGAACAAAGTTAAAATTTTAGTAATAAAACTTTATTATACAACTGCAGAGGAAATATTTCAACCAAATTTATATCAAATCAAAGTTTTATCATCATTATCGTTATATCAATAGTATTTTTAATCACTGTAAGAAAAATAGCCATTTTATTTCATAAATATACTTAAAAATTAAATGAAAATTTTAATATATTCTTGTTGTTTTTTTTATCAGATTTTAATGATACCAAAATGTAAACCGATAATCATCAAGAGAATAACTCACTAAAAATAAAATATAACACTAAAATGGAAAAAGATAAGTAAAAGACTTATTCATTATGTGTTGGCGTTTTACTTATTATGTTTTACCTTTATTATATTTTCAAAAAAAAAAAAAAACTCATGATCCCAAATAATACAACTTTTAATCAAACACAATGTTCAGATACTCACATTATTTTTTTTCTCTCTCTTGCTATCATTTTCTCTGTTGTTTTTGCATTTTAATTTTTATCCTGCGGATACATAATTTTGACAATAAACTGAGATTCTTGTTTTTTTATTTGCGGAAAAAAAAACCATGAATTAAAAGAATTTCTTTTCTCCAATCATTGTTCAAAATGAACCAAAAGAATTACTGAAACATAGGAACAAAAACAGAGTAACAAAAATAACAAACAGGGTTGCCGCTTAGCAAAAAACTCCAAAACCAGTCAAAACAAAAAAAATTCGAAATTGATGAACTAATTTTAAAAATAAATTAAACATTGAATTATACTTATTTAAGCTGTTACTTATGATGCATAACATTTCATATTGAACACATTTAAATAAATTTTATAAAAACAAAACAAGTAATGACTTCATAATGCGCGGATACAAGGCGGTGGTAACAGGGTAACTACCCCGTCCGCCAATTCAGAAAAATTTAATTTATTAGTAATAATTTAAAAAAATAATTTAATTTAACAAATTACATAAATAAAATTCGTCAATTTTGAATATAAGTCTTTGACAATCATAATGTTAATTTTTTACAACAAACAACTCGAGAGTTGGGAGTCCTGATGGATATAAAATTTTCCAGTAATATTTTATAGTAAAATTTATATTCATATTTTTAAAAATATAAATTTTACTACAAAACATTACTGTCAAATTTTATATCCATCATGGTTATCAACTTTCTAGTTGCTTGTTGTCAAAAAATTATATTCAAATTTATTTTTTGCCACAAAATAGAACAAAAAACTTCAAATGTGTCAGTGAACAGTGAGACGAGAACGCAACTCAAATTATTTTTCCAAAATTAACCCTTCCATCAGATAGGTCCAGATCCGCCCATGCCGGGGTAAAAACACGCTTTTTGCTGACCATATATATATCGAATCCTTTGATCGGGTAAGTAGCTCCTTTGCTCCCATTATATTGTTTATATTCAATTCTCTAAAACAAGGGCAATTTAAATGTTACTAACTTTTATCCAAAATCAATTGTGTCCATACCTGGTTTAAGATTATGGTCATAGCATTTATGTAAAGTTCATTGATTAACTATTTTTTGTGGGTTCTTGCATATAACGTTTACACGTAGTATACAACGTTTTGTCTTTTATATATTAAGAATTAAATTATTAAATTTGTGTCAGATAATGTAAGTTAGAATGCAAAAAAAAACAAACCAAAACCGAAAGAAAAACCACTTTTGGTAGACAAATTCCAAAGTGGCAACTCTGATGACAATAACAACAATCAGAAAAATAAAAAAAAAAGAAACTGTGTGGTAATAGTTCATGATTATCTAAAAATTACAAAAAAAAAAACAACAACAACAAAATCAAAAGGCCACAAAAAAAAAAAAAACAATACATGTACTTTAGTTACAAAACACGCGGTTATACCACAATTTTAAAGTAAGTACATGAAATATATGACTAAGGGGGTGAGTTACTTTAAAACAAAAACGGAATAGAACGGGGATGAAACGAGATTTGAAGAGAATCTAAAATTCATACACAAAAGAAATTGTTCGACTATTATGTTTTACAAAGCAAATTTCGGAAGTTTTTTTTTGTGCAGAATCATAAAAATTAAATAAAGATTAAGAAGCTATATTTTTAAGATTTTTATCCTTATTTCGTGTTTCATGCTTTTCCTTACTGTTGCTGTTATATTGGCATTAACTATATACATATATAATACATATTGAATGTATATTTTATCAATCTACCACACAGTTCTTAATATTAGTATTATATAAATTTGTCGGCTGCTTTATAAAAATAACAAAAAAAAATTAGTTAAATGAGGAATAGTTTAGACTCTTAAAGGAGGAGTGGGAAAAACGATGATAAAGTTATAATGGTAATGTAGATTATAAAATAAAGGTAACACTATATATAACTTATTTTTTTTTTTTACCTTTAGGATAATAATTATTAAAATAATAACAATGATAATAAAAATGATTGTTATACTAATATTGATATACATATATATATTTTTAAATAAAAATGTGATGTAAAATGTAGGTAGTTAGTTTCAAATAAGAAAGAAATAAGATTTCAATAAGACATTTATTATCGAGATTTGTGGTTTGGGATTCCTTTAACGCTATACCTTCAGTTTGTTTTATTGCAATACCCTTTGTATCCGTGCATACAAATAAGGACACGGATACATTAAAATTGCTATTTGTTTGTAACGAATCGATCTAGACGTGCTAGATATAGTGTCAAAGGTATGCATCGTACCAGCATCAAAAAGTAAATCAATCTTACTGAGTATGTTTGTCCCTCCGTTCGTTTTTGTGTCAGCACGGTAACGCAAAAAATAAAAGTGCTGGAGTTCTAAAATCACAAAAATTGATTTTAAGACAACAGGTTCCCTATTGTTTCTGGTTAAAATCACACCAAGGATTCAAAAAGTAAATAAATCTTACTGAGTATGTTTGTCCATCTGTTCGTTTGTGTGTCAGCACGGTAGCACAATAAATAAAAGTGCTGGAGTTCTAAAATCACAAAAATTCATTTTAAGACAATTTATAGGTTCCCTATTGTTTCTGGTTATAATCGCACCAAGGATTCAGGGAGTTGCAACTTTTTTAAACCAATATAAATTTCTTCGTAACTAACTACGAGAGAGTTTAAAATTAAAAATGGGCAAGTAAAGTAATAGGACAGGCTAATTGGCAAAGTTAGGTATTGCGCGGATCAACTTTTAGGGTGGGTCAAAATTTTTTTTTTTTTAATTTTGTTTTTATAGTTTTTTAAAAAAAATTTGTGTTTTAGAATGGGCCAAATCTATTTTTTATTATTTTATTGTTTTGCATTTTTTTTTTAATATAAGTAATAGGACAGGCTAATTGGCAAAGTTAGGTATTGCGCGGATCAACTTTTAGGGTGGGTCAAAATTTTTTTTTTTTTAATTTTGTTTTTATAGTTTTTTAAAAAAAATTTGTGTTTTAGAATGGGCCAAATCTATTTTTTATTATTTTATTGTTTTGCATTTTTTTTTTAATATAATATCATAAGGGAATTAATTAATGGTTTGCTTTATTTTAAACATCGCAGTGGGTATGTTTGAAAAGGACAATCTCCTACAAAATAAATTTGTTTTAAATAATGACAATCATCTAGTTCACGATATGTAACATTGGTTCTATTCGACTTCTGTCATTAGTTATTTTTATCACTGTACGCTAAACAAAATCCCTTTAAATGGTTCAAGTGACATATTTAATTTCAATATAATTATCCTATTTCAAATGCAGTTAATCCACGTGATCCTTGAGGTATGAGACTTGATTTGAAGCATGGTTATAAAACTATCTTTACACTATACATTTGGCTAAAAATGTCAAAAATATAAAACTTATATGATTAGTTTTTCGACAAGAGGTATAGAAAGTATTTAAATTATTTATCCCCAAATTGAATTGTCAAATTTTATCAATTTTAAAGAATACATATGGCTAACACAGCTTATTAATTTGTTATAAACTATTGTTAAAAGTATCTATTGTCAAAATGTTTGTAAATTAGCAAGTGCGCTTAATGTTTAAACAAGTAAATGGGCGTCCGACATGCTCCTTTTGTTTTAATAACAATTCAAAATTTTAGACTTCGTTTTTGAATATGATGTATATATATACATCTATAGTTTTTTAAACCTCTATTCTCTTGAATTTTTTGTATTTTAAAAATTTATCATTTTATTTTAAAAATTTCCAACAATACAGTTTTTTATATAATTTAACTGTTAACATTAGTTGAATCATGAATGACGAAAACAAATTTCGATAATTTTCCCCTTTTTCTCCCCTTTTTTGTTTTAGTTTAGAAACATGTTTTTTTTTTAAATTTTATACCTTATGATTATTAGAGCATAATTTAAATAATATCATTGTACTTAAAAATGGTACTGTTTTTTTGAATATACATAATCAAAATCATAAATCACATGATTTTTGATTTTTTAAAATTCATATTGTCACGCTTTATAAAAATTTCTTTAGAACATGTTTTATTATTGTCATTATGATGACATTTTTTTTTGTCATTGTAATTTGTAATATAAATTATTACCTATAAATTTTTTTTATTTATCTACTTTTATTCCCTTTTGAATTTTTTTTTTTTCACTTCAAATTTTGGTTTTTTACTTTTTTTTTAATTTATTGACGTCTAAAAAAAATTAAGAATCAAAATATAATAATTTCTCTTTGTTATAACTGATCCTATTAATAACGTATTAAGAATGCGTAGGTATATCTTAAAAGTACTTAGTCAGGTTTGTGTCGTTAATTGAATAAGTTTCATTAGATTGCATAAAATAGAACAACCTAACACCTTTAAAAATTAATCCAACATCATCAATTAAAAACTGAAAAAGTCAGTAAAAAAAAGGAATATTTAAAAAAAATATCAAATAAAAATTATAAAAGGCATATTTTGGATGTTGCATAGATTACAAGATTTGCTAACTAAAAATATTAAAAAATTTATAATAGCCTAAGCTAATTAATCAATTAAATATCATGTAAAAGTTTTTGAAAACTGGCAACACTTATCTTTTTATCAATTAAGATAAAAATCCAAATATGTATTCAAAATAATTCAATAATATATTATTGACAACTTAGGTTAAAACAGGAGAATAAATATTTAACTTTTTAGTCAACAACGTTTTTAATTTAGGTTATATTTGATTGATAACATGGATAACAATCATGACTACTTTACCGACAAGAAGACAGGAAGACATCTGAACGTCCGGTGAAGCGTGAATGTATTCATAACTTAAGCATGAAGTAAATACAAATCACATTACTGCCACAGAATATATCGTCGTCAGGTGTTTTATTATAGTTAGAATCAACATCATAATCACTATCATTCGCCAATAACCTTCATCGTTTGACATTACTCTCGTCTTTAATAAGCTTTATGTTGAAAATGTGAAATCATCTACAACTAAACTTAGATTAGCGTTAAGAAGTTTAAAATTAATTGTCAAAATTTAATAAAAACTATTTAGTTACTTTTAATTTTATTCTCTTCAAATTGTCCCGAACAATTTCTATTATGGAATATTTTTAACCCCTTCAGATTATTGTTGATTTTTCGGACACATTGTTTTGAAATGTTAAATTTATGTTTCATCTTCACATGCCGAAATTAGGTCTTCAACATAAACTAAAATGAAAAGTATGTTATAATATTTTTTCTTATATAAACATGGTACCTATTTGAATCGACTGATATTAAATTTATTTAATATTAATTAAATTTTTTATGTAATTTATTATGAAGTTCTGAGTTCCACGCCTTTCCACTTTACTTCAGTGTTTAGACCATAAATTACTTGATTTAATTTTAATACTTTATTGTTACCTATTCCAGTATTTCCAAAATTTTTTAAATATTTCCATATAAACAGTTCTTTCAGATTTGCGTTAAGATATGCTGTTCAATGTCAAATTGATAAAATTTTATTACTGCTGTAGCTATGATATTTCTTAATGATTTCATTTTAGTAACAGGTGCATATGTTTCTGAAAAATTTATGTCCTATAGTCCAAATTTTATTATTTTCTAAAGATAGAATTTTTCCATATATTTATTAAATAATTTTTAAATTGTTACCTTCTGATTGAACCCATAACCCATTTTAAGTTTAAGCAGGTTTATTTCAAAAGAAGGTAAAAATGTAACATTACATATGTACATATATTTAGATTAAATAATAATAGTGTAATAGAACAATTTAAGTTTTAGAATTTAATGTAATAATGTTAAGTAATAGATTTCAATTAATATATAATATATGTAAATATATTTCAATATAATAAATGAAGTTGTATATAATCAAAATACAATTTTAATTAGATTAATTAGCACAAAATTTGTTTAAAAAACAACCCTATAATTTCAAAATGAAATGATAATCAACTTATATAAGAGCTTGATTTTCCTACCAAATTTTAAAAATTCATTTATGCATAGGTATTAATTTCAAAATCAACTTGGAAAATAATACGAATATAATTAGAGTTCGGCTAATGATTAACAAAAATATTATTCAGAATTACTATATACTAATACACTAGCGAATAGAAAAATAAAGTACCAATTTCAAGTTTTAAACAAAATAGTTACATTTCATATGAAACTGTATCATACAAAATTTTTGATGTATTTCGTATATTTGATACGAAATACATAATATACAAATATAACGAAATAGATACACAGAATATGTATATGATAAATGAGAATTTAATTCGAAATAAGAACCTCATTTTGCACTCTTAAAAATAATTTTACAAAATAATTATAAAACAAGAGGTGAAAAAAATCAAGGTTTTTTAAAAAAGCAATTTTGAAATATAGTGTTTAATACTGAGTATGAAAAGATATATAAAAATAAATGATAATAAGTATTATAATTTAATTATTTCATCAATTCATTATTAATTATGATTTATGAATAACAATGAAATCAATACTTACAATATAATCCCAATACACTCAACAAAACCTGTTGCAAAATATAATGTTCGCATTTAAGTTACAGGTTCTTAAAAATAGTAAAAATTCAATTTTTAACGTGTTATAGCTCTTAAACAGGAGGCGTGACAAAAAGAATTTTATTAAGCGACTCTTACTAATTTCTGAAGGTCTCACTTCTCACAAAATTGCAAGACTCTAGCTTAAATCGTTTAGAAGATATGTGGGGCCAAAAATTTAACAAAAAATTAGTTTTGCATAATGGTAAATTTTAGTACCGTATGGCAACCCTATACATTTGCCTTTCAAACATTTTTATAAAGCTTATAAAAATAGCTGTCTTTCACCTAGTTCAGATTGGAAACATACCTAATAAAACTTTTGTTATAACCATTTAAATAAAGGGCTTTTTCCAATTTTGGGGGTAATTTTGGGGGTAGAAAAAAGTTCTTCCATGAAAATATTCTTTTTGCAATACCTATCCTTAGTTAAAATTTCTTTACTCTATTTCAAACGATGTAAAAGAATTTGTAAACATACGGATGGAAGGACGAACAGACAAAGTGAAGCTACATATGCACATTTTAAAAAATGTTTTGAGAACGTGCTAAAAAACAAGCAATTAAATTCATGTCAAATTGATTGTTGATTGTTATTTATTTGTTTGTATAAAAATAACAATTGACTTTTAATAAACCACACATATGTAACTTTTACAGTATACGACATAACACAAATTCATTTCTAATGTAAAATGTTTTAGTTTTCATTTTAAAAATTTTATTCTTATTGTTGTTGTTTTTGTTTTTCTTATTTTCAATCCTTTGGCATTTTAATGTTTTTTTATTTTTGTATTTTAAAGAATATTATACTTAAAAGTCAGTGTTGAATATAAAACTTTGCTTCTAGCAATTTAAAAACTAAAAAAAATTTTTTAATACCCATATATACATATACATGCAGTACCTACATATATTATTATATTATATGTCAAACTATATTAAATTTTAATCTTAACTTTAACACATTTGTCTTGTAAACAAAACTAACACCGCAAATTTTAATTTTTTTTTTTCAAATTTTTTTAAATGTTATTGTTTTTGTTTTTAGCACATTTTAAAAAATTTTGTAAAAATGTGCCTATATAGTTTCACTCTGTCCGTCCGTCTGTCTGTCTGTCCGTCTGTCCGTCCGTATGTTTACAAAAACTTTTACATCGTTTGAAATATAGAAAAGAAATTTTAACCACGAGTAAGTATTACAAAAAAAATAATTTCGTAGAAGAATTTTTTTCTGTAGCCCCACCTGTTAGGGAGCTGCAGCCCCCCAAATTTGGGGAAATTCCCTATATTCAAATTGTTATAACAAGAGTTCTATTAGGTGTATTTTCAATCCGAAAACGGCTGAAGATAGCTGATTTTATAAACTTTATAAATTTTTAAAAAATAAATGTTTAGGGTTGCCATACGGTACTAAAATTTACCATTATGCTAAACTCAATTTTTGCAAAATTTTTGGCCACACATATCTTCTAAACGGTTCAAGCTAGGGTCTTGTTAGATTGGGAGTAGTTAGATCCTCTGAAATAAGTAGAAGTCGTTTAACAATTTTTTTTTGTCACGTCCCCTGTTTTGCAGCTATAAGGGCTCGAAAATTGAAATTTTGCTATTTTTAAACACCTGTAACTTGAATACCTGTCCAAATTTTTTTTTAGTAATATACAAAATTCAAAGCACTATAATTATATTTCAACATGTGTCAAAGGTTTTTCTTAATTTTGAAGGCTGACGAAGCTACAGCCCCTGCAAATTCCGAAAAAGCCCTATATTTAAATTGATATAACAAGAGTTCTGATAGGTTTATTTTCAATTGCAAAACGGTTGAAGTGAGCTGCTTTTATAGATACAAAAATACTTCGCTTAAATATTTAGGGTTGCCATACGGTACTAAAATTTACCACTGTGCAAAACTCAATTTTTGCAAAATTTTTGGTCCCACATATTTTTTAAAAGGTTCAAGCAAGGGTCTTGAAATTTTGGGAGAAGTTAGATCCTCAGAAATTAGTAGGAGTCGGTTAACAAAATTTTTTTGTCAAGCCCTATGTTCAGGAGCTATAAGGGCTCGAAAACTGAAATTTTGCTATTTTTAAACACCTGTAACTTGAATACTTGTTTAAATATTTTTTCCTTAATATACAAAATTAAAAGGTCTAACATTATATTTTAACATATGTTAAAGGTTTTTCTTAAATTTAAAAGGGGTTCTTTAAATTGAAGAAAGTGTCTCTCAGTTTTAACCATTTTTGCCTCTCAGAATTTTTTAAAATTCTAAGAAAAATTCCAAATTTTGGTGGAGATCACAATTTAATTCCTAGAACCTAAAAAAGTTTGGGGGAAGGGGAGTAGTGAGCATTATATCCTTGAGAAATTTCGCAACTTTCCCCATACAGGGGCTACTAGGACTTAAAAATTTACTGTTATTATAGGTAAGCAGTAACTTAGTCACCAACGTATATATTTCCTAAATTAAACGTTAATATTGAAGCTTCCACATTATATTCCGATAAAATACTTAGTATGAAACACTATATTATTTTGAAAATGTGCTTTTTTAAAAACCCTTGGTTTTTTTTCATCACTTGTTTATTTTTGTCTTAATCTCACTTGTAAGACATCATTAGAATGGTGTGTTGTCTTTATATCATCATCATTCAACAAAATAATATGCATATGAAAGGTCTCGTTATAACTTTTGTTCCACTTCGTGAAATTTTTCTCTGGGGTTTTTTTAATATAAATTTCGCGTAAAAATCTTAAGCTTTTGTAGGAGTAAAAGAATAAAAAAAAAAAAAAAAATCAAAAAAAAAAAGACAAATAAAAATTTTAAAGTAAAATTAAAAAACAAAATACAACAAGTAAAGTAAAGATAAAAAAAAATAATAATATTTTTGTTTATTTTTCATTCAAATGTAAGTGTATATGTATTAGAATCATATGAATTATAAATGAATTTTATAAATAATATATATCGTATCTTAAAGATACATATTTACTAACACAAATGTTTTTCAATTGAAAATAAATTTTTCAATCTTGTTTCACTTTATTCATCTTTCAAAAACAACTTTGAAAAAATATATTTTAGAATTGTTGCGTTTTATTGTAATATAAAATTTGAAAATGCAGAGTCGGTTCCAGGGTCATTATAACATTTCTAAGAAATATTACAATTTTTTTTTTTTAATATACCTACATATTAAGCAAAAATCCAATTTTTTTTTAAAACTTTACAAAATTCTATAAAAACTTGTAGATTAGCAACAACAAAGTCAAATGTTCTACTTTTTTATATGCACAAATGTCTACAAAATTCTGGCATAATATTGACATATTTATTGAATTTTCGTAAGTTCATATATTCCTTGTCAATATTAAAAACAGTTCATTAATTAACTAAATATTAGTTAATTATTACTAATATTATTTAATTATCAATTTATGTATATATAAGTTTTTATCACCGTAAAAGCTATAATTCACTTCATTTCACTCGTAATTTTTTCAGTTTTAAAAATTTCACCCACATATAAAAAAGGAAATGATAGTTTTTAATCTTAAGTACCTGAATTTCAAAATTTAAGATTTATAATTTATTTCCTCCTATATGTTGAAAGAAATTTGCAAACTTTTATGTTGATAGCCATTTTTATATTCGAAATAAAAAAAAAAGGGTTCTTAGAGTTAATTTTTAACCTAAAATAAAAAAAAACCTATAATCAGCCCTGTATTTTTATTGTATTTTGATTGTGATGTGTTAAGGACGAAACTAATATTGTTTTTTAATTTTCCTTAATGTTTTCTTATGATTGTTTTTTTAAACAAGTATAAATAAAGAAAAATAAAAAAAAAAATTTCTCATGTTTTTCAAAAGATAATTTAAAAAAAATACTAAATGGAAAAACAAAATGTTGTTTATTAATAAAAAATGAACTAATATGGTTTTTATTTTGTGAAGAGTAAAAAAAAGAGCCAGCATTTCTATGATAATGAATTTTAATGAAAAACAAAAAAAAAACATGCCTGAAAACAAGGATATTATTATTTTTTTTACAATAAAAATATATCAAATAGCAATTATTTATTTTTTAAATTGCCTTTTTAAAAATACAAGACAAGTGTTTTACAAATCAAAAAGCAGAAATTAAATTTGACTCCTCAAACTATGCAATTTAGAGAAAAAAAAGGAATAAAATGTTAGGTGATGTCGTAGTGTTTAATTAAATGGCGCAGCATCTGATGGAATGGGATTTCAATTTCCGCTCAGATCGTAATTATCGTTTAATTTTTAAAAAACCTATTAAAAAACAAATTAAAATATTTAATTCGAGAATTTTCTTATTTCCAAACTTTAATTTGACCTTTCACTATTAAATTCAGATTGAATAATTTAATTTTATTATTTTAAACTTCTAAAATTATTAAAAATACTCAAAGAAACATTTTACTTATTTGGATTAAGGAGCCATGGACCTTTAATTTCAAAAGTTCCCAAAAAAAAAATTATTTTTAAAGAGCTTTTCTTAGAAGATTTTTAGTCCAATTTATAGGATTCTTGGAACTATATAAACAAAATGTGAAATATGATTGGGGGACATCGATCGGAAATCTAACATTAACATTTTTTTAAATTTAAAAAAATTGTTTGGCCCTTTATAAATTGTTTTCAGATTTTTTTGTTTATATAATTAACTTGGATATTATTCAAAACTCATACCAATACAAAGCAATTAACAAAACACAGACTCCTAGCAAGTTACCAACTACAACAACAACCAAAATGAAAAATGCTACACCAGATTGCGGACATACCAGCCTCACCCACTCATCTCCCCAAGAATGAACCTCAACCCATATGTCAATTTTGCAACCAATTTCCATTAACGATCCAGCACATCCTTTTAGAATGCATGGAACTTCTACAAACCCGTCGCAGCACCTTTAATAATAAAAATCCTATAGAAATCCCAACTAATCCAACAGATCCATAATATTGGAACCATTTATGACTTCCTCAATAATCTCAATTTAATTAATTTAATATAATATAAAAAAAAAGAGTAATTAGGAAATAAATAAATAATAATATGTAATTACAAAAAAGCCGATAGCCCTGACAGCTAGAGCTTGAAAAAAAAATTAAGTTAATTGTAATTTTAATTACGTTTAATAAAATACAATAATAATAATTATTATTCAAAACTTTATACCGAATTCTAATTCTTCTGGTTGTATATGAGTACGAAGCACTTAGTTCAAGAACCTACTTGGCCTTATTTTGGACAATGTTCGGTGTACTGCCGATATATAGAATGTCTTTGAAAAGGCTTTGCAAACTCTATAAACTTTGTACAGATAATAACATTTGCTAGTAAAATCATTCTGAACTAAATAAGGAAATAAATAATAAATCTCAAGTTTCGAAATTTAGATACTTAAGATTAAAAACCTACCATATTCTTTTTCAACTAAAATTAAAATTAAATCAGTTATAATGATTTTAAACTTTTATACATTTTTATATTGTTTTAAATTGTTTTTATATTATTCTATTCAAATTTAAGGATTTTTAAATATATTTCAATAATTTTCAAGTGGTTTTTTTCGATTTTTTGAATTAATTATTGTCCATTATTATTTATATAAATAGAGAAACCTTAAAATTTCTTATAATAAAAATAATTATTTTTATATTACTTGATAATGGTTTTAATTAAATTTAATTAATTCTAAAAGTTTTAATGGTGTCATGAATCTGGCATTCAACATTAAAAAAAAACAACTATACCACTAAATTTGAATCAAATTATCTTCTGTATAGCAAACCTTTTTCACAACTTTGTTGTTGTTTTTGTACGCCACCTTTTTTAATTAATTCTGAAATAAATTGATAAAAAAACAAAACACCATATTTTTTTCTCTTTTTAAAATAATCTTAACAGGAATATAGCTGATGCTATTGACTCGTTTGAACTAATTATTATGATGAAAATAAAATGAAAACGACACTGTTGTGTTAGTTGGTTGATATTGTTACTGCTGTTGTCAAGGTAAATTAATTTTTACAAGATCCTTAAGGATAGTTTTCCAAAAATAAAATTCAATTATATTTGTTTAAAGTTTAATAAAAGTATATGTTCATATTTATAACAGACACTATCGAGTTTTAAAAGAGTTGGTTTTGGGAGGTTCTACGAAATATATGTTTCGGGTAGCTATATAGGGTCAATAGGGGCTGGTATGCGATTACAGCTGACGAGTATCCTGATATGTTGGCCTATCCTCTTCTTCGCCAAGTCAAATCCAAGTGTAATCCTAACGAAAAATCTGGTATCTAACCCAGGTGGAGTATATAGGATCGGCAAATCATCGAGATTTGGGCGGATCGAGTTTTATGAAATTAAAACATAGACTTAATTTAAGAACGTATGTACCAAGGATTGGATGTCTGTCTTAAATCTGTTTTCTATATATGAACTAAACGTCATACAACACTAATTATAATAATATGGTGAATCCTTTTTTGACCTCTCAAGTCATCCTCTAAACATCGGATTTGGGGGTGCAGCAAAATTCATGTTTAAATATTAATAGAATAAAAAAATCGAACAACCGGCCCCGTCTCGATGATTTGCCGATCCTATATACTTCACCCCGGCCCCGTGAAAAAGTAAAAACTTTTAGTTACAGGACGTTCGAACACAATACGTTGATGTTGATAGCTGAGTAAATAAAGCTAGAGCCATTTTTGGAACACTCTCGAACAAATGGTAGTCAAATAATATCGCCTTCGCACAAAACTAAAAATCAGGATTTCTGTGCATCTGTGAAACATGGAAGGTAACCGCAAATATCATCAAAAAGTTGCAAAAGTATATAAACTGCTGTCTATGCCGTGTTGTAATAGTTTCTTGGCCGCAAATCATTACCAGTACATACCTGTGACAAAAAAAACCAGAAGATGATAGAAATTGAGATCTGCGAGAGGAAATGGCGATGGATCGGACATAACTTGAGGATTGCTAGGTAATGTTTTCAATGAAATCCAGAAACCCGACAACGAGTAGATAGACCAAAGAAAACATGGAAAGGTAATTTTTTGAGAGAAGCAGAAGTGCAACGAAAAATATGATTACAACAAAAAGGAATTGTTAAAGATCGTGAAATAACAAGAGGATTTGTGGACGCCCAATTCCTCAAATATGCCCCAGCTGGGCTCTAGGATCCTGCAAGTTAGTAAAAAAGATAGTGAGACCATTATAAGGCTTAGTAAAATATCACCTGCCAGGTCCTATAATATTTTTAACTTTGCTATAAGAATCGCACATACTCCTCAAATAATAAACATTCCACAGTCGAATTTCAACAAGGGCTCTAACGAGATTTTGGATATTTTACATGCTTAAGTAACGATTAAGATGTCAAAAATTAGTATGGCTATATTTACGCCGATCCTAAAATTTAATTTTATGCATTATTTGACATTAATATGGATTGTTTAATAAATTCTGAAAAAATTTATTTAACTCCCAATTCGTTTGTAATTGAGTTGTAAAATAATTTAAACTTATAATTTCAAAAGAAGCAACCTAACTAAATTGTCATTAATTTACATTCCGTGATAAAAGCAATATAACAAACATATATATTATTTACTTTATATTTTTAATATTTTACTGTATATATCTAATACATACATGTAATAATACTTAATATTCTCAATTATATTTGATTGTACTTAAGGTTTTAATCTTATCATTTATTATGACTTATATTAAAAGGGTGGTGAGATTTTGGAAATTATTATAAAAACAAACTATCATAATTGCAAAGGGACGCATAAAATATGTAATTTGTAAAACCAAAGGTTGGTTCATTAAGATTGAAAATTTTTTAATATTAAACCCCACTTAATTTTTAGAGGAAGAGGTAAAGATAAGTTTGTTTTAAACAATTTATTGGTCTATGTAAAATTTCTCACTCTTACTACAGTTTAAATATTTTAGTTTCAAAAATTATTGAAAGCATTTATAACTTTGTAAATTGTAAATCTTGGAGGAAAGGGCATCTATAACTTTGTAAAACTTTTATTGTACATGCAGTCAAAAGAGAGCCTAAAAAGTAAATTTGTAAATTTTTATAAATGATGTACAAAATTTAGATTGAGGCAGTGATATTAAAAGGAAAAAGGGAAGAGGGTTAATAAAAAGGAAATATTCCAAAATAATTTTCGAAATATGTATATTAAGGCAAATTACCTCTTTATTATATACTCGACCGAAACCAATTAACATCGATATACATATTGTATATATATGTCTAAGTCGTATAGTTATGAATTTAGTGAATTAAACTTTTTGAATATAAAATAAATTGTAATTAGATAAATATTTAATTAAAGAATTTGAAAATATAATTTAAATTACTAAAATGTTATAAAATGTATGTTATTAAAATGTTATCAAAAAAATAAAAATAGTGTAATTTAAGATCTTAAATATATTGTTAAAGTTATTAATTAAAACTCTTTATAGAGAGTATTTTACCAGTTATTAGCAAACCGCATTTCGGTAATTTCAAAAAGGACAGGACATCAAATTTCAATAGCTTAGAGCCTTGGGATTATTTTCTGTTAAAAATTTAATGCAGCTATACAAAAATTTGAAAAAAAATATTAGCACAGTTGTAAACTCCGAATCCTGAAATAGCATTCATTATGCTTAGAAAAACCGGAAAAATTCTTAAGATTTACATTTAGAATTATACTTTTTAACATTTTGAACATTATGACTTCATATAGATCCTACAAAGTTTCTTTCAAATCGTATCATTTATAAATCTTTTAATATAATATAATGTACGTGTACGTCCATAATACATATATACAAGAGTTTATTGGAATTCAATAAAAAATCCCATTGAGAATATATTTATTTAATTTTGTAAAAAAAAAAACAAAAAAGCAAAAAAAAAAATGGTAGTTATCTTATACTGCTTTCAGAGTGATGAGATTTTATTTAGCTATAAAATAAATTCATCCCTAAAAACAAAGAAAGACTAGACATTTAAACAATACAATTACAATATAAAATAAAAACAAAAAAACTGGTTTAAAACTCTTTTAAAATACACATATATATATAGGTATATATATATACATACAAAATATATTTATATTTATTTTCAAACTCAATTTGATGCTGAAAGTATCTATTCTATATCCTTTTGAAATATCCAATATCCAAACAAAAATGTAATTATGCTACCAGCTACAGTATTGATATTAACAGTTATATTTATTTTGCTTTATTTTACAATATGTCATCAGTAAGTGGAAGTTCCAATACGGGAACAGTTGTAAAATAACAGTTTCCGCAAATCTTCACGCTCTTGACACAAAACTAGCTAAATAAGTACTAAACTGTAATTATTTATTTCCACTTGCAATAATTGTCATCAATTTCCTCTATATAATATATAACAAGTCTCTAATAGAACCATTTCTACACAATTGTTTCCATTTTATATCAACTGTAGCTGTAAAACATCTTCCCTTTCATCATTTGACTTCTAGTACCTATATATTTCACCAACTCAAGCTGTTATTAGTTTTCTCTATCATCATTTATATAAAATTGTCTATTGATATGTCATCACTGGCCTTTACAAATCTTACCTTGTTTAATTTTCTACAATTGTTTCCAATTTTTATAGGATTTCCAAATTTTTAAAAGCCTGAACTTACCTAATTTTTCTACAATTGCCTCTATTTTACCTCTAGTTCTTAGAAGTCTGCACTTGCTTCTAAAGTGGTTTCTTTATTAAGTTATTGATTTGTTTAACCCCTATTTTTATTAAAATATGAGTTAGCTTTAGAATTCGATTTCTTGAAGAATTATTGCATACTTTAGAGAGTAATTTTATATTTTTTTCAAATTGTTCTATTTTTTTCTATTATGTTCACTATTTTTACCATCACTGTATAAAATAAACTTAAATCCATTTAATAATCAGAAAGCAAGAAAAATAGACAAAAAAAAAAATGAAAATTACAAAAATCCACATTTAAGTCTTGGTCTCAATCTTTTTCCAATTCTAATAAAATTATATTCGTTATGACCATATTGAAAATGAAATCAAATATTCATAAAAATAATACGATAAAACACAAAAAAAAAGCCCTTAGAAATAAAAAAAAAAAGAAGCTTTTCAAACCCTGATAAAAAATAAAGTTATTAAGTAAATATAACATATTTTAATGTATGTGTATGTATATGTATACATAAAACGTACCAAAATTTTGTGTTAAAACAATTGGTTCATAACTAGAAGAAGAAAAAGCTGAAATTTCGAATTAAACTAAATATTAAAGTAATTCTTCGCCTAAACCGATCATTGAAAATGAATTCGATTAAATGGTGATAGAACTATAAAGATATCGTTTTTATAACAATACATTAATTTATCCATTTGTTTTTACAATAGATTTAATTTTTCTCATGCAATATAATCATCATCACTCTGAATTAATCTTAGATCACAGATCTAATAAAATAACCAGAATCAATTTTAATCTTCAGCACTGAATTAAATTAATATTCAGTTTTTAAATGTCAAACATTTTTGTGATTTATTCATTCTATCGAATTTATTTAATCTTCTTTCATTAGTAAAAATGCAAACTTAGTTTTTTTTTTTTTTTATTTTTTTACTTAAATGATTATAAAAGATGAAACGTCGACGCCATTGGACCACTCCTACAAAATAGGATCAATTGTCTAAGTTTTGAAAACTTTCATAATAAAAACTTAATCTATAATCACTTTTTTTCAAATAGTTCTTCAAACAGTCGTGAACGACAACTTAGCTTAAAGATTCATTTCTTTATATATTTTGATGTTTTAATATAAAATATAGCATGATTTCTAACTTATAAAATAGAGCGATCATATACAAATTAGTAATGAGCCGGTCCTTGTTGACTAGAAAAAAAATTAATATTAAAAAATCCGGTTGTCTGTTAAATCGTTTCAAATTTGGAAACCACCATCAGTTTATTAACTGTCTATCAAATGTTCAGACATGCATTCAGCTATAAAAATGATTTCATAATGTTAATAAAGTTATTAATTATTTTTATTAAATAATAATCATTTAAGGTTCAATATATCTAGAAAGTAAAAATCAAAAATTTAATCATTCCCCATTTACTTAAATAATTTCAATTTATGACAAATGTATATAACGTGGTCTTTAAAGCACAAGAACCATCTCTAAAATAATCCTGATTTACAAAATTAGCAAATTAAATTTAGTAAAAGCTAACTTTAGTTTAAAATTCAATTATTACTAGAAAACTTATTTTACGTTGAGATGGGTAAGCAGTTTTCCAGTATAAAATACTCTTCACATTTTATTCAATTCTATTTAAACTTTTTAATTCTTATAGCCTATCTACAATGAACGCCCCCGTTTCGCTCTCTATATACGTAGCTATCTGTCAAACTAAGTTAAATGTATTGAATTATATCAAAGTGTCTACAATAGACGCAGCCCTGACGCAGCAATTACGCAGCTATTAAAAAAGTTGTTTAACTTTTAACTTTTTCAATTTTTCTACGTATTTAAATGTCAAATAATTGAACTTTGAAAAATATTTTTTGACCAATTAGTAAAATTATTAATTTTTTTTGTATCTAGGGTTAAATAATATCAAACCATTATTCAAAATTGTTATACATAAACTTTAAACTATTGAATATTTTTTAATTCATGAAATTTGTAAATAAAACAATACCAAAAACACTGTCATGTAAATTCCATTGAAGAGAATCCTTTGTTGACTACGTAATAAGAGCGAAACTAGATCGTCATTGTAGATAGGTAGACTATTAAAGAAACAAGGTTTCTTTTTAAACAAAATTAAATAAATTTGTTTTAAATAATGTAAAATAAGTCAATTTCCATTTATACAGTTCATTTTAGTCGGTATAGTTTCTTATTAGTTTAACAACAAGTTTTGTTTTCCCTTACATATTCTCTTAATTTGACGTAACGTACCAATTCTCTGCAGCTTGATTTATCTTCAATCTCCAAATCGAGCGCTAACAAACTACTTACTCAAGTTGGGTTGATATAAATCAAGCGAACTTGTTGTAAATCTTGATAGTCTGTCTATTTTAATAACACTCCTAAAATGTGACTTAACTTTTTAAACATGTATTTCATACTGTCATTCTATACATGTTATTTGTTTGCGAAACTGTTATACACATGTGTTGCATATTAGTATAAAAGACAATTTTTTTTTCTCTCAACAAAATTACGCAATATAAAATAACTAACTAAAGTAATCTAAGTAAAAGTTTTGGGTATTTCTTCGGTCTGAAGATTACTTTTTAAAAGAAAAAAAAAAAAAAATAAAATAAAATTAGAATTTAATTAAATTCTTTTTACCAAAAACCTTTAGATATAAAAAAAGGGTAAACAAAGTGCCTAAGTATAGAGTTGAACAATATACGACTGAGCGTCAAGGGACTTTTTCTTAATTTTAGTTACAAAATTTTTGTTTAAAAGTTCAACACAAAATTTTAAGTCAAACTTTAAAACTTAAACAAATTACCCACATATTGTTTTTTTATTTATTTTTGATTAAAAAAAATAAAATTTAAAAATAAACTTATCTGAAAAACTCTTTTTTTTTTATCGAATGGAAAATCACAAATTTTTTTTTTTTTATTTAAATTCAATAGAATTCATTAAGAACTTTTTTATTGTAACTTGTTTTTATTAACACATAAAGATGAGGGTGCTTTGAATTAAGCCCCCGTTGTATTTTTTTCCAGTTTAATGAGAAATAACGCCCTGAGGTCTTATTTCTTATAGTAAATGAGTTTTATTTATCTTATGAGTTGAACTTAGAATTCTATGAAAAATAGACCCCCGGGTGTTGTTTTGCTTTCAATTGAATCTTCGACTTCTTGAGAAATAAAGCCCCGAGTTATTATTTCTCATTAAATATGTAATAAAATCCATTTTTGTAATATTTAAACCTGAAAAAAATTTAAAAATATAAACTTATATATAAGTCAAATAATAGATGTAAAACAATATGTATTTAATATTTACATACTTGTCTATGCGAGATTCTGTATTAGGAAGCATATTTAGGTTTGTTAAAAAATCAAAGTTGCCATTTTTCCAGAGTATTTATGAATTAATGTATGCAAGACTATGGTTACAAAATCAGGTTTATATGTGTAGTTTGTAATATAAATGTAGTTTATATGTGAAATTATTATTTGTGTTTTAATTTTGGAAAAAGGGAATACCCATGATTCCGATTCCAGCTCCAAAATGTGGTGCTAATTATTTTTGGTAATATAGTTCAAGAAAGTCTGTACATATTAGTGCCCGTCACTGATATTATATAATTAAAATAACTTTTTTCTTAAAATATGTGTAACCATTGAGTTTTTTTCACTTGCTTTACTTGGTTCAACTGAAATGAGAAATAATACCCCGGGGCTTTATTTCTCATAGAAATCGCAGTTCAACTTTAAAGAGAAAACCTGTGTTTTATTTCCCATATTTTGGGGGCTTCATTTCTCAATTACTATAAGAAATAAGACCCAAGGCGTTTCTTTTCTTTTCAAATGGGAAATAACACCTTGTGGGCTTAATTTCACACGGCTTTAATTCAGGTCACCAAAGATGAATGCAGGAATCAAGAAAGAGAACATGTTTCCTGCACTCGACTTTAAATTTTTGAATTTTTGTTGTTGTTTAAGTATTTTCTGAATAAGTTTTTAATTTAACATTTCTGATAAAAAAATTAATTCAATTTTAATTTAAAACCAATATAAGCACATACTATATAAGAAAAGCTTTTCGAACTAATATATATGAAAATTAAACTTTTTGTCTGAGGTGAATTTTAAATGTTAAAATGACTCTCAAATGATATATTAGTATTTTAGCAAAAGATTAAAAATGAAAGTTATTAATGCCTGTCTAGTTAATCCTTTTGAGCAAATAACCGCCGCCATTCACCTTAAAAATCGTCTTATATATTCTATTTATTATACACAGTTCAAATGTTATATTACGTAATTGGAAAATATAGTATTTAGAATGATTGATGATTATTATTAGAGTGGCTCTTATGTTTGTATTTTATCTCTCCTAATCAATAATACAATATATAATACTAAAAATATTTGTTTTAAATAATCGTTAGATGCAATAACAGACTCCTCTTTTGTGGGCTTTCATATCAATAGCTAAAATTTGCAGAATCACTTTGAAAAATTTTTTTTCGACTGCAGGTCTCTTTGCAAAAAATGACGGCAGGTGTCTTTGTACCGACAAATATTATATGTTTTATGTACTCAAGAAATCTTAGTATTTTTTTTATATAACTATACAAATCTAATATATTTTGCTAATGTAAATTATATATGTTATACGGTGAATATAAATTTAACAAGGTCATACTTATAAAATATTTGGTTACCAAATTAGTCCAAAGAATTGTGCTTATTTAATGGGTAAATTTAGTGTAAATTCAAGTTAAACCTCAACAAACATTAACTTTTCCGTTTTATATAATAAAAAAAGGAAAATGTTGTTGTATATTCTGATATTTTTATGTCTGTGAGTTATAAGTGTAAAATAAATTCTACTTAGATTCGAAATTTAATCCATCCAAATGATAATTCTACGGTTTAAACGGTTTCAAGACTTTTTGTATTGAAATTGACTATTAATAAATTGAAATAAAAAATTGGAATTCCCTAAACATATCTGGATCCATTTTATTCTGCTGAAATTTGTAGCAAAGAAAATCTTAAAATTTTAAATATCAAATTTTGTACAACACTATATATAAAACTATTTTTACATAATCTACAATAAGTTTCCTTTTTCTTTGACAAAATTCTTTATGAACTTTTTTTTTTTTTTATTTTAAGTGTTTATTAAAGATTGTAGTTTGAAGATAAAAGTGTTTCACACAAATATTTGCACATACGACTTGTTATGTACATACATATTATATACATGTGTATATACGTATATGCTTATTAAAAATTCTTTATACATAATGAACTTTAAAAAAAAAAATATAAATTGACTTGAAAACTATTTCACACTTTAAAATCAATTAATTCTTTGAATTATTAAAAAGAATATTTAAAGCATAGCAATATCTTATAGATACACTTTGATGTTACAGAGTTAAAATCTTATAATGATGATTTAGTATTTAAGATATATATTTTTTTATTTATAATGAATAGGAAATCAAAATCCTGAAAGTATATAATTTGAATAATTTGAATTAACATTATTGATTTTACAAATTAATTTATTTAATTATTAATGTCAATTTATTTGAATAAGAATTATAACTTTCAATTATATATATATGTCTTTTTTTAAGAAATTTCCATTAATTTAACAATAATCATTCATTTATTTTATAAATTATACCACAAAAAAAAATAATTATATAGTCGAATAATAATATGAACTGTTGATTATGGTAATTATATGATTTTAAATATTTTGTAAATATTTCGGTGAAAATATATATAAAAAATATGGAAATTGCATATTTATATAGGGCTAAAAGTTAAAAATATTTTGGAAAGCCTCAAAAAAGGCCTCATTAATAATTATATATCTTTAATAAAAAATACATTAATATAACAATATAAACAAATGCAAAATATAAACAAATAATTTAATTGAATAATATAACTCACAGATATAAAATACTATATAAATCAAATAGAAAATGTTCCAACATAAACAAAAATAGAATTGTAAATTTTGAAAATCTAAGACGTTTCTACATGTTATAAGGCCTAGTACTATCTCATGTTGAAATTGTATGTGCAATTTAATAAAACCAATTCTAATAACACGAATATAATATGACCTCTTGTTCCAACATGTACCTATGGTACAGACAGGCTTATTAGCCTAACAGCTTTAGCCCAACAGTTGAACAGTTACCGCTTAAAAAAAAAAAATATTTAGGTGAACTATCTAAAAACGAGGAAGATTATAGTTGCCCTTGTCAACTTTTAGATACCCGTGCGTGTATTAAATAAATAAGAAATTCTTATATTGCAATTGAACTGTTTGACAGGAAATTCAAAATATTTGTTTTTTTATATTTAATTACAAAAAAAAATTAATAAAAAAAAATGAATTAAAAAAAAAAGATGAATTTAAAAAAAAAATATGCTCTCAACGAGATTCGAACCCACACTTTCCAATTAAAATGTCGACGTCTTAACCACTAAGCCATCGGCTTTATATTCATCTCAATTTTTTTTTTAAATTATTATAGTTGCGATGGTATCAATTGTTTGTTTTGAATAACTGTTTTGAATTTTTTTAAAAATGTATTAAAAAAAATAAATAATTTATAAATGAGAATTTTAACATGAATTTAAAAAAAAATGCTGATTCGATACGTACCCTTGACACTATATCTAGCTCTTATAATTCGATGCGTTACAAACGGAGGAGTAATTTTAATATACCCGATGTTCATATATGTATGCACGGGTATAAAAACGTAGATATTTACATTAAATTTGCCGATTATTTGACTATCTGATTTCCTATTGACATGTTCTCACCTTATGCAGGGATTTCATATTAAGAATATTTTCCGTTTTGGTTTTTACTAAGATCTTTTGAAGAATCGCTACATTGTGCAAGTTAACATATTTGTCATTTATATTTTGAATTGACATTTTGTGAATCGGCATTTTAAAAATAAACATATGGTGACATCCAAATTGCAAAATAAATAGTTTTAATGCGATAAAAATACCGCATCAAAATTTAAGCTTCATGGCATTATCGATACAAATCTAAATGTAAATTTTAGCATTATTAATCATATATTTTGACAAATATAGTTTTTAAGCTTTTTTATAATTTACCGTATATAAAGAATTAGTTATTGTGTGAAACTTTATTGATGAATTTTTTGGGTATCTAGGATCATGTCATGCATGATGCTGCAATATAGAAAGACAGTCTTCTATAGAAAGTAATTATAGATGGAACCATCAAATTTTATTCAAAGTATCACTTTATAAGTTTTGCAGCTTAACCCTTAGAAGTTCATCTGATGGTATCCTAAAAAAAATAATGGTCATCTTTCGGCTAAGTAAATTAAATTTAGTACTATTTTAAGCTCAACTCGGATTTATGTGGAACAAGCCAATGGTATTCTTAAAAAAAAAAATTATTTAATTTATTTAACTGACATTTTTAAATTAAATTTAAAATTACCTTTCTTTTTCTGCCATTTTTATACCCGTATGATATAGTCAAAGGGTATAATAAATTTGCCATTACGTTTGGGACGCAGAGAAGGAAGGGGTAGATATAGACTCAAGTATATGGATCGGATCATAATTGAAAAATAAATCGATTTAGCTATGTATGTCCGTCCGTCCGTTCGCACGATAACTCAAAAACTAAAGGAGCTAGGATCTTGAAATTTTCGCAAATTCGTTTTCTTGCAATAGCCATCATCGCTATTTAAATCCAGCCATTTTGGTCCATGGGTTCGGGTAGCTGCCATAGAACTTTTTATTTTATATGTGCATTACACTACACTTAATAAAGCTGTATGTTTGAAATTTTGCCAAAAGTAATTAACCAGATGATGTATATGTTACGGTCATACGGGTATCTTAGAGTTCACACAGTCTACTCTACTACACTCTTCCTCGTTATTTATATTTGTTACACAAAATTCAAAAAGACAACTGCCAACAGTAACTTAGAATTATTTGGAAGTAAAACATACAGAAAAATTTCGATACGCTATTTACACAATAAATGCGTATCCATAACAACAAAAATACATTTAGAATCATATTGCTTTGTATAAAGCTTTTGATTTTCTTTTAGAATCATGAATCATGATACTTTGTATCTATTACGCGTTATTGGAAAATTTGGATGTCACGAATAACTTATAAGTACTCTGAAAAAAAAAATTAATAAATATCTCAAATACAGAAGCATATATAAATTTAAGAATACGCATGTTTCGTATAAAACTTTAAAGAAAGTCTTATCTATAAATGATGAGCATTCATGTACTTCTTTAGATCATATTTCATATTACAGAACTTTTCTTTTCATTAATTCTTCTTTGTTTCCAAGTGGAATATAAAATCTTCAAAACGAGAAACTGGGCATGTAAATTTTAGGTGAAATAAAGCCATACGAAATAAAGCCATAAAATGGCATTATGTCATTCAAATGCGAAATAAAGCCATACGCAAAAAAATTCTCGATATGTGTTGGATTCAAAATCTAGCTTCAATAATTGAGTTAGCGGGGGTTCGGGGGCGGCAGCCCCCGTAATGAAAATATAATATTATTTAACATGTTTTATTACAGTGTATTAAAAAAAATTAGGAACTTATTAATTCTGTCCTGAGGGGTCCAGAAATCTCGTTGATAAATTTTTAGAAAGAAAATTTATTAGGCTTTTTAATTTGATACTTGGATTTATTTTATCACATAGGGATTTATTTTATCCAATTTTATATAAATTAAATTATTTAGGCCCCCATCAATTTTTCTAAGCCCCATATCTCCCAAACGGATGAGAATAGACCCTACCTCTAGAAATATTTTTTGTTTGTTTTGAACCCTAGAATAACCCCTAGTTCTATGGCAGGTTATTAGCGAAACACCCTGTATTTATCATTTATAACTGCACTTAATTATCAATTTCTATTTTTTTTTTACTTTGTTTACTATTAAACTAGAATTTGTATCAATTTTACTATATGGCTTTATTTCGTAAAATTTTAGAAAATGATATGGCTTTATTTCGCATTCAAATGCGAAATAAAGCCATTATGTCATTTTATGGCTTTATTTCGTATGGCTTTATTTCGCGCCACCTAAATTTTATTTTATTTTTAATATAAGCACTTTCACATTTAAATAGAAGTTTTTTAAACGATTTTTAATTTTTTTTTTCCGTCTTTTGTTATTGTAATGAAAAAAAAAAAATTAAAAAAAATTTGAAGACAAACTTAACAAAAAGTAAATTTCGCATTAATTTTTTTTTTTTGTTCGTTTTCACTCAACTTTATTGAAAAAGTTTTACTTTTTACGCCGTTGGTGGCAGTGTCATTAAATTGAAATATAAAAATAAATCAAATAAAACAGAAAAAAAACAAATTTTAAGTAACGGTGAAATATTTTAAAAACTTTCTGTATTTGCGCAATTTTTTATGAAACGTATTCAATATTCAATTTAAAAAAAACAAATAAGAAAAAGTTTTCCGGAATTGTTTTCGTGGTCTCAAACAAAACTTAAAAATTTTTTTTCTTTTATTTTGTATTTTGTTTAATTTTAATTTAAATTGCTTGTTTTGTTTTCTACAATTTTATTTCACTAAATTCGAATTTAAAGAATTTAAAATTTTATTTTTTATTGTTTTAACTAATATTATTTTGAAAAAAAAAGTTTTTAATGTTTTCTCTATTTTCTAATTTGTTTTTTAACTCATGAAGTATTTTCTGATTATATTTTTGATCAGATGGTAAAAGAATGAATAATTTGAATTTGGTAAAAAAAGTTTAACACAGTTCTAATAGTTTTTAAACTCTAATATATGAAAGATACTAAAAGAAAAATTTGAAAAGTCTTTATTATTTGCACACAAATATATCCGTTAACTATCTATAGAAGTTAACTACTAACGGTTAGTAAATAAATTTGAGAAAAATTTTAATAGACATGACTTGAATAATATTCCTACAGGGTATTAAAAGTAGTGTTTATCAAAAGGGGTAATCATGTAATATACATACATATAGATTTGCAAATCAGAGCTAATTTTTTTGCTATGTTTTTTTATTCCTTTTCCACTCCTTTAGGGATTATAGAGCATTCACCAAGTTTATTTTAAACTAGGCTTCAGTTTCTTTAATCATAATATTCACTAAGCCGTTGATTACTCGGCTATAGATATTGTATAAGTTTATGAAATATGAATGCACAAATGTTAACTTTGTGCGCCATCTATAATCTAACACAAGAATTATTTATATATTTTTATTAAATCTTATTTTATATTACGATATAAACTATTATGATATAATTATACAATTTTATGATATTTTTTTATTTAGATATGATCTGACCGGGGTTTGAACCCGAGACCTTCGACATGAAAGGCGGCGCCTTTGCCATTACGCCATTGGTCAAATAATTCTATTGCTAGATGTTTTTAATACAATTTTAAAATGGCAGCAGATCTTTTATTAATACTTCTTAATTTAATCAATTTTATATGTTTCTTGTTTTTATCTTTATAAATGAATTGATTTTAATAATCTTAATTTCCCAGTTTACACCTACTTTAATTACTGCAATATAATTTTAATTTAGCGAAGTGATCAAATTCCCAAAAGTTAAAAGTCTCTCAAATATTTGTGGCTCAAAAATCTTCTATCTCAGATATTCTTAATGTAAACTTAACATTTGATCTGCTCATATAATTTAAAATTGTTTTATAATTTTAAATCCAATATTTTTTTAACCCTAAAAATAAATAAACTTGTACTGACAATTTTTATTTGATATGTAATTTTTTGTGTAATTCAAAACTCCTCTATTCTATCATCAGTTTCACCAGATAAATTTATCTCAAAAATGTAAAGTACAGAACTTAAGTTATACAAGAAAATATCGAAAAAAAAAAAATTATACTTAATTAACATTTAAAGTTATAAAGAAAGCTAAGTACGTGCTTCAGAAACTAAAACTTTTTTAAAAAATTTTCATCTTACATCAATGTTAGTCTTAAGATTTCACTTCTTTATACCGGTATAACTATAAGTCAAAAGGTTATACGAAATTTTCCACAACGTTTGTGACGCAGAGAAGGAGGGCGGGTAGATATAGATTCAAAGGTATGGATCGGATCAGAAACGAAAATAAATTGATTTAGTTATGTATGTCCGTCCGTCCGCACGATAACTCAAAAAAGAGGAACTAGGATTTTGAAATTTGCACAAATTCATTTTTATGCAATAGCCATATTCGCTATATCCAGCCATTTTGCTGCACGGGTTCGAGTAGCTGCCATACAACTACTTTTTTTTTTATGAAAATAACTCTATACATATGGATATTTGAAATTTTGCCATAAGTAGTTTAGTTTTATGCCAAATCTTGTGCAAAATTTAGTTAGAGTGGTGCAGTGGGTTCAAGTACCTGCCGTACAACTATATGAACATTACTTTATAACTAATAAAGGTGGACGTTTTGCCCAAAATTTTGTCAGTAGTACTTAACTTTAATTGCCAACGTCTGAACAAAATAAAGTTGGTGTAGTGGAAGAAGTTCAAATAGCTGCCTTTCATCTTAAATGAATTTCTAACCGAATGATATAATGTCGACATTACGGTCATATGGGTATCGCAGAGTTAACACAGTCTACTCTACTACACTCTTCCTCGTTTTTACATAAAAATTCTAAATCTCCTTAGATTACACTTCTTTTTTACATAAGATTCTTTAACTTTTTAATAAAAACAACTTTTTAACTATCTAAAATATTTTCCAAAATTTAGAAAAAAAAACAAATTAAGAACATTTTATACTCTTAAAAATTATAAATTTCATGCTTTAGTTGGTGTATTGTTTTCATGTTTAAATTTGGAAAATAATTTTATCTATATCTTATATTCCATAAACCATTTTGAAAGTGATCTTAAGATTTAAATTAAAAACAAAATATAAAAATTTAACTATTAAATTTTTAAATTTTTTTTTTAATTTAAAAAAGTTTAACAACTTGTTTTTAATTTAAAATTTCTGTTAGAATTTTCCATATAATGACTTCTTTCAATGAAAATTATAATGAATTATTAAATTCAGTGTACCAAAGAAAAACGCTTAGCGCTAGAAAAGACATACTAACAAATTGCCTTTAATGTAAATTTACAAAACACACAAATTCTCAAACTGATTCTCAATGCTACGTCTTACATCACTTTTTTATTACTTGGTTAACCTAAAAATATCGTCTACATTTAGAGTCAAAAATTCTATTAGCTTTTCTAATATGCTTCAGTCCGAACATTTTTTATATTTTATAGATTATATATTTACAAATTGACGGCACAAGTTTTTTAATTTTAACTCTAACAGAACTCTTGTTATATCAATTTAAATATAGGGCTTTTTTGGAATTTGCTGGGGCTGTAGCTTTGTCACCCTTCAAAATTAAGAAAAACCTTTGACACATGTTGAAATATAATTATAGAGCTTTGAATTTTGTATATTACTAAAAAAAAATTTGGACAGGTATTCAAAGTACAGGTGTTTAAAAATAGCAAAATTTCAATTTTCGAGCCCTTATAGCTCCTAAGCATGGGGCTGAACAAAAAAATTTTGTTAACCGACTCCTACTAATTTATGAGTATCTAACTTCTCCCAAAATTTCAAGACCCTAGCTTGAACCGTTTAAAAGATATGTGTGGTCAAAAATTTTGCAAAAATTAAGTTTTGTGTAATGTTAAATTTTAGTACCGTATGGCAACCCTAAACATTTGCCTGGGAAAAATTTATAGAGTTTATGAGACCAGCTATCATTTGCCGTTTTCAGATTGAAAATATCTCCCAACAGAACTCTTGTTATAACAATTTAAATATAGGGCTTTTTTCAACTTTGGGGGGCTGTAGCCCCGTAACAGGTGGGGCTACAGAAAAAAATTCTTCTACGAAATTATTTTTTTTGCAAAAACTACCCATGGTTAAAATTTCTTTACTCTATATCAAACGGTGTAAAAGTTTTTGTAAACATACGGACAGACGGACGGACAGAGTGAAGCTATATAGGCACATTTTTACAAAATTTTTTGAAAATGTGCTAAAAACAAAAAAAAAATAAAAAAAAAATTTTTTATGAACTTAAATTTATTATTAGTTTATGAAAAAATTGATTTCAGTTTTAAAAATCACAGTAGATTTTCTGGGAATTTTAAATAAATAGTAAATCATTTTGGTATTAAAAACGGTGCAGGGTCAGTACTCCCAGGGTCATAAGTCCCTTAGGGACTTATGACTCACTTAGTGGGTCATAAGTCCCTAAGGGACTTATGACCCACTTAAAAATTTTTAGGTGGGACATAAGTCCCTTTACAAGTGGGTCATAAGTCCCTTTATTAAATTATTAGTTCCTTTAGGGACTTATGACCCACTAAGTGAGTCATAACTCCCTTTTTTAAATTTTGAGTTATAAAATCATATAACTTAAATTGTGTGATTGAGTGTAATATATGAAAGTCGAAATTTTGAAATAATTTCTGAAAGTCTTTTCTGATCTTTATAATTTAAAGTATGATAATATAAAAATATATGTAAGTAAAATATTAGATGTACAACAATATGTATTTATATATTTATCTATGCGAAATACTATATATTAGGAAGCATATTTGGGTTTGTTAAAAATCGAAGTTTACCCTTTTTCCAGAATATTTATAAATTCATGTATGAAAAATTTGGTTATAAAATCAGGATTGCCCTTTTTTCAAAATCTTTATATATCTCTACTTCATTTTCTAATAAAAAATAATTAAATAAACTAAAATAATTTAAAATCAAGTAATAGAGTAAATAACAACAAATTGTTATTGTCATAATTTTTATCAGTAAAACTTACTGCAGGTGCAAATAAATTTATATTATTTTATATTTTTTCAAAAACAAAACAATTATTAGTGGCGTAGCATTTTATAAGTTGAAGGTATATAATGTAATTTCATACTTTTTACAATTACACTTTTTTCCTTTTTTATTAAAGATGAACTCCAATAACAAAAATATTATTAAAAGAAAAAAATTAGATGCTATGAAAAAATTTCTAAATAAGATGGATATAACGGACTTTTCAAAAGTACCAGACCATATTGTGGAAGCTTTTTTTGAAAAGGCAAGTTATAAGTCAAGAATGCTTGTTACTGTCTTTGCTTTTGTTAATGGTATAAACATAAACCAATTATTTGAACTTTTGAAAAAAAAATTATTAACAAAAGAGGACAAAACAAAAATAATATATTTATTCAACGCTTTGAAAAATCCCGTATTTTCTTATAAATATTATAGTTATAATGTAATACGGAATTTAATAATTTTTTGTAATGGTGATATTCGTCGATATGGTAAAAGAATTGAAAAAATAGCTTTTTAAAATGTAGTTTATATGTAAAATTTTGTTTTTTTCTTTATTTTGGAAAAAGGGAATACCCTAGTTTCTAATCCAACTGCAAAATATGTGCTAATTATTTTTGAAATTATAGTTCAAGAGACTCTGTATATATCGTACCCGTCACTCATGTTGCTGTTATTTTATATAATATAAAGTAGAAAAATATATTATATTCTCAACATTGAAATGTATAAGTAGTGTTTCTTTTCTATAAAGCTTCTACATAACTTCTTGCAGTTCAGTTCTAATTTTGTAGTGCAGTTTAAAAGTAAAAGTAAAAGAAATAAATTAAATAAAAATAATTATTTTTAATTCATAATTTAAATTAAAATATGGATAATAATACGGATAATGACAATAATTGTTTTGAGGTTCTTCAGGGATTTAGAAAAAACAGTCAAATAATTTATGTGCCTGCTGAAAAACAACTATATATTAAAAAATCGAAACAAAAAGAAAACATTTTTCGGTGTATATGCTACTATAATAACACAAGGCATTGTAAGGCCAGTATAATAATTGACTTTGAGAATAATACAATTATAAAAAAAAATGAAACTTTGCATCCTCACTTTTATGCAGAAGATACAAGAAATAAAATGAAATTAATTAATTCAATTAAAAATGATTCTAAATCCGTCACAACGTCTTTGAAAAGACAATATTCAGCTAGAGAAATTTTTGATGTAAACCGACAAAATAATCCTACTGCAGCGAATTTGATACAATTTAAAACAATTAAAAGATCTATAAATAGAATTAAGAGTGAAGCACTTCCGAAACCACCAACAACTCCAACTGAAATTAAACAAATTTTTGAAGAAAATGAAATTAAAATTTAAATTTTTTACATTATCAGAATTATTATTTTAGTTAAGTTTTTGTTTTATATATATAATTAATATATATGTACACATATGTTATGAATGTATTACAAATTTTTCATTATAATTTTTATTTTTTATTAAAAATTTTACTTTAAATAATTGAAATTGACTTTGTTAATAAAAATATAATTAAAATTAATATGTATTTGTTTTAATATTACTACCTTTCAGCTGAGAACTGTAAAAGGGAGTTATGACCCACCACGGTGAGTCAAAACTCCCTAGGGTCATAAGTCCCTTAGGGACTTATGACCCACTTTAATGAGTCATAAGTCCCTTAGGGAGTTATGACCCACTAAGTGGGTCATAAGTCCCTAAGGGACTTATGACCCTGGGAGTACTGACCCTGCACCATTAAAAACTAATACTATGCTTCACATGAACAGTTTTGTAGTAAGTCTTCATTAGTTTCAGTTAAAAACTGAAATTATGGCTAAGGCCAAATGTACGCTTTGTTGCGTTGCTTGCTTTTTAAAGCAATAAAAATAAAATATATAAAAATAAATTATATAATACTCAGTATGAAACACTATATTATTTTGAAAATGTGCTTTTTTAAAAACCCTTGGTTTTTTTCATCACTTGTTATTTTCTGAATTTTTTAATTCTTTGGAAAAGCGAAAATTTTAATGCGATTTCAAAATATTTATTAATTTGATTTTTATAAACAATTGCGATTCTTTTTAATTTAGGTAAACCTTCATATCAAAGTAGGACTTAAATGTATTTCTCAATTACTTATACATGGGTAATCTGGAACATGATGAGTGAATACTGCGCAGAGTGAATACTGCGAATTCTCTGATTAAAATATTATTTGAATAACGAGCTCCAAGAGTTATAAACAAAAATAACAAGACCCAGATTTCATTCGAAAGTTTATGTTCTACTCTTAGTCAAAAGACGCCAAATATATATAAGCTTATAACTATAATTTTTAACACTATAATTGATCTGGCTTAAATTCATTAAATTTGTCGACTCAATATCCGAATTTACACAGCCTGACGCTGAGGCGAAATTATTTTGAATAATAATTTATAAATGCGACAATCAGTTTGTGTATATTTTTATTTTTCTATTTACTTTTTCGCCTTCAAAATCAACCGCACGTTATTCCACTATAAAAAGTATAAAATCTAATTGGTACGTGCCAAAAAACATATATATCTGCATTCTTACTTTTTTATTGCTTGAGCGTAACTTGTAACTGAACAAGACAAAAAATAAATAAAATATTTAATATTTTTATTTCTTTAAGTAAAAATTGCAGTAAAATAAAAAAAAAATATTTATAAAAAAATAAATGAAAAAGAAAAATTAAGAAAAATGTCTTACCGATTTCCGAAGATAAAATTGAAATTAAATTTTTTATTCTAAAAATCACTTTTAACTTATAAATTTTTCATGAAATTTTTCTTATTTTTTTTTTTTTGCAATAAACAACAACAAAAAAAAAAGATAACTGTAAAAAAAAAAAAGAAAATGGCTTAAACTTTAAAATTGAAATAAAAACAATAATACATTTTGGATTTGAAATTATTTTAAATTAAAAACGAGGAAGAGTGTAATACAGTAGACTGTGTCAACTCTGGGATACCTATATGACCGTAAAATAAACATTATATCATCCGGTTAATTACTTCTAGCAAAATTTTAAACATTCAGCTTTATTAGGTGTAGTGTAATGCTCATATAAAAAAATGAGTTGTATGGCAGCGACTCGAACCCTTTTGCAGTAGAGCAACCAAATTTTGCAGTAACTTTAGCTATTAAATTAAACAGTTATTGGCAAAATTTCAAACAACCAGCTTCCATTGGTATAGAGTAATGCTCATATAAAATAAGAAATTGCATGGCAGGTACTCGAACCCGTGGGCCAAAATGGCTAGATTAGCGATGACGACTATTGCATAAAAACGAATTTGTAAAAATTTCAAAACCCTAGCTCCTTTTCTTTTGAGTTATCGTACGGACGGACGGACATACATAGCTAAATCGATTTATTTTTCGATTCTGATCCGATCCATACACTTGAGGCTCTTTAATATATTAACAATTTATTCATATATAAATATGTTAATATTATAATTAATATTTGTTAATATTATAATCTAATCTCTTCTAGTTACAAATATTCTGAAAAAAAGTTTTCCAGAAATTCTGCTTTAAAGAATTCGGCACAAAGTCAGGGTATTGCATTTTCCAGAATATTTTTATCCATGCCGGTTATACGAGATTTGTAATTTGAGATGTAAGAATTAGATTTAAAATCATTTGCATGTTTTCCGTTTAATTTATTCTTTTGTAAGAATTAGATTTAAAATCATTTGCATGTTTTCCGTTTAATTTATTCTTTTGAACTATTTCTGTGAATATTGTGTTCGACCTTATTCGTTTTTTTGTATTCGACTTTATTTTTTCAACATTTTTCGACTCTATTTCCATTTCCATTGATTTGGGTTATACAGTAGAAAGTTTTATAAAGATATAGCAATTGTTGATCAAATACCAACATCACTCTAAATCAATCTTATATTTTATTAAAAAAAAAATTAAAAAAGTATTAGAAATGTTAATCAATCTTAAAATACAACAAAAATTAACGTCGAATACAAACTAAATAAAAAATATCTTTTTTGTTTTGGTATTTGAGTAAAGGAGACAAAAATATATTTTAGTTGATTCACGTTCAATCAATCTATTTTATTTTGTCTTTTATTTTAACTTTAAATAATGAAACAATCCATAAAATTAAATTATTTCACTTCTAATTACAATAAAATAATATATAGTTTAACAAGTCGGAGTTCTTTTTATATTTATAAATTCATATTTATATAAATACTTATATAGGTATATTTAAAATACTAATAATTTTAATTCATTTTCTTTACAGGTAAATATTTTATTGATTCTCAACAAAACTCAATATATCAATAAACATATATTTTTATGTAAGTACCCAAAATCTTATAATTAATTTCCTAGCCTCTTCTTTTTTTTAACTCCAACATTCAATTTTTATATTAACTTTAATTAACTTTTCTATGTTTTTTACTTTTATTTTATTTTCAATTTGCCCATTAAGAAAGAAAAATCAGCAACAACAACAAATCCAATACCTAAGATATATTTTTATTATTTTCCCCCTAGTTATTATTTATTGATAAAAAAAAAGAAAATAAATATTCAACAAAATTAGTAAAACATGGAAATTAAAACTTAATTTGATAAAGAAATAAAACGAAAATAACGGTAGATCTTCTCTCACATTTTTCAAATCCATTCAACAATCAATCAATCAGTTAACTGTACTCTATCTATCCACATCATCAGTCTTGGAACGGAAACATTAAAAACAAAACAAATGAAAATCATTATTAACTATGTTCAAGTCCACCATTTTGATTACCTATGTTTTTATTTTTCTTATTTATTTTCGTTCATTGTTGTCGTCAATCGTCATCGTCATCGTCTCCACCCAAAACGTCATTCAAAGTTTTTCAAAAAAAAAAAAAATTCAATTAAAAATATAAAATAAAAAAACAAAACCAAATTTCTCGCAATTAATCTTTTAACACTCCACTAGCAATTAGATATTCATAATTAATTGAGGCAAATACACCAATAACAACAAAAATAACAGTAAAAACAAAACAAAAATGGAAGAATTGAATTTAATAAGAAAAAAAAAAAAAAAAAAACAAAAACAGCTACAAATACAACGATAAAAAAAAATCAAATTAAAAAAAAAATTATAATAATAATTTATCCCCCTTGGAATATTAATTAGCTGTTTATTATTATTATTATTTGCTGTTCTATAGCTGTCCTTTTTCATCAAATGTAATGAAAGTGAAAAGACAAATGTAATGGTAACAACATAAAAGTGTAATAAAAGTCATTAATATTTTTTAAGAATTAATAAGTGTTATACACTTTAAAATTTCATTAAATTTTCATATTTCTTTTTCCTAAACTTTTTTATTATATCTTCATCTCTTTCCTAAATTTCATCTCTTTCTATTATCTTTAATTTTAGTAGCACTTAAAGGATTTTCTCTAGTTTACAAAATTAAAAAATAGTAAATTAAAAAAATTATACAAAAATGGTGTGGGGTTTATAAATAAATAATGAAGCCAACCTACCGTTCTTAGAAGTTTTAATCAAACGACTTAAAAGTTCTTATAATTATCAATAACTGTTTTATTTATATGTATATAGATATATAAGAAAATATTAAAGTTTCACCTGATGTTTCACCATTTTATACCAAAAAAAATTTTTTTTTTTTTTTTTTTGTTTATTAAAGAACGATGTCTGAAGTACCTACCTGTTCTTGACGGAATAATTATTAATAATATTACAACAACTACTATAAAACTGTACAAATAGTTCTGTTAATTTATTTTATTCAATTAAATTTTAAACATTTTAATTAATTAAAAATATTATAATTCTGTAGATTAAAAAATGTATTTTTAAAATTTATGAATTTTTATAAAACTTTAAGGAAATATTTATTATTAATGATTAAAGCATTAATGGTGGATGGATGTAAAATTCTTGCGTATTAAATCGTTTCAAAAAACCTAGGTACATTTTATTAGATTCCATTTCATTAAACCCATCTCAACATTATGGTCTTAAGTATATTAAAATGTTATCCTTTCATTAATGATTAATGTAATAATTTGAGTATGATTCTTTAAATTAGAAGAAGTTTTGAAAAAATGTAAAAAATTAATCCTAAAAATTTTAAAGTACCTGACATTTTTATTAGCTGATAATGATTGACGAATGCAAAACAATTTTATTATATTTTAAAAGTGTGAACTCTCTTTAGATTTACTCAAGTGCACTTCTTTAAACTAAATACATAGTAAGATCACAAAGAGTTCTTAAATAGCCTCACAGCAAGCCTGGTGATCACAGAAGTTACAACTAAATAATACTGAGATAATAAGTTATCTATTTAATTAGTTTTTTAATCAAATCTTTATAGATACTAATCAAGTTTTATTTTCCTGGCAAGTGAAATTACTTGCCAGGAAAATGCGTTTATATTAGCAAAATTAATATTTTATTCATATTTAATATTATGATCTATATTTCAAATTAATTTACATATGCATTGTTATGGAAAATTCTGAAAAAGGTTTTTATGTAATCAAACAATGAGTGCAATCTATCATTTTATATGTAAAACTTGAATTTTGAAAAAAAGAACCTAACACAAGCATTATTAAGCAAAAATATCGTTAAAATTGTCCTTTTAACCTAGTTGTTTCATATTTTAACTATCTATCTTTAACTTCCGTATATGATAAAGGCAGTGAATATCCTTCCTTTCAACAATTTTATTTCATATACAGCTGCAATTTATTGTGTAGCTTAAGGGGGAGAAAATAAACTTTTCCAACAAATATGTATATATATTTCATACCATTAAATATCGATCGATATTATATCCTTTATAAACTTTTATTTTTAATCCTTTTTTTGTTGTTGTTGTTGTCATTAAATGCTTACTTAACTATCATATTGTGTAAAATACAATTCCAGTAATTAATTTAACATTAAAGAATAACAGGCTTAAAATATAATTATTATAAAAAAAACATATATATAATATTACAAAAAATATATTGCAAATGCAGTGGTGATCACATTATTATAGGTTTTGGATATACGAAAAATGGTTTCTGATTCATTAAATTGAATGTTTTATCGAAATTTAAGATTGAACTTTTTAAAATTGGGTTCTACGTTTGTTTTCCATATTTTTATTTTTTTTTCTTTTTTATACGCTAATTAAACGTTAGGAACGGATTCCTTTATACATATATGTAGATTAAGATCTTTAGGAAATTAGGATATTAAAGGAGGGCAATTCGCGAGAAGGCAGGCAACGAACTTATAAAGTTTCGTTTTGAATTTTTGCAAATTGTAGTATGGAACGTTTTAATTGATTACTCCCCTCAGTGCCATTAGATTAATTTGATATGTTAAGATTTGGAACATCAAAGCTCTCACATCAAATTAGTTTCCATAACCAGGTAAACTATCAATCTAAGTGCCAAATGTCTGGCAAGAAGTCAAATTCGTTCATTTTATTCGGAATTTCAATAGTTTAACCATTGAATTGTTACTGGTTAACATTTTTTAATTCTTATTCAAATGTTATAAACTTTCTTTTGCCTTTAAATAGGATTGTCAAAGTTATATACACATATATATTTTAGTTTATATTAAATTTAATTCTGTATTAAAATTGTTTTATTTATAATTTAATTATAGTTTTTCTTGCCATAACTGCTCAATTTTGTTTTTATTAATCAAAAACAATATCAGAATATAGTTGTTATAAAATCAGAAAATAATACTCTTTAAAATAAATGAAGCACAAAAAGAACATGTATTATAAAATAGTGTTGCCGTAAAATTAAATTAAATTTCAATTTATTTATTTTATTAATGAAATACGCAGACACAGAGCTCTCCTTGAAATTTAAATAATTTGAATCAGAATTTGTTAGTCCAATTAATTTAAAACATATGTAAAGAATTTCTTCTTCTTCTATGGAGCTACAGTCCGTTGTGGAACCTTGGTCTCCTCCTTAAAAATTAGGGTTTCGTAACAATAATTTTGACTGGATAGAGCTTTTAACGTTATGCCAAACCTCCATCTTTGGAGGGCTGTTGCTTCAGAATTTGTTATATAATGCGTTGAAGTTCTCATAACTATGTTACGAGTTCAAGTGCATTATGTAACACTTTGCTTATTCCTGAGACGCCGATGTATGTGGCCATTCAGGGAAGACTCATCCTTTCTCAACCGGGTTTGGGACCGGGTACGGCGCAGTTGTAAAGAATTTATTTATATTCAAATTAAAGTAATTAGCAGATAATGGAGGCAGTAGAATAATTTATAATTATATCCAGTATAATGAATTTTCTGGAATTGTTAATAAAATATAAATTTCATTTCTTAAGATAACTTTCATAAAATTTTGGAAAATCATTATTAGACCAGCGTCTATTTAGACCAATTTAGGCTCTAAACTATTACTAATTTATGATTTTTTGCATTATATTTGAACCCGAGGATTAAACAACTATGGGGAAAATATTTTGAAGGAGAATTTACGAAGGAAAAAGAATATGAACTATTTTCACACTTTGAACCTACAATAATTGGGTTACAATTGAATTGACAACCGAAAAAACATATTTGGCAACCGAAAAAACGTTGGCTTTAACCTGGTACCTTGTTTTTAGCACATTTTCAAGAAATTTTGTAAAAATGTGCCTATATATTTTCCCTCTATTCCTTTGTTTACAAAAACTTTTACATCGTTTGAAATAGAGAAACGAAATTTTCATAGATGAACTTTTTTCTGTAGCCTCATGTGAGCTACAACCCCCCAAAGTTGGAAGGTGTGTTTTCAATCTGAAAACTGCAAAAAATAGCTGGTTTTATAAACTTTATAAATTTTTAAAAAGCAAATGTTTAGAGTCGCCATACGGTACTAAAATTTACCAAAAGTCAATTTTTGCATAATTTTTGATCCTATATACTTTCTAAAGTTTAAACGATTCAAGCTTCGGTCTTGAAATTTTGGGAGAAGTTAGACCTTCAGAAAATAGTAGGAGTCGGTTAACAAAATTTTTTTGTCACGTTCCAAAGCTATAACGGCTCGAAAATTGAAATTTTGCTATTTTTAAACACCTGTAACTTGGATACCTGTTCAAATTTCTTTTTACAAATATACAAAATTTGAAGCTGCAGCATAATGTTTCAACATATGTTAAAGGTTTTTCTTAAATTTGAAAGAGTTTCTTTAAATTGAAGAAATTGTCTCTTAGTTTTAACCATTTTTGCTTAGATAGTTTAATTCTAAGTAAAACTCCAAATTTTGGTGGAGTTCACTATTGATTTCCTGCAACCTAAAAAAAGTGAAAGGTTAGGACAATAGGGGGATGGGCAGATCCATCATAAGTTTGCTAAGCATAAATTTGGGAATCTTCCCCAATGAAGGGCTACTAGATCTTCAAAATTAAAACTTTTATATTTTTATAAAACAGTAACTAATGCACCAGTGTATGTTTTTCCAAAATTAAACATTAAAATTGAAGCTCCAATATTATATTTCGCACTTCTTAACAGGTTTTCTTAGTTAAGTATTGATTTCACTATTATTCATAATTAATAAATTAATGAAATAACTAAATTATAATATTATCATTTATTTTTGCATAGGTATATTTTTATAAAAATAAATGATAAAATATTCAGTAAGAAATCCTATATAATTTTGAAAATTTGCTTTTAAAAAACCTTTAGTATTTTTCATCAATTGTTTTATTCAATTTTTATATTTTTTATTAATTTTTAATACATATTTAATCTAGAAATTTATCAAAAGTTTGTAAAATTGTTTTTTTGTACAAAATAATGATATTAAAATTATAAATTCCAGAATTTCAGATTTAATATGAAAAAAATATAAATTAATTGCATACTAATAGGATAAATTTTATTTATAAAAATAAAAAAATTGTTTCCAGTATAATAATTATGGTATTAATGTTATTTATTGCAATATTATTCATATTCTTGTTAAAAAAAATAATTATTAAAATATTTTATTTAAAATAAATAATATAGAAAATAATCCAAAAAAAAGCTATTATTAATTATTTAAAAGAATATAATTGTCCATCATTAAATTTCAATTAAATTTCAAGACAAAACAAATTATAAATTGAAAATAATCAAAAACAATGAATTTTAATTAGTAATAATTATCACGAAACAAAAATAAAAGAAATAAAATTATAATTTTATTACAATAATAAATAAATACAAAAAAAAAAAAACAAAAATTAAATTAAATTAAATTAAATTATTGAAGAACTTTGTTAATGTGACAAATTTTATAAATAGATTTTTTTTTTTTATTTGGTATGCGCGCAGATCATCCTTCAAATATGTTATAGAAAAACATTATATTATCCGGTTAACTACTTTTGGTAAAATTTCAGATAAACAGCTTCATTAGGTGTAGAGTAATGCTCATATAAAAAAGGAGTTGTATGGCAGCTACTGGAACCCACTGCAACCAAATTTTGAAAAAACTTTGGCCATAAAACTAAATTACTTTTGGCAACATTGCAGATACCCAGCTTCAACAGATATAGAGTACCTAATGCTGATATAAAAAAAGAAGTTGTATGGCTGTGAACCAAAATGGCTGGATTCCAATAACGATGACGGCTATTGCATAAAAACCTTAAAGTTTACATTGGTAATTCCAACTAGCCCAAAAAAAAGTTTATAGCGTAAACTAAGAGAAATTTTAGGGTTTGATACAAAATTTGGATTATACGCTTTTTCCACAATATTTATACATAAGAATAGTGTGCATAAACTAGAATTGGGTTGTACTTGATGGAAATCAATTAAAAACTTATCTAACGTATACGATTCTGAATTAGGAGGGATTTTAGAGTTGGATTCAAAATTAGGGTTTTAATAATTGGTTTAGCGGGTTTTTGGGGGTGGCAGCCCCTACTATTTTTAAATTTTTATTTATTGAAATATTCATGTAAATTATTAGTTGGGACTTAATACAAAATGAGGATTATAACACCTTTTCCAGAATATATGCACATAACTTAGGATGCATTGTATATTCAAAGGGATTTTGTTATTGATATTTTGTGAATTACGTACCCAACCCATTTTTTTTAAATAATTAATTTTTTTCGAATTTCATAAAAATTAAAATTTAAAAAATTTTTTTTTAAATTAAAATGTAATATAGTTAAGATTATTAAAATATGATATTGAAGTCTCTTTGAAAAAACGAGATTTTGAAATTTTTTTGAATTAATTTGGATCTGCGGTCTATTGTTCATAAACTTGTATTGTAAATAATTTTAAATTTAAAATATATAAAATATTAAAGTTCTTCTCAAATTTTTTAATGTGAATTTTATGTAAAATATAAACAAAATATTTATCATTCTTGTATCTTAATTTAAGAATAATTATAATTATAACTTTATTATACTACAATATACTACAGATTTAAATATGTGTAAACTCCATTGGATGAGTAAGGTAACGGTAAAATTCTTAAAATATAAAAAATATTCTAGCAAATGGAGAAAATGGAAGCAAAAATAAGTTTTTAATTGATTTCCATCAATCACAATCCAATTCTAGTTTATGCACACCATTCTTAAAAACTTGTTTACTTCTTGTTAAAAGCCCATAGTATGAAAATATATTATTTAGTTCTTATTAACTTAGGTTAATGAGTATTAATAGAAAGAACACTCATTTATATTTGGTGTCATGCAAGTGCTCTTAAAATATTAAAAAAAAATATTCTACATATAAACTAAAAAAAAAAAATTATCAACAACCGAGGGGTTGTGGGTTCGATTCCTACACAGGTCATCAAATATTTAATTGAAAAAAAAAAGATTATTGAAAAATAATTTTTCTTTACAAATCACCTTGGTTACCAAATATAATTTATATATAAAATATAAAGCATAACCAAAATTAATAATATTACTAATAAAATTAATAGAAAGCATTGGAAGTGGAATGCATAAAAGAGCCTCAAAACCTACTTTTTAGGACGACACATGGAATCGCTCGTTACAAACAACAAAATTAATTTATTAAAATTTAATGTCGTCTTTTTTTAACAAAAATATCCTCACTTTAATTCCTAACTTGAGAGAAGAGGAAAAAACGTAGTCTTATCGAAAAACACCCTAATCGAAGTCGAAAAACACCCTAATTCTAAAATCCTCGAATAAAATTTAATAAAAATTATTAGATACTTTTCCATATACTATCCTAATTTCAAACCATCATAAGACTTCATTTTTTAAAAAATTAAAACCTATCAACCAAAAAAATTAAAAAAAAAAACTTTATTACTTTCAATAAAATAAATTACTAAAATACAATTTTACATATGTACACATTAATATAAAGAAAACTTTTATACAAATCTTACAAACAACAAGATAAATTCATTTAAATAATGCGATCCCAAGGTACCGAACCATATACATATTTGCCTTCCCAAAAAATTCAAAAAACAAAAACTAATATACAGGTTGTTTCACGAGTAAACGACATCCTTGTAAGGGTTGATAGGGTATATAAAAACAAGCAAATAGCTTAGTATTAAGTGGGGTCCATTTAACTTTTATTAATAACTTTCAAAATTTTTTATCTACATTAGAAAAGCGATTTAAATGACAGTTTTTGAATTGAAAATGCAAAAATATTTAAATTGAAAACTGTATTTTTAATTAAAAGTAACCCGGTTTTTTTTAATGCTTCATGCGTTAAATAGCTAATATAACAAGCTTCCGAAAATAGTATTAAGGTTAGTCATAAGTTAGTAAGTTAAACTAAATTAAAGAATTTTAGAGAGGAGAAAATTTATTAGTCCCGTTATCTCCTCTATTACCCCTTACAATGATGCCGTTTACTCGTGAAACATCCTGTATATATTTATAAAATAGAATAGACACTAATACTTAGAAAATTGTCAAATTATTCACATAAAATTTTTTATAGTTTTATAGTTTTCATACAATATAAATTCAATGATCCCCCTAAGACAAACTATTTCAGGTTTCTCTCACACATTTTAATTGCAAAGAGTAAAGATTAAAAATTTTTTTTAATACATAAATCCATCAAAACCTAACAAAAGTTATAAAATAATGGCAATAATGAAAAAAAAAGTTGAAATAAACTTGGGTTTAAATATAGTGCTTATCAGACCCAGTTAGTTACCCAATATCTAAAACCCAAAAATTAAGTTAATTTAATTTTATTTAAGCACAAAAAAAAAGAACAGATAGCAATAAGGCAAATCCACCAAAAACTCCAGTCAAGAAAAGAAGAAGTAGTGAAGATTAAACAAAAAAAAAAAAACCAACTAATAAAAAAAAGGGAAAATTCCCTGACGAAACTCAATAATGAAGTAGCTTATTTAAAAATACAACTTTTATTCTTTTGGAATACCTTCTATACTTATATATTTTTATTTTATACACATATGTATGTATGTTTATATAACATAATGTTTAATGAATTATTTTGAGATTATTACTTTAATGAAAGTAATTCATAAGTTTTACAATTACAAAGGAGCAAAAAGGATGCCATAAGATGGTCTTAAAATGGGAACAGGAAGATATAAAATTAAAATATAATAAGAAATTTGATATTTTAAATTTTATGTTTTTATTTGTATTTAAGGTATTTGTAAACCGTTCAAATTTATAGTTTTTATATAAAATATCAGAGGGTTTAAGAAACATTTCCAAATTTTATTCCTTTTGTAAACATTTTTATTGCCTTGTTGTATATTTTAAATGATTGACTTGGATTATTGTTTTATATTACACGTATATGTAATAAATTATCTTTATACCCGTATGACTATAGGTCAAAAGAGTATACTAAATTTGCCATTACGTTTGTAATGCTGAGAAGGAGAGGGGTGGATCAGAGTTCGTCCCTACGATAACAAAAAAATAAAAGAGCTATATTTTGAAATTTTCACAAAATTCGTTTTTATGCAATAGCCGTCATTGTTATTGAAATCCAGCCATTTTGGTTCAATGGTTTGAATACCTGCCATACAACTTTTTTTTTATATGAGTATTACTCTCTATCTACTGAAGCTGGATGTCTGAAATTTTGTCAAAAGTGGTTTAGTTTTATGGCCAAAGTTTCTGCAAAATTTGGTTAATCTACTGCAGTGGGTTCGAGAAGCTGCCATACAACTCCTTCTTTTATGTGAGCATTACTTTATACATATTAAAGCTGGATGTTTGAATTTTGCCAAAAGTAATTAACTGGATGATATAATGTTTATATTGCGATCATATGGGTATCCCAGAGTTGACTAAGTCTTCTCTACTACACTCTCCCTCGTTATATTTGATTTTGTTTTTGAAAATAGTAAACAAAAATGGATAAAAAATAATCTGTAGTTTTCTTTTAATATTTAGTTAAAATGTTTTAAATTTTAGAATTAAAAATAAACTTGAAAAGCGAATTAATAGTATACGCTTTAACTAATTAGTTGTTGGTTTAGTTTTAATAAAAATAGTTAAACTTATTAAAAATTATTGAGAGCTATGCAATATATAAAATAAAAGGTTTCAGAACTACGATATAATTAAACTGTAGGTATATAAATTTAATTCCGACGGATATTATAAAATTTTTAGACTGTCTTTTTTTTTGAATTATAGTACATAGAACTTCCAGTATCATAATCAAACAAATGGTATAAGATATTTTATTACATATATTATTCTATCTATGATTCTATTAACCTGTAAGGTGCTTTGCTTTATTTCAATCAATCTATTTTATAACTTAGACAGAAGATGATTGATTATAAATTTTTATTTTAAAGTAGATGAAGTATATTAGATCATTTGTATTTAATGAAACTTACAATTACATTTAAGATTATTTCATGAACTAATATTGAAAATTTTCATAGCGCAAAAAAATTTCTATCTTCCAAATTTCGATCACGATTTATAATTTTTATAAACTATTTATGAAAATGAAAGTAGAATATTATAGGTAAAAAATCCTTCCGAAATTATAGAGTATCTTTTATATAATCTTTACTTATAAGTTTACTACTTAAGCATTTATTGAATCAGTCTCATATCTTAAAAAACTTTCTTTAAAGCTAATATCAAATTCCTATACCATGTAAAATAGGTAAAACTATTTACAAAATATTCTTAGGCCTTAAATCCAGATTTATATTAATATCCTACCATTTAAAGGATAATTAAATTACTAAACTTTTACACAATTTAAAACTATACATATTAATAAAATTGATATCTTAAATTTTAAACTTGAGAAATTTTTAAATAGGCCAAACGCCAGCCCTCTGTAATAACACTCGCACTACAAACAACTGTAATTTAATTATTTGTAGTGTATACTAATTATGGATTCGTTTATTTTTTTTTATTTTTATTTCTTTTTAAATAACGGTACAAAAATATTTCTTTAATTTCTTATAACTAAAGTTTACCAATTTTTTATTTTTTTTTTTTTACATAAGTACTTGTACAACAAAATATTTGGATGTATATATATAGATAAAGCAAATATATATATATATATATATATATATATATATATTACACATATCCCAATTAATATTTCAGTTCCTTTTTTTTCAAGTAAAACGTTACCATCGTTTTATATAAAACAAGAAAATTGAAAAATATTTTATTATACATTCTATAATTTACAGTTGTGGAAAAAGATTTTAAACAAAAAATAAAAAAAAAATATTCAACTTTGTTATTGCAAATCAATTCTTTTTAATTTATAAGAATTATAAAAAAAGTACGCAGCCATCAATGACAAATTTATATTAGACTATAAGTTACAGATCCATTAATCATTTATTTTTGTTAAATCGTTAATTAAATGTCTGAAACTGTTGTACAAAGTTCTCATTTATCGATTAATGCCTTATTTTTTTGGGGAATTTTGATGTACTTGACAAAGCCATAACTATCCAGGTACTTTTGGCTCTTTAGACGAGTCTTATTAATCCTTTGTTTTTACTGTCTAACCTATACACATACGTTTTTATACGTTTGATGTGTTACGTTTTTGAAAGTTCGCTCAAAGAACGAACATTGATAAAAATTTTTATTGTAGGTTTATTTTGCTCAGAAAACATATAAACAAATAAAATTAGTCAATAAAGGGAGTCGTATTACGGTAGACGTTAGGTTTTCGACTTATTTACGTTATGTACGATCTAAGCCTTAGTATTTTTTCCGGAAAATTTTAACAAATAGCATTCATTGTTTTCAAATTTTTGAACACAACTGTTCAAGATATTTATTTTTTCATAAGTATATATAAATATACATATATGTATTTGAATTTAAGGAATTTACTTATTCTGAAAAATCACTAAAAATTTGTTTGTTCGTTAAAAACAATATTCTTTGCTCATTTTTCAACGTATTTAACATATTTTTTTGTCTTCTTCGTTATATATTTTCGTATTTTATACATTAAAATACACATATACATCTACAAAAAATATACATAAAATTATATAACTATAAGAAATTCTTACATAATTAGCTACCTCTTAAAATAATAAATGAAGCTAATTATAATGTGAAAGTATTAACATTAAAGAATGTAATTATTTAAATTTTTTTTTTTGAAATTTTTTTAAAACGTAAGTATTAAAATGGGGATGAAAAAATACTTAAGGAGGTATTTTATACATTTATACCTATGATATTTATGTATATGATATTATATATTACTTAAAAATTTTAAATCATGTAACATTTGTTGCATTTATATTAATTTTTATACCTTATCAGCTGTTTCATGTTCCATATGAACAAAGGCTCATCACTTTTCCAATATTTTTGAAAAAATTACGGGGTCGAATGTTGGTTTTATAAATTTGAAGGAGATTTGGAGATGTAAAGTATTACCTGCTCCTGATTAAGAATCCCAGGCATTTCGCGACATCTTTTGCGAATGAAAATATGTGGTCGTTCCACGAAAGTTTTGCGTTTACTTCCATGCTTAAGAATTCCCAAAAGAATGGTAAGTGCAAAATCGCTTGGCTTAGTTGATAACAGACAACTTTGGGTTTTTGAAACATTAAAACCTATGCTGTTCACGCTTATCTACTCTTGAATTTTTTGGAGATCATTATGTAAGGAACCTAAAACTTTGGTTCGTTCATTATTTACCGATGTTGTGGTAAGAAATATTAAGAGTGCCTCCATCAGCATTGGATAGAATAATTGATAAATATTAGAAATAAGGTTGACGTTAGGAACTAGCCTTGAGGGACGCCAACATTGATTTCAAGATTTTTGGAGTATTGAACTTGTATTGAACGGCTGGAAAGATTCTATCCACGAATTAAAAATTTTTCTTAACCGAATGCTTCTAACTTTTTTTATTACGCGACATGCAAAGGCTTTGGATATATAGAGTGATTATGTTTGTTTCGCCATATCTTCCAAGCAACGACCCCAGTATTGATCTAATTGACCTAAAACCATTTAAAATTAAAGACTTTTAAAATGAAATTTATTATTATTTCCATAAACTTTGATAGTTGATTTTAGAGCAATTGGCCTATAATTTTCAGGATAGCTCTCAGCACCCTTTTTGGGATTGGTTGGACTTTACCGACTTTCCAGGTAGACGAAGTTGTTGCCAGAATTATAGGATATGTGGAAAAGTTTGCTTAGTGGACCGGCAAGGGTGTCTGCGCATTTTTGGAGGATTATTGGTGGAATATCGTCAGGGCGAGCAGTTTTGAAAAGATGATTTAAGAACGTTAGCAACAACTCGTGGGTGAAAATTAATTTTTTTAAGTTTTGTTGCCAGAAGTGTTGAAAAGCTGCGAAGATTTTATGCGAACGAATCTGCCTTTTGTTCAGGATCAGCAATGACAGCATAATAATAAATCAGTGGGGGAGCGGTGGATGAAGTTAAGTTGTTTTACACTGATTTTTATTAGCCTACCGTGATATTTCAATTAAGGCGATCTATTTTTAACTGCACTGACTTTGAATAATTTCTTTATAATTATAATTATTGAGCGTCAAAAAGTAAATTTCTAAATATAATTAATGCTAGAATTATTGCTACTTCTTATTTAAAGGCTAGGTGACACAGTGGCTAGAGTGCCTCTGTTTCATTCGAAAGTCCCGAATTCAAATCCAGTATAAAGTGAATCAAAAACTTTTATCTGGTTTTCGACTCGACTCAGCTAGCATTTACGATTGGGTTCGAAATAACAAAACCAACAACTAATTAGTATATAAAAATACACTAATACGGCTATATAAATAAATAATTTATTAATAATACTTTTAATATCTCATGTTTAAATTGTAAGTGGAATTCATTAAGATAAATTCTAATAAAACGAGGAAGAGTGTAGTAGAGTAGACTGTGTCAACTCTGGGATACCCGTATGACCGTAACATATACATTATATCATCCGGTTAATTACTTTTATCAAAATTTCAAACATTCAGCATTATTAGGTGTAGAGTAATGCTCATATAAAAGAAGGAGTTGTATGGCAGCTACTGGAACCCTTTGCAGTAGACCAACCAAATTTTGCAGTAACTTTGGCCATTATACTAAACTACTTTTGGCAAAATTTCAGACACACAGCTTCCATAGGTACTTGAACCCTCTGGAGTAGACCAACCAAATTTTGCAGTAACTTTGACCATTATACTAAACTACTTTTGGCAAAATTTCAGACACGCAGCTTCCATAGGTATAGAGTAATGCTCATATAAAAGAAGGAGTTGTATGGCAGCTACTCGAACTCTTTGCAGTAGACCAACCAAATTTTGCAGTAACTTTGGCCATTACACTAAACTATTTTTGGCAAAATTTCAGACACCCACCTTCATTTGCTGTAGTGTAATCCTCATATAAAAGAAGGAGTTGTATGGCAGCTACTCGAACCCTCTGCGGTAGACCAACCAAATTTTGCAGTAACTTTGGCCATTATACTAAACTACTTTTGGCAAAATTTCAGACACGCAGCTTCCATAGGTATAGAGTAATGCTCATATAAAATTAGAAGTTGTATGGCAGGTACTCGAACCCGTGGACCAAAATGGCTGAATTTTAAACTCGATTCCGTTTTTTGCATAAAAACAAATTTGTGAAAATTTCATAATACTAGCTCCTTTACTTTTTGAGTTATCGTGATGACGGACGGACATTCATGGCTAAATCGATTTATTTTTCGATTCTGATCCGATTCATACACTTGAGTCTATATGTACCCCCCCTCCTTCTCTGCGTTACAAACGTAATGGCAAATTTATTATACCCTTGGACTATATAGTCATACGGGTATAAAGAATATCGACCCTGTTCCAAAATGTACCTATGGTGAAAAGTGATGAAGACTTGTCTGCTCCATCTTGATTTACTTCTGTGTCTTATAAATTACTAAAATAATTATGACGGAAACATCCTATTCTGTTTATATTCTGTACGACAAGTTCTGACTTTAAATTTTTGATCTCTATGAATATTGAATTGAGCAATTCTATTTATTTTTTTTTCATATTTTCTTAAATTTTTAATAAAGTAAATTTTAAAAATCTTTAAATTATTTTAAAGTGGTCTTTATTAATATAGACTTAATATTAAAGTCTTATTAACGCAAAATTTAAATTACTTTAATACCAATTGACTATTGATTGATCAAAAGCAATGAAGTTTTGCATTTCCTAAGTATTTTTAAAACTTAATAATCAACCAAACAAAATTTTCCGATAGACCTAATTATGTACTTCAATTTAATTCAATCCTTTTTTATTAAACTTTATTTTTTCAATTAATATTATTATAACTGTTATTGTTATTATGTTATTAAGTTAAACAATTTATTTTAATTTTATTATTTGTTGTTTTCTGTTTTTTTTTTATATTCTAATTAAATATTCTATTTAAATTCACCACTCCAATATTTTTTTCACCACAATACAGTTTACAGCATATACTGCTGTGTGTGTATCAATGGTTATTGTACAGTTTATTGTTGCATTTATCAGCCAACTTTGAACTAATTCAGTTTTATTTAATGTAGGTTTTGATGTTTTTTTGTTTTTTTTTTTGTTTCGTTGTCAATAATAAAATAAGAACTAACAGTAAACAAAAACTAACTGTATCCACGTAACAATAGAAGTAGTGGATGTGGGAAAGTATCTATGACATTAAAAATTAAAACTTCACTCTTGAGTAAATGAATAACAGAATGATGGGATACTTTTAAATGTAAAATTGATATATATGCGGGGATATCTACATATGAATGTATACATCATATAAGTTAGAATAAAGGTTATAAATATTGATATAAAACAATAAAACAATAAATAAAAAAGAAGGGAAAAAAAACATTTTAATTAACTTTTAGATTACAACTTTTAATTAAGGTTAAAAATGTTGAAAGTTTTTTTTAAACACAAAAAAAAAATAACGAATGAACGAGATAGAAAGTGTGTATTACAATAACATTGTACATATATCTTACACGAATGTATGTTTAATGTAGAAATACATATACATTCGTAATTATAGTTTATATATAATGGGAAAAGTATATGAGTAATAATAATATTTAAGAGGTTTACAACATCGAAGGAACTTTTTTTTTGTTTTGGTTTTGTTTTTTAATGAATATCCCTACAAAACTTTCGCTTAATATTTTTTTTTAAAGTTAATGAAAAACTTTTTTTTTTAAATTTTTATATGTACATATACATGTTATATTGTATTTTTTTAAGTAGCTATAATGGTTTTATATTTTGATGATTTTAATTAATAACTTTAATTCCATCCGTTTTTTTTCAAAAAAAAAGTGTTACCAGACACTTTAAAATAATAATAAGAATAGTTTGCTGCTATACAATTACCAGCTACCTCAATTAGCATTATTTCTGTCAAAAGTTGTAATACAGTACATAAAAAGTTCATTTTTAAAGTATGCTGAAAATACATATACTAAAACAAACTTTTAAATAACAATTTAGTTGTCAACTTGTCTTAATGTAGTAACACCGAGTCGCGCTTAATCTACAAATTTTTAAAAAAGTACGTGGCAGTGAGTTTTATTAAAAATAAACTAAAAGTATCTATGAGACTATAACTCCGATTAGTAATCTAAAAGTTTCCGAAGTTTCCTATTAGAAAGCGTATTAAAGCTGGTTATAAAATCAAATTTGTCTTTTGTTCATAGTATTTATGAATTCGTGTATGCGATATTTTGAATTGGGATGGATTGTTAAGTTGGTCACAAAATTTTAATTTTGGAAAAGAGGGCTCGGAATTCTTCGGCTGATTTTTGGAACTTTTTTCACATTCGTTTATTGTATTTTTAAAGCCTAACAATTTTATTCATCTCAAAGTTAATTATTATTGCAAGATTAAAAGTAGGATTTCTTCTTGGTACTTTTGACAATTTCTTAAGGACTAAGTCATAGATATCTTATTTTAGAAGTCATTTTAACTTGATAGTTGGCTTAACAATTATCTTATTAGACCTTGTCAATTTATACCTAAACTTCTGCCATCCTATGTTAATTTTGTTGCATATCACGCAGTCAAAGTTGTTTGATGTAAAAAATGTTTCATTATTATAAAAAGCTCATAACTGATTGAAATCATGTCTTCTAAAACAAAAACTGACACAAACTGGTAATAAATAATTCATGTATTCTTTCCAATACAAAACTTTATATAAAAGATACTCTTAAAATACCTGAAAAAAAAACTAACAAAGCAACAAAGTTTGTTTTCATTGGAAATGTTCAAAATATGTTATTCTATATTAAAAATTACATCTAATTTTTTTCTGAATACTGACAGTTTCAAATTTTCATTTCAAAATGCTTTTAAATTTTCTAAAAAAACGAGGAAGAGTGTAGTAGAGTAGACTGTGTCAACTCTGGGATACCCGTATGACCGTAACATATACATTATATCAACCGGTTAATTACTTTTGACAAAATTTTCAAACATAAAGCTTAATTAAGTGTAGTGGAATACTCATATAAATGAAGGAGTTGTATGGCAGTTACTCGGACCCCTCTACCGTAGACCAACCAAATTTTGCTTTAACTTTGGCCATTACACTAAACTATTTTTAGCAAAATTTTAGACACCCAGCTTCATTAGGTGGAGAGTAATGCTCATATAAAATAAGAAGTTGTATGGCAGCTACTCGAACCCACTCCACTAGACCAACCAAATTTTGCAGAAACTTTGGCCATTACACTAAACAATTTTTGGCAAAATTTTAGACACCCAGCTTCATTAGGTGGAGAGTAATGCTCATATAAAATAAGAAGTTGTATGGCAGCTACTCGAACCCACTCCACTAGACCAACCAAATTTTGCAGAAACTTTGGCCATAAAACTAAACTACTTTTGGCAAAATTTCAGACACGCAGCTGTAATAGGTACAAAGTAATGCCCATATAAAAAAAGAAGTTGTATGGCAGCTACCCGAACCCATGGACCAAAATGGCTGGATTTCAATAGCGATGACGGCTATTGCAAAAAAACGAATTTGCAAAAATTTCAAGATCCTAGCTCCTTTAGTTTTTGAGTTATCGTGCGGACGGACGGACGGACGGACGGACATACATAGCTAAATCGATTTATTTTTCGATTCTGATCCGATCCATACACTTGAGTCTATATCTACCCCCCCTCCTTCTCTGCGTCACAAACGTAATGGCAAATTTATTATACCCTTTGACTATATAGTCATACGGGTATAAAAATGTACCAAACTCATATAACCATGTTTGATTGAAATAACTTTACTTTTTAAAAAGTTGATAAATATGTAAAAAAAATTATTGTGATTACTTCACCTTGTAAAAAAACCTTTTTATTTCTGGAATTAAATATTATTTAAATGGTGATATAACACATACAATTTAGTAGTTATAATACTTATATATATTAAAATTTCTCTATTACAAAATTTAACAAATGCATAACATAAATTTTTAATAATTCAATAATAACGCATCCTTTGATCAGGTTAAATTACATAATTTGATTTTATAGCATTACATAAAAACATCGAACATGCTCTCATCAACTTTAATTTTATAAATTAATTGATAATGTATATTAAATTATTATAATATACAGAATGATCATCAGTAGAGGAACTTAAAGGTCTTGAAGTGACAAGACAACCAATATAGGTCTATGAACTACTGAACCCTGGATCTGTTGTACAGTTGTAATAAATAGTTGTAATAGAACAACCGTCATTGTACATAATTTTATATAACTAAAAATTCTTTTTATTTTTCAACACTTTAAAATTGTATTTGACAGGTGTCATATTTAACACATATGGTATCACTATCACAAAACAATTGTTTTATTTTAATTCTTATTATACTAATATAAAATACGAGTTGTAGCTCTTTTATTTTAATGTGCCTATTTAGCGCACTAATTTAATTATATAGATATACTTCTATATTTATATACATATATAATTATAATCAAGGATATAATATCCATAAAAAAAACTGTAGATTTAAAATCATCTTTGATTTTACCCATAGGAATATTTTTTAATAGCTATGAAGTTTTTATTATATTGGATTCTATTATTATAGTCCATATAGACACTCTCTCGTGTTTAAATGTGTCAGGAATCAGGATTAAAAGTTTTTAAGGGATTTTCAAATAATGATGAGATAAAAATTTTTATTCTAGTTTTTAGTTTTTTTAAATATCATAATACATAATTTTAATGGCATTTTGGATCATCATAAGTGTATAAGTAGATTTAAATATTTTATTATATTTTATTTTATATAAAATAATTTTTTTTTAAATTATTTTTAGTTTAAAAAAATTAAATTTGATATTTTTTGTTGTTCTTGTTATTTGCTTAATTATGTAGATGCATACCTAGTTGTTTTTGTTTAATTAATTGAAAACTTTTAAATATTATAAAAAAAAATTAAAAGTGGTTTTAGAAAAACGAGAAAGATTATGCATAGTTGCCCTTGTCAACTTTTTATTACCCTGGAAACCCAATATGATGTTTAAAATAAAATAAACCCTATTGATATAATAGTTAAAAAAATACAAAAAAAAATAAATTAATAAATTAAAAAAAAATTGGCTCTTCTCGATTCTGATAATTTAAAAACAAAAATTTTTGCCACCCAAAATATTGTTGCGAATAATGTCAAACTTTGAAAATGCACTTGTCCTATTACTTTACTTGCCTATTTTCAATTTTAACCTCGTAGCTTCATTAGGTTATTAGTAATTGGATCAAGAACTTTCTATTGCTTCCGTTAAATGGTGTCCAAATTTTTCTAAACTTCGAAAAATGACTTGCCATATATTAGATATTGATTTTAATTTTCAATCATCTAGTCTGATTAGTTGCAATCTAGTCTGTACTAGAACTTCAGCAATCTTTATAGCCGTCTATGCTTTGCCCCGAAAAAGGTAAGATTCTAAAACTTGAAAAGCAGCTCCTCGAAAATGAAGCCTTATCATTTTGAAACTTCATACAATATCTTGAAATTTATATAACTTTCCGTGTGTAATTTTCATCTTCCTAGACTTATTGGTTTTGTAGAAATTGTTTGTGGTTCAAAAGAGTTTTATGGTAGCTGCCCGACAATGCAGCCTGAACATTTTGAAACTTCATGGAAGTGCTTGCAATATTATATCATTTAACGTGTGTAATTTCCATCCTCCTAGTATAGCTAGTTTTGAAGATATTCATATTGGTTCAAAAAGTTTATATGCCTGCTACCCGATTTGGTCCGATTTTAACCAAAAACAATAGAGAACCTAAAAATTGTATAAAAACCACTTTGTTTAAATTTTAAAACTCTATAGCCCTTTTAGTTTTTGGGTTATCGTACTGGCAACGGACGAATGAAAGAACACACTCAGCTGAGTCGATTTACTTTTCGTTGCTTATCCGATCCACAATATCCGGTCTATATCCAGCATGTTTAGATTGATGCGTTAAAAACGGAGAAGTAATTTTAATATATCCGTGGCTTTTTTGTTACCCGGATATAAAAAGAATTTCTAAAGGATATTATACAATTTTAATGAAATACCCTGGATATGTTTTTCTTTAGCAACTACAATAAAAAGCACACGCACATATAATATTAAAAAAAAAACAAAAACCATTTACGATTTTTTAATTAAATGAAAATTTTAATGAATGATGTATTTATTTAACAATGATTAATTGAAAAAACTGAAATTAATTATTAATTCACCATTTTTTGAAAAATTATTTAAAAATGCTTCCGTTTAGGAATTATTTGTATGTCTTGAATTAAGAATAGGCATCAGCTTTTATTAAATTCGTTTTAAATACATTTCCTAATTATTATTATTATTATTAATATATTTGTCTAGAATGAGGTGTAACAAACGTATTCAATAAATGTGTTTTGTTGGATGTGTTCAATTATTAAAAAATAAAATATTAAGGTTTTGTTGAATGTGTTTTATTTTAGAAAATAAAATATCATAAATTATCATAAGCAGGCCAAAAAATATTTTATTAATTTTTAATAAAAAAAAATAAACAAAAAAAAAATTTTTTTAGTTTATGAAAAAATTGATTTCAGTTTTAAAAATCACAGAAGATTTTCTGGGAATTTTAAATAAATAGTAAATCATTTTGATATTAAAAATAAGACTATGCTTCACATGAATTTGTAGTAAGTCTTCAATAGTTTCAGTTAAAAACTGAAATAATAGCGAAAGCCAAATGTACGCTTTGTTGCGTTGCTTGCTTTTTGATTTGGAAAGTAAATGAAGCAAGCAATGTTTCAAAGCAATTTCAAAGCTTCCCTCATCTCATCCCTGAAATAAAGCCAAATGAACTGCACCTTAGTAATCAAAGCAAATATATTTTTTTTTACTTAATTAGGTAGGTATAATAAAAAAAATCAAAAAATTAATTTGCATTTGATAATGCAAAACTCAATTCATAATTCAATTTTATATCCATAAAAATAGGTACAAATTAAACATGTTGAGTAGGTCATTGTAGAATGTTGGCCACATACAAGTATTTCGATTTGAATCTAAACAAAGGTTATGAAACAATATACAGAGCTTAGTAACATTTTAAAAATATGTCTACATAAAGTTAATAGATGGAGAAATTGATCATTATTGAAACAAAATAAACCTATAAAAAAATTTCAAATCTTTTAACAAACAATTTTGTCGAATTTAAATTTAAAAATTTAAAATTTAAACAAGTACGTAATTGAATAAAAAAAAATTAATTGAAATTAAAAAAAAAAATTCACCAAGAAGGGATTTGAACTAACGACCCCGAAATTTTATCAAATTTAAAACATACAAAAGGTAGACTACATAACTTATTATTCATCTTCAAAGTTTTAAGAAACAACAAGAAGTTATATAAGTCATTTTTTTTTGTGTATCAATTACTAGAATCGAAATATAATCTACGTATTACAAAATGTAACAGTTTCGACTTTATTTAAGAAAATAATATTCATATACAATATATGTACATGTATATAATGAAATTAGAAATAATTCTTAGTAGAAAAAATTTTTCTTTCAATTGACATTCCGTCATTCTGTGACGGGCCAACAGCTAGTATAAAATATTAAACTTACATTTCTAAGTCGCATATTTTAACTGAAAAAATTTACAAAGACCTCAATTAAAGACCATATCGAGTCAACATAATTTTCGTTTTAAGTAGATATTAGCCATCACCTGAAAAATTTTCAAAATTAAAGTCTAACGAAATAAAGTCGATTCGGATTTATTACCAAGAACAGTGAAAAAAAAGTCGAAAGCAAAAAAAGAAAGTAAAGCCGATTCAATTTTATTACCAATAACAGTGAAAATAAAATCCAATTTTTTGTAATAAAGTTGAATCGATTACCATTTTAAAATTTTAAGAACAGGGAAGTAAAGAAAAGGAAATTATTCTAAAGTCAAATTCTATAAATACGTTTAATTTTGTAAGAAAATAAAAATTATTATTCTAGAGGTCTAGTAATAATGACGTATTTTTAAAATTGAAAAAAAATGTTTTTTATTATTTTATTTTAAATTTTTTAAATGAAATCTTTAAATTACCCGGGCAATCTTAACTTATAGACACAACCATTGCCTATTAGATATTTTCTTAAAAATAAAATTTAAAAAATAAGTATATATAGGTAACGAGATACTTGATGTATAAGATTAGGCGACTCAAATTTAAATATATGATTCAAATCGATTCATATGATTCAAATTCTAATAGCCCTGACAACCGATAAACTTTGTTCATAATTTTACAAATATTATTAGTAATCATTAATCAAGATTGAAGAATTTTTTCTAAAATCTTTTTAAAAATTTTCGAATATTTTGAATATTGTTACGATTTTAATGTACCTACAAAGTAGAAATATTGCAGTTTGGAAAATTTATATTTTTTTTTTTTAAGTATTTTTCAAAAATTATGGCAGACCTAAACTGTGTTCCTATTAAACATTGATAATTTAAGTTTTCCATAAGTATTTGAAAATTTTTCTGAAAGAAAAAAATTAAGTAGATACCTAGATAGAAAAATGGTTATATTACGAACTTAATTAATTATTGACAAGTAAGGTCTCGGCAATTTAAAAATTTCCAAAGTTATAAAAAATTTCTAATTTATATTAAAATCGTAACAATATTCAAAATATTTGAAATTTTTTTAAAAGATTTTAGAAAATATTGTTGATATGAATGTGAATATTGTTGATTCTTGATTAATGATTTTGATTATTAATAATATTTGTTAAATTATGAACAATATTAGCATGTAATAGATATTCTTTGAAAAATATGAATGTACGTTCTTTTACCTCAACCTCCATATGCATTATTATCATATGGATCGATTTTAACCCTATATTTAAATTTTAGATCGCCTAATTCCATACAACATGTTTCCCGTACATATATTTATTTTTTAAAAAATATATATAATGTGTTTAGATATATATATTATCTGATATGTGCGTTGCTCTGTGCATTGTATGTATATTTTTTAGTAAATAAATACGTGGGCGAGTGTGTATGTAATATTGTTACAAAAAGGTTAAATGAATTCTTTTATTTATTAAGTAAACAAAATTTTTTGTAAATATAATAAGTGTCCACTAATACAGTCAAAACTTTGAGCATTTTTTATTTTTCTCAAAAATATTTCTAAAAAAAGCTTATATATGAATTTGTCCTTCTTTCTATTATCTTTACTCTATGGTTTAGGTTTCTTATTTTTGATTAATTCTTATAACTCGGAGAGTTTGGTAATATTTTTTAACCAATCAGAGTTTAATCAGGAGTTTGTAATACTGCAAGCATACTGAAAAGTTTACTATTACAAAGGAAAACACTCCTCAAAACTTGAAAATAATAACATGAATTTTATTTTTTAAATATTCCTATATAACTTTTGCTAATAGATTAATCAAAATAGGCATATGCCAGAAGATCTTCCATCTTAATCATGAATACTTACGCCATATTTATTTTATAGAAATTTCTTTTTAGAATGTATACAAAAAAAAATTAATTTCCATTTGTAGATTAAATGTTAAGATATAATTTAAGCAAAAACATTATAATATATTCTCTCTAATCCTTTAAAAGGTTTAAAAAAAAATATTTATTTTTGAAAGAAATTTAATTTTGAACATTATAATAATCATATATTATTTGATAAATTGAATTTAAATAAAATATTGACATTTATTTTAATATAAATATCAAAAATTGGCAGCAGGTTTCATTGTAAAAAGAGTTAAATGGAAACGTTGAAAAAAAAACCAAAAACAACAACTAAAAATACCTTTTATACATATATTTACATTCAGTATAAATATTGATTTTAATTTTAATAACATTTCATTTTCCTTAATATTTAATATGTTAATATTTTTTATAATAAATTTAAAAAAAATATATATATTTTTCGTTCTCATGTAATACACAATGTTTTTCTTTATTCTTTTTTCACAACAAAGGTGCTTAAATTCACATGTATTTAGTTTACAGTACAGTTCGAGACAAAAAAGCAATTTTCAAATTCTATTTTCAAAAAAAAATCAAAAATTAAATAAGTTTATTTTGACATAAAAAAGATTAGATCACCCCTATTCTAAATTCCCTTGTACGGCTAAATCGAAGATAATTTACGAAAAAGTGATTCTCAATTCCGACTTAACGTTACGAAAACTGCAAAAATCTACGAAAGAAATATTCCTTCGTACCATATTCGTACTTCATATTATTCGTGATCAAATCACTTCTGAACATATAAATAAAAAGTTTTAAATGAATTTACATTTTTATTTAATTGTTTAGTTAACTTAGTTTTATAAAAATATTTAAATATCTTTTCAAAATATTTTTCAAAATTGAAAACAAAAATCATAATTTTTGCTTAACAATATGAATTCAAACGTCAAAGTTTCCATTGCAAAATTAATTTTCTACGAGGGAATTTAGAATCACTAAAACTTTTTGTTCGCAGCGTAGCCAAATTTTTGTAGAAATTTTACGAGGGAATTTAGAGTAAGGGTGGATATCTTGTATGTTAAACATTACCAGATATGCAATAATTGAAAAGTTTTTTTGAACTTACTATACTATACTACAAACTGACTGCATATTAGATAATTCGAAACGAAATCTTCAAGAAACTTTCAATAAAGTTAATTTTTTTTATAATTAGGTATTTCGGAGATAATTGGCTTCAAAATAATTTCGTAAACTCTTTAAAGTACTAACACACCTTTACTTCTGTACAACATATAGAAGACACATAGCTATCTGTCAAATAAAAATAAATGTATTAAATTATATGAAAGTGTCTACAATAGACGCAGCCGTTAAAAAAGTTGTTTAACTCTAAACTTTTTGACTTTCTCTACGTATTCTAATGTCAAATAATTGAACTTAAAAAAATATTTATTGAAAAATTAAAAGGTATATCAGAATAAAATACTAGTAATATTATTAATTTTTTTTCTATCAAGCGTTAAATAATATCAAACCATTATTCAAAATAGCTATATAAAAATCTTTAAACTATTGAATATTTTTTAATTCCTGAAATTTGTAAATAAAACAATATCAAAAAATGCTGTCATGTACATTTCGTTGTAGACACTCCATAGTTGACTACGTAATGAGAGCGAAACGAGAGCGTCTTTGTAGATAGGCTATAATTTTTATTTAAAAAACCTTTAATAATGTATGTATTTTCATTCTCAAATTCACATAAATAACCTAGTGCTGAGCTAAACATTACATTTTCTCATGTCATTTGGCGAACTTATTGTAATTAATATACAATGATACAAATTGCGGCCCCGCTATACTGATCATGCATTTATAATAGCTAATTCTAATAATGTTAATTATTATTCTCAAAACTTTAAACCAAATGTAATTTCTTTAAAGCAAAAATAAAGGCTGTTGTGTGGTATAGTAATTCTAGCGTCAATCCGTCATCTGTCATGACTTAGAACATATTACAATTACATTATTAGAAATAAGTAGGCGTGTTAAAAATTTATAGGTATATTTAGACTTTCCAATATTATTCCAACAAACCTCTTGTTCCATATGTATTGGATGTTACAGGGTACACTGATTAGAATTTTCTTGTAAAATTACTAACTTCATTTCCCATACTATACACAGTAAAAAACGTATAGTAGGTAAAAGAACATCTTTTATTACAACAACAACAAAGAAAAAAAAGTTAAACCAAAAATTCAAATTGAAAATATAACATTTAAGAATCCTTAAAAAATTTTATTTTTTTTTTTTTTATTTTTCTTATATCCTGTTTTCATCCTTTTTTTTTACTCATCCCCTAATATTTTTTTTTTTAATTTATTTTTTTTTTTTATATTTTTTTTTTGTTGTTTATTCTATTGTTGTTATTAACTGAAACTGACATTGAATGTTTGTCATTTTCAGAGTTCACTTATTTATTTATCATATACAAGTATATGAGGAAACTTATCAATAAGAAATAAAGTGTATACTAAAGCTATTTATTTACTTAATATTTTTTTAACTCATTCGGGTGTTGTTCCCTCTTCTGATGTTGTTGATAATAAATACGGTAAATGTTATTATGTGTAACGTAGCTTTTTTCTTTGCAAAAGCAGCAAACGTGAAAAATAAACCAAATAATAATTCTAGCTTTTTTGTTATTAAATCAAAATTGTGTAACTAATTTTTTTTTTTTTAAGTTAGGAAAAAACCCAAAACACTGCCGCCATCATTGTAATAATACAAAAAAAGATGAAAACTTATACGAGAACACAGTTTATAAACACATAAGAAAACATGGCGTAGGTGTATTTTTGTTTTTTTTTTATTTTTTTTTTTTGCAATTCTAAGAGAATTGAAATTATTGTCAAGTGATGTCAGGTAAATAATTCACGAAAAAAAGGGAAATGTATATTTTGTATGATTTTATTATATATTTAATACAAGAATGCATGAAAGCACCAAAAAAATAATGTGTTAAAGCCTTAAAAGTACATATTTAGTACATTTTTGAGCCAATTACCTAATAGAAAAATATAAAAATCAATATATTGTTTGTCCTTTTCTGGTAGTTACAAGAGTAGACTTTATCTAAAACATAATTTTCATTGGTATCTGATCTTTTAATTTACTAAATTAACAAATGGGTGGCACAGTGGTTAGAGTGCCGGACTTTCATGCGAAACGCCAAGGTTCGAAACCCAGTGGAAGTGAAAAAACTTTTCTGGTTTTTGACTCGACTCAGCTACCATTCACCATTGGGTTTAAATAATGGCTTGATCAATAAAATAATAGTTATATATCTTTAATAAAAAATACATTAATAAAACAACATAAACAAAAACAAAATATAAACAAATAATTTAATTGAATAATATAACTCACAGATATATACCTATATGTTACAAAAATTACATATACAAAATATTACAATATAAACAATAACAGAACTGTAACTATTGAAAATCTAAGACTTTTTTACATGTTATAAGGTCTAGTACCATCTCATCTTTAAATTGTTTGTAGAATTCATTAAGATCAATTCTACTAACACGAACTTAATATGACCCCCTGTTCCAACATGTACCTAGCACTTGAACAGTTAGGGCTGAAAAAGAAAAAAATAATTTTATGCTAAATAGTAAACACTAAAACTAATAAATTAATACTTTATCCTAGATATCGAATACTTAAAAAGTTTTTAATCCTTTTTGAATGAATCCGTGATCCCACATAAATTCGAATCTTGACTTAAAATGTCTAAAACGTAAGCGCATAAGGTTTTTTAATACTGATTTGACACAGTCAGTGTCACAAATTTGGTAAATATTTTATATGTGTAGTTAAAATATAGACATTTAGATTGTGATGCATAATTGTGTCGGTTAATAGAAAAAAATGTTAAATATAATATTGCTTGTTATTTCAAAAAAGATTGTTTAACATAAACTTTAAGAACTAAATAAAAAAAAAATCTCAGAATCTCTTAAAAATAATATAAGTAGGATTCTTCATTAAAATTGTTATCGCGTAAAAAACTTATTGAAAAAATAATTTTTCTATACAAATCGCTAATAATATTGAGAAATATTTACTATTGTCCTGGTACTAATTATAAATAGATAAATAAATAAATTTGTTACATATCTTCCAATCCGTTGTTACGGGCAAAATCCCTAAAAGTATGCAATTATTCAATTAATGCTAGAATATTAAATATGAATTATTTTAAAAGGGTGCGAGTTCAAATTCCGTACAGATTGTAAGTTATTTTTCAAGGCAAATTACTGGAAGAAGTTATTTTTAAAACATTCCCCCTTACAATCGAATATAATAATAGAATAATTTAATTAAATATATATAATAAATAATATTGGTATATAATCTAATAATAGTAACCTAAATTATAAAATAAAAAGCAATATAGCAACAAATTAAAATTTCAAAATCTGCTAAAACTTTACCATTATAGTTGTTGGTCTTTCTTTATTTTATACTTGTATAAATATACCCTATCTGTTATTCGAGTAAATATGCTAATACAAGCAAAATTCGTGCTAGTATAACGCAAGACCTAAATTTGACAACAAATGATCCTAGACTCAAGAATATCATTTACCATTATTATTGTTACAATGCCTATACCATAGAAAAATGATAATATTTTATAAATGTGCTGATTACAAATCAATGGTTTATCTTAGTTACTTCTTTTGTAAATAATATGATATAAATTGAGTAAAAAAAACAAGCTGGAGTCGAAATTGAAAATATTTTCTGTTATGTTGTGATAACATACATTATATGTTTATTTAAGTAAAAAGAAAATATTAGATTTACTTATATATATATATATATATTATATAATATTTACGTACATTTATACCTTTATTGTAATGTATAACAATAAAAGACTTTATATTTCAGTACATATTATAATTGAGTCACATTTTTTGATTATTTACACGAAGTAAATAATATTTACAGAACATTTTCTTAAAATTTAATTTTCTTTTAATATTGTTAGATTCATTAAATTCTGTAATAAAATAACAACATTCATGTAATGCATCTCCAATGATTACATAAGAAAATATTTGATTTCCTTACACAAGAAATTGATGTAAAGCCTAGGAAATGCTTTAAGGGCTATTTATTTATTTATACCCATATAAATATCTTGTTTTTCAGAGATTTATAAATTTTCCAATATCTAAATATAAAACTGTTTCATTTTATATATCCAATCAATAATACACAGTAAATTGTGTTAAGCAAACAAGTTATTTCAAATTAAAATTTTGAAGAGATTTTGCAGGCTCTAAGAAATTATAAAGATCCTCCATGTAAAATTTCTAGAATTTCGTTAATAGTACATATATAAGACAATCTAATAAATATTCACAGTTTTCGAAAATTTATGTCCTTTACATATTTTTTACAATTGTAAAAAAAAACCCTTTCGCAACATTTAATTTTAAATTTAAACCATATTGTGTGACGGTTTTTCTTTGAGGAAAACTTAACTGGTTCTATGTATGTATGCCAATTTTATATCAAATTCTTTTAATTTCCTGCATGAAAATATGTGTTTGGACGAAAGGTGGGATATGTATGTTTCAACAAGATGGATGTCCAGCTCATAAATCTTCGCTAGCTTGAACCCAAGTACACTATATGTTTCATAGTAGATGGTTCGGAAAGCATGGTCCACATGAATGGCCAGCACATTCTCCAAACGTTACTGTACTATAGAACGCCCTACAACAAAAGAAAATATGATATATATATACATATTTAATAAAATAATTATATTTATATTGCTGTTAAAACATTCAAATTAGACCTCGTACTTGAAAAATACATATATTTATACTTTTAAATTAATATTTTATAAATTTTCTTTTAGTTAAGATGAAAAAAAATTGAAACATCTAAATAATAAAAAATTAATATATATATATATATATATTAATAATAAATCTTGTTATTGTTGTTGAAATTAAATTAATAATATATTAAAAATAACTAATTTATATATATAATGAATTAATTTCTTAAAATGAATTATATAGTTAATTTTTTATTGTTGGATGCTCTGGTAAACAAAAGTCGAAAATTTTTGGAGTAAAAGCTACCATATTATGTATTATATCGTAAACAAATTAAATATTTCTTAATTGAATTCTTTGAAAATATTAAACTTCCCAACAATTTTTGAAGAAATTAACGTTCCATAACATTATAAATTTAATTTAATACATTTTCTTCATTTAAGGATCTTGTTTTTGGTATTATTTGGGGTTTTTCCATAAAAGAAAATATGTCTATAATGGAACATTTTTTTTTAGCATTTTTTAAATAATTTAAAATCACTGTTTCTCTCACATTTATTTATTAGTTAGCAATTTATAATTTCCTTCCTTTTGTTAATTATTCATTAAAATAAAAATGAATGATTATCAAGAAAAAACATGGTGAGCATCGAACTTTAATTTAAGTTATTCGTTATTTATTTAAAGCTAAAAATGTTGAAATGTTGAATAGGTATATAAGATTTAAATTTCATTATTTTTTTATTTTTATTTAACTATGTTATAAATAATACAATTAATGCTTTTATAATATTTGGTCTAGTAATATAAACATTTTTTTTGGAGTTAATTAAGGAGATAGATTGATCTAGATGTGTATAAACATATGTTAGACTCTACTGTAGAACTTCACTGTCGAGCTCTATGTAAACTCTATTAGAGATTTTATAAAAAAACCTTTTTCTCCTGTGTAAACATTTACTTAGATACTATTAATAATGATAACTGTTACCTCCATACGACGATCTGTGGAAACTCTATTGTAGATTATTATGTAATTCAAAATTAGTTTTGCATATTATTTGAAGTATTTATAGTATTATATTATAAATTCATTCCTTCTTAATAAAAGAAAAAAGTCTAACATGTACTTTAAATCTAAAATCCATAACTTATTTTAAATAGAACAAACTTATTTATACCCGTATGACTATATAGTCCAAGGGTATAATAAATTTGCCATTACGTTTGTGACGCAGAGAAGGAGGGGGGGTAGATATAGACTCAAGTGTATGGATCGGATCAGAATCGAAAAATAAATCGATTTAGCTATGTATGTCCGTCCGTCCGTCCGTCCGTCCGTCCGTCATCACGATAACTCAAAAAGTAAAGGAGCTAGGATTATGAAATTTTCACAAATTCGTTTTTATGCAAAAAACGGAATCGAGTTTTAAATTCAGCCATTTTTGTCCACGGGTTCGAGTACCTGCCATACAACTTCTAATTTTATATGAGCGTTACTCTATACCTATAGAAGCTGCGTGTCTGAAATTTTGCCAAAAGTAGTTTAGTATAATGGCCAAAGTTACTGCAAAATTTGGTTGGTCTACTGCAGAGGGTTCGAGTAGCTGCCATACAACTCCTTCTTTTATATGAGCTTTACACTACACCTGATGAAGCTGGGTGTCTGCAATTTTGCAAAAAATTGTTTAGTGTAATGGCCAAAGTTACTGCAAAATTTAGTTGGTCTACTGCTGAGGGTTCGAGTAGCTGCCATACAACTCCTTCTTTTATATGAGGATTACACTACACCAAATGAAGCTGGGTGTCTGAAATTTTGCCAAAAATAGTTTAGTGTAATGGCCAAAGTTACTGCAAAATTTGGTTGGTCTACTGCAAAGGGTTCGAGTAGCTGCCATACAACTCCTTCTTTTATATGAGCATTACTCTACACCTAATAAAGCTGAATGTTTGAAATTTTGCCAAAAGTAATTAACCTGATGATATAATGTATATGTTACAGCCATACGGGTATCCCAGAGTTGACACAGTCTACTCTACTACACTCTTCCTCGTTTTAATATAAAATGAAAATATAAAAGATTTTATAAATTTCAGAACACATAATTGTGTAGTTTAAAACATAAGATTGTTTAGTTGTCTGTCGGCACGATAAATCAAAAATTAAAAGAGCTAGAGGATTGCAAAATATTCATAAATATATTTTTTTAGCAAGAGCCGTCAACCTTATTGATGCAAAACACACAATTGTACAGTTTAGAACATAGTAGTTTTCGAAGTAGCGTGACAATTATACGAACCATGACCCCAATTCATTTAAAATTTCCAAAAAATTAAAGAAACGGTTTCAAATTTAAAGTTCTATCTTTATTAATTTCGAAAAAACTATAGTTGGTTCTAGAGAAGAATGTGACACCTATTTGAACAACTACTCCAATTCTTCTCAAATTTCAGAAAAAAAAAAAAACAGACCAGACCTAAAATATTATGCAAATGACAATTTTCTTTAATTTATTCTGAAAATTTTTTGTCAAGCGGGCCTCGGTGGTAATGCGTAAGCATTTGACTTACTAATCGAGGAGTACGGGTTCGATTCGCGTTTATGTCATACAATATTTAATTAAAAATTTAATTGAAAAATAATATTTCTTTACAAATCCCCTCGGTGACCAAATATAATTTAAAAATATAAAAGTATATAAGGACTATTAAGGCAATGTTTACTATTGTCCTGGTACTAATAATAAATAAAATAAATAAATTTCTGTCAATAATTAATTATTTTATTTAATACTCGTAGATCTGAACCAAAAAATCTGATTTTAGCTTTATTAAATTTATACATTTCCATATATGTATGAGTATGTATGTATAACATTTAAATATTTTTATTACAGCATTCATGCCATTTTTATATATACATATTATGGATACAATAAAACCGCATTTATTCTTAATGATTTTCACAAATTCAAAAAATTTAAAATATATTTTTAAATGTCAAACAAACAAAATGGTTTTATTTTACAATATTCTCGAATAAAAAACCCCATTGCAAGTATATAATTTAAATATACAAATTAAAAAATTAAATTAATTTTATTTATTAAAATTATTTGCATATACAAATGCGTACAATATAATTGTAATCAGTGTCTTTAATTGTATATAATTAATTTTTAATTTTTTAATTAAATTTAATTTTAAACAATTGTAAGAAATAATCATAAAAAATTTAAAAAAAGATTTTTAATTGAAATTATTTTTTTTTTTTAGTTAATTGGTAAATAATACCAAAACACAAATACAAAAATTTATAATTAAAAAGTACCTATAGATAATTAAATTAAAAATAATTTAAATAGTTAATGGCAACGGTTTTAAGGATTAATTGAAAATAAATGATTATATCATACATTAACTTTGTTTATAAAATGTAAAACGATCTGGTTAATTAACTTGAGAATATAATACTCAATATTTGTAATTAATTTTGAGGAATTAATTCCACATTTTATAATTATAAAATTAAATAAATATCCATTTTAATCATTTATATATATATATCACTTTATATTTAATATATATATATTAGAATTCATATCTGTATAAAAATACAGCTAACCATTTAATAAGAGATTTTTTAGGAGACTTCATTCAATGAGAAATAACGCCCCGCAAAATATTAGTGTTAATTCTCTTATATTGTTGTACATATATTTTTATAGAATGATATTGATTCCAACTTTTAAATCTCTCCTAACTCAGAATATCACCTGGAAAATTGGAATACCTTCAATTGGAATGAATTCTTCCTAATTTAAAACTTTTTATATGCAAATGTATGGGAAATAAGACTCCGACAGTTATTTCCCATTAAATTTTAATGACACCCGCTTTATTTCACATTTTCTTACAGTGCTTTATTTTACAGAGCATATCAGCATATGTTATTGTTGGAATTGATTTTCAAATCCTAAAATTTTAAAACTATAAAACGTTTGACTAAATAAATTCATATTAAGATATCTGTGCGCTGTTAGAACTAATGGAATTGTTGGTTCATGTAAATGAATTATTTTCTTATGACTGAATATATATTATAAATAATGGATTTTAAATTGACCAATGATATGATATGTGTTTGACCTTCTACGGAAGTTTGAAGCTGGGTTTCTCGAACGAAATGTCAACATTTACTTTGACATCTAGCCATTATGAGGTTAATAAATATGCGTATTACTAAAAAGTAAGAAAACTCTTTCTTGCTAATATCGTACCATTTTTTAGAAGTATCTTCACTCTTTATTGCCATTTAAAATATCACATAAGACAATATATCACTGATATGCTAGTTATATATTATTTATATTAAAGTTTTTTTTGATAATTTATTCCCATCTATAGTTTTTACGTGGTATAACTTTTGATTGATTACATAAAATATTATATCAAGAATTTAAATTAAACCAATATAAGTCACAGATAAAGAAATATCTCATTTGACCGATAGCTCAGTAGTAAAGTGGCGGCTCTTCAATCGAAAAGTTAAGGGTTCAAATTCTGGTCGGATTATATCTAATAAAAAAATATTGTGTATCTTTTACAATTATTTAATAATAAGTCCAAATGTCAAATAGGCAAAAGATTAATATTTACTATTATTAATATAATAGAATATAAATTTATAGTCTTCGGTTAAATATATAAGGTATTACAATATAAAAGAAACGGATTAAAATCTAATTCTAGGAATTATTTCTGTGGAATCCATTAAGATCAATCAATCAATTATAAAAATATAATATCTGCCGAACCTTCCTAGTGTTCCAACATGAATTCAAGACTTATATAGACGTTGCTGTAATCAATCTTACTCGTCTGTAGTTTAAAAAAAAAAATAAAATATATCAATAGGATATAATAAATAAGTTTTAAACTCGCAATAAGAATTATTCCTTTCAATATAAACTTTCACAATAATATGATAAATGTATATATTTATCATGCAGATTATTATATAAAAGCTTTAGTCAATAACTTCGATACCCGTAGATCGATTGTTCTACCACTGTTGTGTTGTTATCGGTGGCCTGAATTAAATCCCCGTAGTATTATTTCCCGTTATATGAGTAATAACGCCCTGGGGTATTATTTCTAATACATAGTAATTGAAAAATACACCTCCGGGATTTTATACACCTCTTTTGAGTTGAACTACGATTTCTATGAGAAATAAAACCCCGGGCTGTTGTTTCTCTTTTAATTGAATCTTCTTCTTCAATCTACTTCAACTTTTAATTTTTATATTTTTGTCTATGCGAGATTCTATATTAGGAAGCATATTTAAGTTGGTTAAAAAATGTAAAGATACCCTTCCAGAGTATTTATGAATAAATGTATTCAAGACTTTGGTTACAAAATCAGGTTTATATGTGTAATTTGTAGTACTTGTATAAATGTAGTTTATATGTAAAATTATTATTTTTTTTTTTAATTTTGAAAAAAAGTAATACTCCTGATTTCGATTCAAACTAAAAATGTGGTGCTAATTATTTTTGATATTATAGTTGAAGAAAGTCTGTATTTCCCATATTTTGGGGACTTTGTCTCTCAATTACTGTAAGAAATAAGACCCCAGGACGTTATTTGTCATTGAATTTGTTTTGCAGGACCTTAATTCAGATCACTGTTATTATCACATGTATTGTTTAAGTAATTGATTTGTTAAAAAAATAAAAATGCTGAATAACAATTTGGTTTTATTGTACATGTTTTTTCTTTGCAAAAAAAAAGTATTAATGGTATACTCGTATAACAAATGTACCTATCAAAAACTGCTGAAAATATTATTTTAAATAATAAAATTATTTTTAAAATTAAAATCAGTACTTTTGGAAATACTTCATTAAATATTTTTTGTTAATAAATATATCTTTAAATGTATATTTTTTAATATATATCATCAATTAGACTCCAGATTCTCTTTAGTATGATGATAAGTTTGTATTTAAAAAAAAAGGATGTGACATACCATACCACATATTACATCTTTAAAATATTCATGTTATTTTTTCGAAAGTAATTTGTAAAATTTTCATTACGAAATCATACATAAATGTTATATAATATTTAAATATAAAGCTATTCCCCCTTATACAGTGATTTTTCTTTGTGGAAAATAGCTCTAAAGCTCTAATACTTTGAGAATGGTCTGATATTCCAAGAAGTGTATAGCCCCTGAAATATATAAATGCAAAAATAAAGTAATATACCAAAAAAAAATAAAGTAAATTAAAACTATTTTACAGACTTCCAAGTGAACCAAGTCTTACCGCAGAAACAAAAATAACTGTAAAAAACTTCTTCAAATAGTATAGTATAATGAAAAGTAAATTATGATTGACTTAATTACCTTAATTACAATATATTCCCAAAAAAAAAGCCACAAAATTTTATCCTAGTTTGCCAAGCCTAGTCGTAAAACAATTTACACTATGTATCGAGATGACAATGATGAATTATACAAAGTACGGATGGATTTTTGACAGCTACATGTTCCCAACGCATTCATATATTAAATTTCATATATAAATTAAAATAGAAAATTTATTATTTTATTGTCAAGTTCCTTATAGCTGAAATTTTCAAAAATTTTATATTATATTTTTTATGAACTTTGTTCTCATTTGTAATATATGTGCACACGTAGAATGTATAACTTGTATAACAACATCCCCATTAAGTCAACACTTACATAATGTAATTTTCAATTTTATTTTTTCCTTTTTAATTTTAAAACTTCCTGCCATACTCAAAAATAAATAATAAATTTGAAATGAAAAAAAAGAAAATGTATGTATTAATTGACATATTATATATTGCATTTTTTGGACTTAAAAAAAATTTTGAAATAAAAAAAACTTTTCAATCCATCAGGTTAGGCAAATTTTATTTTCAATGAACTAAAGCTGTTTCTCTATTAATGGATCAAGGAAAAGGTTTTTCTATACCTTTTAATTACATAATTTTAGATTGGTCATGTGCACTTCCTTTATATTCGATACACATTACTTTAATATAGTAGATGGAAATTCAAAAAATATTGGAGTCCTATAATATGAATCCAATATGTATGAGAAAAACGAGGAAGATTGTGGTAGAGTACACTGTGTCAACTTTGGGATACCCGTATGACAGTAATATAAACATGATATTATCCGGTTAATTACTTTTGGGAAATTTTTAAATACACAACTTATTAGGCTTTCAGTAAGATACAAAGAAAATATAAAGCTATATTTTATTTAGATATTGGTAATTAAAGTTATCACAATTGACAAAATTTAAACCATACACCTTTATTAGGTATAGAGCAATGCTCATGTGAAATATGAAGTTATATGGCAACTACTCTAACCTAGTGTAATAAACCAACCAAGTTTTACACAAACTGTGGTCATAAAACTAAACTAATTTTGAGAAAATTTCAGATACCCAGCAAGTGTAGATTAATACCCATATAAAAGTAGGACTTGTATGACAGCTACTCAAGCCCACTGTAGTAGACCAATCAAATTTTGTAAAGACATTGGCCATAAAATTAAACTATTTTTGGTAAAATTTGAAATACCCAACTTCAGTAGGTATAAAGTAAAGTAAGTAGGTATTCAGTACGTAATGGCAAATTTGGTATACCCTTTTGACCTATAGTCATACGGGTATAATGAAGCACTAAAAGTGAGATGAGTTCCATGTTAAAATTATTTATTAAAATAAAATATGATAGAAATTATACAATAATTTTTTTTGGTATAAAATAAAAGGCATAATAATTCTGAAATCGTTTGTGTAAGCAATGTTTTAAATATTTCCCTTGCCTAACTTAATTTAACGTTAGCTATTTTTTCTTTTCCTTATCTATTATTTTAAATTTTCTTATTATACAAACCATTATAATTAGTAAAAAGTATTAAAAAACGCCCAATATTTCATTTTGCAAACAAAAGTTACAGATACTTTATTCATTAATGTATCAAATAAATAAATAATAAAATATGCAAAGTATCGATTTGAATATAATGTTTAATCAAATGCTACTGTAACCACGATCACTCTAAAATGATTTCATTGATTACATTTTTTTATTAATATTTTGTTTTATAATGAATTCAGAAGACATAAAAAATATAATATTACATAAAATCATTTCATACTTACTTATAAATTTATGTAATTACATATTTATAATTAATTTATATATTTATATATATATATACAAAATACATACATATATTAATGTACCTTATATATTTTTTAAACAATCAATTTCATTTCTCATTTACTTTATTACAGAATTTAAAAGTTTATTCAAGCCTGAAGAAATTTTTCAATTTTTCTTTTATTTTGGAAAGTCCACCAATTACCTCTCCTTTTCTACTTTCAATGTTTCCCTATCTCGGTCTTCTTCAAAAATACAAAAAACAAATATTAAAAACAAAAAATTTTCAGAATCTTTTATAAAGTAGTACATATCCCTGAATTCTTCCATTAAACGTTAAAGTAGATAAAATTAATTTTTTTTTTGCTCTGTTTCCATATTTTGTTTTTTTAAAAATTTTGAAGCGCCAAATGGTCACAATAAGATAATGGCCCCCGCCCCTTCCATTTCTAACTTTAGTTAAAAAAAGAATGGAACCTCATTAAAACTTTATCGTATTTTACAGAAAATTGGATGGCTGATGATTTCTTTTTTTATTTTTTTTTTTTTATTTTATTAACTGACATAATTTTGTTAAAAGATTTCATTATTTACTATCTCTTTTTCTCATTTATTCAATTCATATATATTCTATTTCACTCCATTTATTTTTTTTTAATGATTGTTTTATTTTCAATGAAAAATGTACACAATATTTGTCTGATGCTATTTTTTAAAATAAAAAGTTTGATAAATTGTTTAAAGTCTTTTTTGACGAAAATAGTGTGAAGTTATTCAGAGGAACCATAAGGTTCAAAGTGTTTAGTATTTAAATATAATTAATTTATATTGAATTTTTATATAGAATCAAATGATAATGAATATCAGAAAATAAATATGTATTTTTTCAATTATTAATAAGAGATAACGTATGACTGAAAATAGCTCGCCCGGACCAGACTGATTCTAAGTCATTTATATATATCGGGTCAAACATCTATTGTAAGAGAGTTACTAAGAGAGTTCTAAGGAGACGAAATAGCTATGATTGATTATCTAGCAAATTCATTTTTGGGTCCGTCTGTGAGCTGAAAAATTACAAATTAGTAAGCCGGGATTTTTAATTTTTTGTTCACTTTATTTCTATTTAATTAAAAAAATTATTTAAGTTCAGGTCTTTCTTTTCTAAATATCTCTTAGTTTTATCAATAGAAGTTAAATTTAATGTCAACTTATTTTGCAAAATCCGGTAAGTCTAGTGTAGTAGCTTACAACTGCGAAACATACATTAATATATTTCGGTATATTACATTAATGAGAAGGTATCAAAATCTCGTGCTTTTATAAATCTCGTGTTGCAAAATCACGCGCTTTTTATAATTTTGTAGTTGAAATACTATATATATGTAGGAAATTTAATTAGAAGCGATTTTAGAATAGGTTCTAGGGTTTTATTAATTTTTGTAACGGGATATTGAGGCAGTAGCCCCTACTATTTTAAAAGTTTTTTAGTTGAATTTTTGTAATATTAATGTAGAAAATATAATTAGAAACAATTGGTTTCAAAATAAGGGTTTCCATATAATTTCTTTAGTGGGGATTTGAAGGCGACAGCCCCTACTACAAAAACATAATGCGGAGGGATTTTGTAGGACGTACAAATTCTTAACTAGGAGGAATTTTAGAGTTGAATTCAAAGGCAGGAATATTCGCTTTTTCCAGAATATTTATATGCATATATGGATATGTGAGACTCTAAATTAAGGGGATTAGAGTTGTATTGAAAACCGGGGTTACCCTCTTTTCGTAGAAAATTAACCTAAAGATTTGGAAAAATAAATAAAAAATATTGCTTTTTAAAAAGTTCTTAGTTAATTTTTCAATTATATAATATATTTTATAATTTTTTTTCCCTGGTATTTTTCAATATTTCTCAAAATATTTTGGCACGCGAGATTTTGTACCCAATATATAAATGTATTTATAGTTATATTAAAATAAAAAGTATAGATATTTTTTTAGAAAACTATCAAAAACCGGCGTTAGATACCCAACCGGTCCAAAACCAATTTTCTGGTCTACAAGAAAAACTTAATATAATACTTATTATAATACTTGATAAACTTATTACCAGCAAGCTCTTTAAACTTGATCACTATACTTATCTGACTTAAATTAAATTTCTTCTTATTTATGTCAGTTGTATATGGATAGTTGAATAGTAGCTGATATTCATTGCAAATATAGACGTTTCCGTGGCTTAAATCAATTAAAACTTTAATGCTTATAAAATTGGGCTAACCTTATTTTAAAATAAATCTTTTTACTCAAATAACAAAATCACGTAAAAATTCAATTTATTTTTAAAAACTCAATTAAAATAAATAAATATATGAGTATGCAATAAAAGGAATTAGTGAAATATTTTTTTTAAAATGGAATACCTAAATTAGAACATATGTAGATATTTTTTTTAACCTTTTCATGTTGACTTTTTTTCAGCATAATCTACTCAGAAACAAACTCTTTGTAACCTTTGCAGTTTTAAAGATAACAGTGTTCCCAATTAAGAAATAATTAAGAAGTATGGAAACTAAAAAAAAAGATGTATGAAGATTAATCGTCAAATGGTTACAAAGGGTCAAAAGGATTAACCGCAAATATTCGGAAAGACAACTTACTTGCTTAGATGTAAAAAGAAATTTACATGCTGATTTTTATGCCTCTTGTTTTAGAGATAAAGACAATTTTAGCACTATTTTTAAATGCTATAGGAGTCCTTTATCTATAAATTCAAAAACATTTGCCTGAAATAGGGTTAATCTCTTAAAAGTTAATCTTTATACGTATTATACAATTTTAAAAATAGTTTTTAAAAAGTGTTTAATTTAATTCGGATTTGAAAATTCATTTTTAAAATAAAACTATTTTGTATATATATATATATAAACCGGAAAAGTATCAAACGCTAAATATTTTGTTAAAAAAAATTGAATTATTAAATGGGGTTAGAATTAATGGAAATTAATGCAAATTTATAATTGAGGAACTGATTGTAATATACTAAAAATCTTTATGTACAGCTTCCAGTTGAACAGTTTTTTTATGAAATTTTTAATTTTATCTATTAATTATTATTTAAAACAATATTAAATTTTTGGCAATTTTTTTTTTATATAAAATTAAGGAACTTTCAAATAATTTCAAATTTAATTTTTAAATTCAAAAACCTTTTAACATGTTGTTATATATTAGAGGACTTAAACTAAAAATAAAAGTTAAACAAATTGGTTTTTAATCGGATTATTACATAAAAAAAAAAACATTTTTTTAAACAAAATCATAATATTTTTATTAAAATGGTTTCAAGAGTTGTAGGAGATTGCAAAGAATATAAACTTTTATAGACTCCCTGAGTTTGTTAAGGCGTTAATAATAAAAGGTTTCACAAGCCTCTGAATTATCTAAATAATCATTGTTAAATACAATTAATGCACAATTGCACAGTGGAGAGAATGCCAGCTTTTCATGCTAAAGGCCCAAGTTCGAATCCCAGTGAAAGTGAAAAAACTTTTTTGGTTTTCCACTCGATTCAGCTTTGCCATTCGTCATTGGGTTCAAATTACGACTTTATCAATTATTAATAATTATAAATCTTTAATAAAAAATACATTAATATAACAACATAAATAATACAAAATCAAAACAAATAATTTAATTGAATAATATAGCTCACAGATATATAATACCATGTAACTCAAATACAAAATATTACAATATAAACAAAAATAGAATTGTAGACATAGTACTATCTGATGTTTAAACTGTATGTGAAATTCCTTTTGATCAATTCTAATAGGACGAATAGAATATGAAACCCTGTTCCAACATGTATATTTGGTAAAGATAGGCTTATTAGCCTAACAGTTGAACAGATAAACCTTAAAAAAAAAAAAATTATAAGATAAAGATTGATTACGAGAATAGCACCACCAATATTGAAGATCGATTCTTATTACACCGAATCGCAAAAATAACGCCACAAATATTGAAGATCGATACTTATTATACCAGCACGTACCCACGATGTAATAACAATGTATATTTACTTCATCTTATTCCATAGTCGAACGTTAACACATCGTTAACACAATGTATATTTAGTTCATCCTATTCCATAGTCGAACGTTAAACCATCGCTGTTTTATTATATTAAAATACCTTTGTCTTCACTTTCTCCTATTCAGCATCAGCTGCGATTTTGTTGTATTTTTTCCCTTGGACATTTTGTTCTTACGATGTGAGAAAATATCGAGGTACCCCGATAATCCCGTTACCTTGATATTTTAATAAACGGTACGGTATCAGTATAACCATTACGTCATCTTAGATATCCATCCAGTTTGAATATATGTTTATTATAATTCTATTGTTAAAAAAGAAAGTAAAGATTAACCTTAAAACCATTTGTTTGATAACCGATAAAAACCCCATAAAAACAATTTTATTAAAATATTTTACAAAAATAATATTTTTATATAAAAACTAACCTAAAAAGGGATGAACATTTTTTTAAATTTAACTTTTATGATAAAATATTATCCGGATTTATTAAGGTAAAATAACGGAAATTTCAGAATAAAAAAATAAAATTTTGTATCCGATAGAAGGAAAAAAAAAACCTAGAATTGCAAAATGTAGTTAGTATCTACACAAATTTTTAATTACATTTATTTTAATTATAAAAACAAGTTGTTTTAGTTCATATCTATAGATAAGATATATATATATATATATACTAGATACGCTAAATGCATTAAAAGTTTTCAATTAAAATGAGTCCAATTTTATAAACTTTCAATTAAAAATACAGTTTAAACTTATATTTCCGGTTTTATTTTATTTCACATTCAAATAAAAAAGTATCTTTTATTAATGTATTTTATTTTTTCTTATTTTTTTTCAGGTAAATTCCGTAAATGAGACATCAATAGAAGTAAAAAAAAAAATTGGTAAATTAATGTTAACACGGACTACTTTAATTCGTAAAGATTTTATATAATTGAATTTCTTTAAAATCCTACAAATTCAATTAATAGGAAAATTACAAAATAACAATTACTCTCCATTTAAATACTCGTATATTCACATTAAATTCTTGTAAATGATATTTTAATTAACTAGATAACACCCGGTGCGCGTTATATCTAAGATGCTCCTCTCAATGGAGGTATAATTTAAGTTGATGTTATTGAAAAAAGTTAACACAAAAATTACACATGGTGTAAATGTTAATCTAAAAATGTATTAAAGCAATTTTTTTTTAAATATTTTATGCTAGAATTATTCATAATTATTAATAATGCGCAAAAATATTAATTCACTTGACATTATTCGCCAGAAACCCACCATCCTCAACTCAATCGTCAAGCATCTCAGATAGGAAAATTAAAGATAAACGTTCAAACTATTTAAAAAAAAATTTTTTAAAGTTTTTGTTTCGCAATGTTTCTTAAACTTTCTCCTAACTCAACCTCAAGTATTATCTACTTCCCAAAATTGGATGTAATTTATTTCCAAAAATTTTTTTTTGACCAATCGTAGGATGGACATGTGTTATCAAACCTGTTAATAGAGTCAACTCCATTTTCAAGGTGCTTCACGAGTATAAAATTTTGAAATCAATTGAAACAGTTTCTAAAAAAAAGAAAGGCAAGTGTACTCACAATTACATGGCCAATTATATGGAGATGGTCAAAAAATTGCTTACTCGCTGTCTGTTCGTTCTCGGTGTTAGGCAGTAATAAACGCGGTATTAGATTTAAATAAAAAATATAAGTTTAAAGGTTTTATCAAATAAATTTCATAATTGCTTTTTAACTCGAGCAACAGATTCTTTTATACATACTTTTAGAGGCATGGCTAACACGTAGTGGAATTTAAGGCAACTATATAGGATGTAAATTTCTTTCAATTAAATATTTAAGCAGTTCTCACAAAAATTTAAGTTATATACCAAATTGCACCCTGTAATTGTCACCCCGTTAACTTATGTTTCTACAAAACCCAAGTCTTAGGTTTTATAAGAAAAATTAAAAACTAATTTAACAGTTTTTCAAATTTGAGGGGTTCTTGGTGCTTTTTCAATAAAGTACAGAAATTCTTATTGGACAACTAACTCTATCAAAGAATCTAAAAGATAAACTAAATAAAGATTTCGTATTTAATATATAGATTATTTAAAATGTATAATCTATAGATTCTTTAAAATATATCACTAAAACCAATTTGAGGTTATACATTTTAATAATTTAAATTATGTTCAATTGAAAGTTATTTAAAAAATACTACCAGAATTCTTTGAAATAACAATTTCTTCCATCATGCAACAAAAAACAATTTGACATTTAATAAAGGTTCTCTGAAATAAAGCCAAATGAAATAAAGTCGAAATTCATCTTTTTGCCTTTATTTCAATTTCATCATTTTTTGAAAACGAAATAATTCCAATAAGTTGACATAAAATCCAAAATATTTTCATTTATTAAGTTATTAAGGAGAAAGCACGTCGCACGAAAGGTTCAAGATATAGGCTCGAAGGTATGGATCGGACCAGAATCGAAAAGTAAATCGATTTAGCTATGTGTGTCGGTCTGTCTGTCCGTTCGTTTGTTCGCACAATAATTTCAAAAGTAAAGGTGCTATGATTCTGAAATTTTTAAAAACTCGCTTGAATGCAATGGTCATTATCGCTGTTGAAATGCATCCAGTTTGCTCCACGGGTTCGAGTAGTACCATACAACTTCTTCTTTTATATGAAAATAACGCAATACTAGATAAAGCTGGATATTTTAAATTTTGTCAAAAAGAGTTAAATTTTATGGGCAAACTTTATGCAAAATTTGGTTGGTCTAATGCAGTGGGTTCGAATAATTGCCATATAACTTCATCTTGAACATTACTCTATACCTAACAAAGCTGGATGTCTGAAATTTTGTAGTGGAAGAGGCTTGAAGAGCTGCTTTTCAACTTAAAATTTCTTTTATCAGAACTCAAAGACTAATTAGTTCCATATTTAAAATTTTTCCAAAAGTAATTAATCGTATGATACATAGTCTATATTACGGTCATACGAATATCCCAGAGTTGATATAATCTCCTCTGCTACCCTCTTCCCCGTTATATCCGTTTGACTGTTGCCTGTTTGACTGAATACAACCCATAACAAATTTGTTAAAAATACAAATTAAATGATTTGCACATTAAAAATTAATTAGCAATTTAAAATAAAATCTAACTGAATTTATTGTAAGTTTTCATATTTAAATAAGACCAAATTTTAAAAATTCGTTGTTTGGCTTTATTTCAGGGAGCCAGAAACTATATATTAGCTATATTCAATATGTTAACAATTTCACAATCTATTCTTATTGTTTCTCAAATTTCATAATCAAAATATTGTTCTTTGTTTCATTCAAAGAACAAAAGCCCTTTGAAACCAGAAGGATCATCATAAGATCATCATAATCAAAAGTTGTTTATTACCAACTTTATGACTTTTTTATAAGCTGCCTTAAAGAGATTTTGAAAGTTTTGCCTTTAAAAGCATTTTTAATTTGTTGTTAAGAATTTCTTATTCTTCCTCCAAAAATTGAAAAAACTTCCAAAACTAAAGTTGACTTCGGTTTTTCTTTGATAACTCTTCACTTCACTTCATTATATTCTGTTTATGCTCTGTTCACTGTTGGTTACTTTTTTGGTTAAAAAAAATTCTTTGACTGCATTTTGTATTTAGAATAAATTTTATAGAGCACATATTTTTTATTGGCAAAAAACTCCTAAAATTTCAATGAAAGTATTTAGAAATATGAAGCCAAAAAAGGAATGAAGGAATTGTTGTAAAAAAACAAAAATACGAAAACCAAAATATCCGCGGGACTTTTTTTCTAACTTTGTTTAATAATAAAAATAAAAGTGGAGCAATGAGCAAAGAAATGTTTAGAATATTTTAAAGTAAAAAAAAATAATAGAAGATATGCAAATTTTCTAAAATATTTTTAAATAATATTATTTTTTTTTGATACCAGGAAGCCAATAAATAAAACAAACAATAGAATAAAAAAAATATAAAAGAATGTTTACAAAGAAATTGGGTGCGCTGAATTAAGGGCCTGCTAAATAAAGCTCCCGGGGTGTTATTTCCCATTTAATGAAAAAAACGTTCTGGGATTTTATTTCTCCATAGTAATTGAAAAATAAAGCACCCAAAATATGGGATATATGGGGCTCAGGGTTTTATTTCTCTTTTAAGTTGAACTACGACTTCTATGAAAAATAAAGCCCCGGTGTATTTTTTCTCATTTCAATTGAACCTGCAAATGAAAAAAACACAATAGTTTCATATTTTAGTAAAAAGTTAATTTTAATTATATAATATCAATGACGTGTACCAATATATGCAGACTTTCTTGAACTTTAATAAAAGTACACATTTTGTAGTTGGAATCGAAATCAGGGGTATTTTCTTTTTCCAAAATTAAAAAACAAATAATAATTTTACATATAAATTACATTTATACTACAAACTACACATATATACCTGATTTTGGAACCATAGTCTTGGATACATTAATTCAGAAATACTCTGGAAGGGTGTCTTTTGGTTTAGATAGAATCTCGCATAGGCAAATATATAAATATTAAATACATATTATTTTACATCTAATATTTTACTTATATATAATTTTATAATAAGTAAAAAATTATAATAAGTAATACCCCGGGGCCTTTATTTCGCAGGGCCTTAATTCAGGGCACCAGAAATTGATAGTGTTGTAGAAGCTAAAAGCCCGACAATAAAACAAACAATTAAGGATTTGAATGTTTACAAGAAAACAATAGCGCCCCCTTCAATATTTTTTCGTTATTTTATCATTTCATGCACATAATTTTACAATTTATATTTTCTTTTAATGCGACAACATTTTCTCTAATATAATGTATCTGGTAGTTTGAATAAAATAAATAGTGAATTTAAGAATAACAAAATTATTTAAAATAACTAAATTTAAAGATAATTTGCTTGATGTAATAAATCTGTATGTATCTAGAAGAAATAATTAAATATTTTTCAGTCTATTTCAAATATTTCTGGTGATTTATATAAAATTTCTTCAACTTATATTATATAAATATTTTCCTTATAGATAAATAAACGGAATTTCTAATTATGGCAATACATAAAATTAAAAATTAATATTACAAATTTATAATATGCTGAATGTATAATAGAAAATTCATCCTAAAAGTATTTAAAAACGAGGAAGAATGTAGTAGAGTAGACTGTGTCAACTCTGGGATACCCGTATGACCGTAACATATACATTATATCATTCGGTTAATTAATTTTGGCAAAATTTCAAACATTCAGCTTTATTAGGTGTAGAGTAATGCTCATATAAAAGAAGGAGTTGTATGGCAGCTACTCGAACTCTTTGCAGTAGACCAACCAAATTTTGCAGTAACTTTGGCCATTACACTAAACTATTTTTGGCAAAATTTCAGACACCCAGCTTCATTTGGTGTAGTGTTATCCTCATATAAAAGAAGGAGTTGTATGGCAGCTACTCGAACCCTCAGCAGTAGACCAACTAAATTTTGCAGTAACTTTGGCCATTACACTAAACTATTTTTTGCAAAATTTCAGACACCCAGCTTCATCAGGTGTAGTGTAAAGCTCATATAAAAGAAGGAGTTGTATGGCAGCTACTCGAACCCTCTGCAGTAGACCAACCAAATTTTGCAGTAACTTTGGCCATTATACTAAACTACTTTTGGCAAAATTTCAGACACGCAGCTTCCATAGGTATAGAGTAATGCTCATATAAAATTAGAAGTTGTATGGCAGGTACTCGAACCCGTGGACCAAAATGGCTGAAATTAAAACTCGATTCCGTTTTTTGCATAAAAACGAATTTGTGAAAATTTCATAATCCTAGCTCCTTTACTTTTTGAGTTATCGTGATGACGGACGGACGGACGGACAGATGGACAGACGGACAGACGGACGGACGGACGGACATACATAGCTAAATCGATTTATTTTTCAATTCTGATCCGATCCATACACTTGAGTATATATCTACCCCCCCTCCTTCTCTGCGTCACAAACGTAATGGCAAATTTATTATACCCTTGGACTATATAGTCATACGGGTATAAAAAAGATTAAGAAATCAACAGGATTAAATATCTTTATAATTAAATAAATAAAATAAATAGTACTAGAATAATCTAATGAAATGATCCTAACCTATAATGGTCTTACCAACTATTTGTTTTAAAACATTGCATTATCATTTTGTTGGGCCCTAAAGCTTTTTAAGTTCGCTGTATATTAGGAAGTAAATAAACTAAAAATTAAAAGCGAGGCTTCGGTAGCAACGTTGTTAAATACCTGGCGTTTGAAACCTTCTTCACTTTCAATTGTTTTATCCCATATTAAATTGGAATCATAACCTGTATTCGTTTGCGAAAGTTTTTCAAATATTTAATAGCTTCTAAGGAACCCAACGAACTAATAGACATCTAAAGAACTTCCATCATTACAAAATACTTGACAGCAAAGTCATTGATGCAAGGTGTTTTCAAGGAAATTTACTGAAAAGAATAATTAAATATAATCCCCCCTAGAAAATATGTATTTTGAAATCAATAAAGGTATATTTTAGTGTTCGTTCTACTAACTACTACTAAGCTCTCGGCTTATGTCATCTATTTTTAACACTTTTTGTACTCAGACTTTTATATTAATTATCCTATTGAATCCTTTGAAATAATTTTGATCTTAATGATTGTAACTGTTGTATTGAAGATTTATTTTTCCTTTGGCCAGCTAAGGGTTTTTAATGTTGCATAGAGTACTTCTTAGAGCATTAACCATACAGTATATAGTGACAATATATAGTGTCAAATTTTCTGCTTTAAATTCAAAATTGAAAATCCATTTTTATACCCCTATGACTATTAGTCAAAAGGGTATACTAAATTTGGAATTACGGACGTAGAGAAGGAGCGTGTGTAGATATGGACTCAAGTGTATGGATCGGTTCAGAATCGCACGATCACTCAAAAAATAAAGGAGCTAGAATTTTGAAATTTTCACAAATATGTTTTTAGGCCTTCATCGCTATTTTAATCCAGCCATTTTGGTCCAGGGGTTCGAGTACCTGTCATACAACTTATTTTTTTTGTATGAGCATTACTCTGTACTTATTCAAGTTGGGTGTTTGAAATTTTGCCAAAAGTAGTTTAGTTTTATGGCCAAAGTTTCTGCAAAATTTTATTGGTCTACTGCAGTGGGCTCCAGTAGCTGCCAAACAACTTCTTATATTATATGAGCATTACTCTATACCTATTGAAGCTGGGTGTCTGAAATTTTGCCAAAAATAGTTTAGTGTAACGCCCAAAGTTACTGCAAAATTTGGTTGGTCTACTGCAGAGGGTTCGAGTAGCTGCCATACAACTCCTTCTTTTATATGAACATTATACTACACCTAATCAAGCTGTATGTTTGAAATTCTGCCAAAAATAATTAACCGGATGATATAATTGGTATCCCAGAGTTGACACAGTCTGCCTCACTTCACTCTTCCTCGTTAATTCATAATTCTGCCCAAAAAAAAAATACACATAATTAAATTCAAAATATTTTAAATGCAATTTTAATTTTGTACGTTATTAAATTAATATAAATGGAAAATAAATTGATCGAGCTATTCGAATATAAAACAATAGTATTCAATAATAATTAATTCATCATATATTTCTATTGAAATAAATAGTCTAAATAAATTTTTAATAGTAGAATATGAAAAAAGTTAAATTAAAATAAATTAAATTGTTTGAATAATCAGTTACTAATTGGTTCGCTATGTGTTTATATTAAATGGTGTAATTGGTCACATTTTAATTACAATTATAATATGAATTAATTTACAATACAGTTCTGTCAGATCAAGACAGTTTAATTGAAATGAATTAAAAACAAACAATTTAATTAAATTTAAAAATGAAGAATTTTATAATTGAATATAATTGACATCAGATTTATTTTTTCAATAAGTTAGATATCAGCTGTGGTTACATTTATATTTCAAATTATTTTAATAAGATTATTTTTTTTAAATTTATATTGGGAACTTACAAAACTATTTTTTACTAAGGAGAACCTCTTAACTTACGTGGAACCTTTAAATTTATTACGGATAAGTTTCTGAAAGGAGAAGGAACATTTAATTATTGAAAAGCATAGATACCATGAAATAGAAACGCTATATCTGATCTGATCTTTATATTTTTTTTGGTTAATTGATTTTTATTCGATTCGAAACTTGTTTTTCTACCAACCTCAAAAAATTAAGCCAAGTCTCCTTTTTCTTAAAATTGATTTTGAATTAACCAAAAAACTTGTACTAAATAAAAATCATTTTTGTGATTATTTGCGTTATAAAACCAACCACAACATTTCTGAATATGCTTCAATAATTTAAATAGTTTTGTAATTACAAGGATTAATTGTCAAGGACAAACCATCATTACAATAATTAAATATTTTTATTTTCCATTTTGAATGAAATTAACATAATTTTGGGGCCTCAGTTAGTTAGTGGGTTGGCATTTGGTTTATTAATCGAGGGGGTGCAGGATCGATTTCTGTACAGGTCATGAATTTTTAATTGAAAAAAAATACTAAACAAATCCCCATAGTGAACAAATGTATATAATAAAATAAAAAGTAGATGATATAAACACAAAAAATAATATTACTTATAAAAATAATAATTCGTAGAAACTGCCACACCAAGAAAGGAAAAGCATGCTTCACTCCCTTATCACATTGTATCATGTAAGGGATCAGAATATAATAGAACCGTATCTATAGTTACTATTGAAATTTCGTCATTGGAATCAAATATGGTCAATAGATAAATGCGATATTATTTAATAAAATTTGGTATTCAATTTGTAGTGTTTATAGCAATGCATAGCACTTCAATATGGATCAATCAAATGTTAAACTCAAAAGCTCTTTATTGAAACCTGTTTTTGCAGTTGTTAATGAAATGTAGATGTCTCGTCTAACAATACTTTTTGCATCAATTATCCATTAGTAGATGGATACGATTTTACTAGTACATTTACAATTATTATCCCTTTAAAGTCTAGGTAAAATTCTTATAAAACATAGTATTCTTTAGTCTGATTATTTTATGCTTCTTCTTTAACTGATCCTATTCAGTTAAACTAATACAATAACTAGTAAAAATCTTCATATTAAAATATAATATTAAAAATATTAAAATTTAAAATATTAGCATAATCCATATATTTTTAATCAACATTTTACCTTAATCAACCTTCACTAAGTGTATAACAATTAACAGTTACATCGTTCGCAAGATCACCTAAACCAAATTTGACACTTTTTCAGAATTTAAAACTCGGTCACATGACTTAAGGCCATTCGACTTAATCTCATAATGGCTTTTAAGTTACATTTAAATGAAACAAAAATCCATTATCAACAAATTTTGTCCGTATGAATTTATGTTCCATTTGAATGAGTCATAAAGCCAATATCGTTACATAAATATTTCAGACATAAAGCCATATATTTTATTTTATTTTAAGTCTGTTGTTTTTCATTAGTTTTAATAATAAAAGAGGTTTAGTTATAATTCATACCGCTTTCTCCAAAAATCTCAGGGTTAAGCATAGAATAAATTTGATAAGAAATAAATTTGCGGGCGGCTGCAGCCCACACCGAACTCCAGAACGTCACACCATATCGTTTTATATCTCATTTAGGTGCTCTTACGTGTTATGGCTTTAAGTCACTTTACCTTAAAACTCTATACTAGTTTGATGTTATAAACATATACTATAGATAAAAGTTAAGAATATAATTTCAGCCAAAACTTTTATAAGTAGAGCAGATGTTTTATTCGAAAACAAAGGAGAAAGTAGTTAGTAAAATAAAAAAAAGAATCTTTAAAATTTCTTTTTCTTTCTATATTCAAATTAAAACTCAATTTATATTCGAAACAATTCATCATTTAATTTTTCTTCAAAAGTTTAGTTTCCAAAGTAAATTTAGTACCATTCTTCCTCTTTGCTTTATCTTCTGTTAGTATTTTATTAATATAATGGGGACAAGAGTGATTATATTAGAATAAAGAACTAATAATAATGACATCTAGTTTTATGTATATTTTATATAAATAATATTAAATTTAAACTTACTTTTAAGGAATTTTAAGCTTTTGTTATCAAATTAGTTTATATTATTATTTATTATTTAAATATTCAATACTTAGAGTTTAAAGTTTATTTTATAGCTATTTTGAATAATGGTTTGATATTATTTAAATAGAAAAACAATTAATAATTTTACTAATTTTTTATTCTGACAATATGTTGTTTTATTTTTCAATAAAAATTATTTTTCAAAGTTCAATTATTCGATATTTGAATACGTAGAGAAGCATAAATATTAAAAGTTAAATAACTATGCAATAACTGCGTTAGGGCTGCTTTCACACTTAAGGTGCTTAAGACGCTTTCATATATTTCAATACATCTCATTAAGTTTGACAGATAGCTATGGGTGAGAGTGAAACGATAGCGTTTATTGTAGATAAGCTATTAAAAAGCCTTTTTTAACCAAAGAACTTTTCAAGATTTCCCTAAATTTACCAAAAGCTCTCAAAGAATGTTAATTTAATTTAAGAATTCTCTGTGAAGTTTCTTCGAATTATTTGTCTTATTTATTCGAACAATTTTTACATATACTTGTATATTTTTAGATTATATTAGCTTTAAAAATCTATTTCTAGACTTTCAATTAATTTTTTTTTTTTAGAAAAATTTAATCAAAAAAATTATTCAAATTTTTAACAACAAAATATAAATAAATTTATTATAAAATTAAATTTAATATAGACAAAGTTACAAAAAATAAAATACAAAGTATAAACTTACAAAAAAAGTACAAGTGGTGAATGCTTTCATTTAGAAACGCAAATAGAATATAAACACACAAAACCAAAAAAAAAAAAAATAACATTGCATACTGTTAGGCAGCATGCTTCAAAAACAGTTACCACAAAAGAGTATTTTTTTTTTATTTTCTTTTTTTGGTTTTTATTTTTTGCATAACATGTGTCGAACTAAGAAAATTTATTAAAATTTTTTGTATCACATAATGAAAATATACAAAAATTCAAAATGTTGTATTTAGGATAACATTAATAACTATAAAGGGCAACAATTAATATATATATTAGTTGATAGTAAAATATTTATATAATTAATAAATATATTTAAGTTGTTAATAAATAATTTTGCCCAACCTCAGAGTTCTTGATCTTGTTGTTATAACTCTAGATTTGTAAATTACATGTTTCCTGGGGCTGATTTCACCAATTTTCCAATTGTAAACCTCCTAAAATTTTAATAAACTGTTACATACAAAAACATGTAAATTTTAATTAAGTTTACAAATTTGATAAAACATTTTGAAAATTGTAGGATTGTTAAAGTTTGGTAAAATATGCCACATCAGGTATAATATATAGAATTTTTGTCTAAATCAAAAATTCTAAATGAAGTAAAGGATAGCTTAAGTAGTACATATTTCAATTTTATCTATTAAAAGTGTGCTTCATATATTAGTCATCCCACATCTTTAATCAATTTCCGCATAGTCAATAAAGAGTTCTCTCAAAATTGAAGATTAAACGATAACTTATGCTAATTTTAAACTTAGGGTGCTTTTATGTTGAAGCTGCGATAAGTGATAAGAGCGTCGATTAAAGCATAGCGTGAAAAATTATATACATGATTTAAATAGAGGTGTTTAAATTGCAGCATCACTTTGATCATCGTTAAACAATATAAATTTTCTACGCTACCACTTATCGCAGTTCAAACATGAACGCACCCTTAAGTCAGCTTGATATCTTTAAAATAGAGTTTCCCGTTTAAATTATTTTGTAAATTACGAATAAAATTTGTATTACCTTAGACTTTTAAAACATCTTTGGTAGCTTATCTAAAGGACTAATCTTTTTCTAATCGCTTTTGGAAAATGCATTTTACTTAAATTTTATCCAAATTAATTTAAATAAAAAACTTAACGCAGAATTAGACACTTTGATGTTACAATAAACCAACAGTAGATACGTGTATATATATCAAAATAAGAAATTTTTTAAAATAAAAATAAAAATAAAATAATACAATATGATACAAAAATAGATATTTGTTTTCTCTTTTTTTTTTTGTTACAGCCTCGTTCCAACAATTTTGGTTTCGTTTTTTTTAGTTTTCTCTATTTTTTTTTTTTTTTTTTAATCTTTATAAAAATTTTTATCTAAAGGATAACTAGGCTATGAATAAATATTACAAGGACACTTAATGCAGTATAACAGTATAATAAAAAGTAAATAATTTTATTTTTTTTCTTAATTGAAAGCAAATTTTGTCTGCGCTTTCATAAAAAAAAAAAAATTTATTTATTTTTTATTGCAGACAAAAACTTTGTAAAATTTTATTTTTTAAAATAATATTTTATTTTTTTTATTTTACATATCACTTATATGTGCATTTATGGATTTTTTTTTGTATATATTTATATGTGAATATATATATATATAAAAATTACATTGAATTCTTACATCTATGTAAATATTTAAAATAAGTACTACTTGAGCTTTTCCTAATTAAGTTTAGAAATATTCCCCTATTCAGTTTATACGGTTGGTACAATATATATATATATATATATATTTGTTTGTTTTTATTTATATACATATATGGAAGTATGTATGTATATATGGATGAAAATGTAAATTTAATAAAAAAACGAGGAAGAGTGTAGTAGAGTAGACTGTGTCAACTCTGGGATACCCCTATGACCGTAACATATACATTATATCATCCGGTTAATTACTTTTGGCAAAATTTCAAACATTCAGCTTTATTAGGTGTAGAGTAATGCTCATATAAAAGAAGGAGTTGTATGGCAGCAACTAGAACCCTTTGCAGTAGACCAACCAAATTTTGCAGTAACTTTGGCCATTACACTAAACTATTTTTGGCAAAATTTTAGACACCCAGCTTCATTTGGTGTAGTGTAATCCTCATATAAAAAAAGGAGTTGTATGGCAGCTACTCGAACCCTCAGCAGTAGACCAACTAAATTTTGCAGTAACTTTGGCCATTATACTAAACTATTTTTTGCAAAATTTCAGACACCCAGCTTCATCAAGTGTAGTGTAAAGCTCATATAAAAGAAGGAGTTGTATGGCAGCTACTCGAACCCTCTGCAGTAGACCAACCAAATTTTGCAGTAACTTCGGCCATTATACTAAACTACTTTTGGCAAAATTTCAGACACGCAGCTTCCATAGGTATAGAGTAATGCTCATATAAAATTATAAGTTGTATGGCAGGTACTCGAACCCGTGGACCAAAATGGCTGAATTTCAAACTCGATTCCGTTTTTTGCATAAAAACGAATTTGTGAAAATTTCATAATCCTAGCTCCTTTACTTTTTGAGTTATCGTGATGACGGACGGACGGACAGACGGACGGACAGACGGACGGACATACATAGCTAAATCGATTTATTTTTCGATTCTGATCCGATCCATACACTTGAGTCTATATCTACCCCCCCTCCTTCTCTGCGTCACAAACGTAATGGCAAATTTATTATACCCTTGGACTATATAGTCATACGGGTATAAAAAGTGTAGTACTATAAATTTAAGCATGTGCATGCATTAAATTATTTGTATAAATTCAGATAATGGTTTATGTTTTTCTTTTTATTTTTTTATTTTTTAAAACTGAAAATTAAAAAAACTTGTTATACTGCAGTTTGTCCAAATAAATTGGATTCTTATCGAAGAATATATATGTTTAAATATTTTACAACTATGTTAAATTTTGAGTTCCTTACGAAATCAGGGTATTTTCCCTTTTTGCAGAATATTTTATATTTTATATATCGCTATTTTTATTTATAGCTTTTTTTAGTTTTCAATAAATAACTGAAAAGCGGGATTTTTCAAAAGTGTGATTTTTCAGAAGCGGGATTTTGCGAAGGCGGGATTTGGTACAGCAGGATTACGAGCCAGACCCTTTCCTTCTTATTTACAATTTTTCGTATCTAATAATTAAGTTCTAAAAAAATCTCTAAAAAAATTTTATTGTGAACTCTTTTCCAATACCTACATTCTTTACCCAAACCTTATTATGGAATATTGTTTAATTTTGAAAATGTTCTATTTATTCTAACCTTTCATAACTTATTCTAATTTGAAAATAACAGTTGTTCGCTACAATTATGTTTTATTACACGTTAAAAAATGAGGCGAATAAAATTTCGCTTTGTTTTGTGTTTCAAGCTATTTATTAAATAGACCAAATGATATTACATCTGTTATTAGTTTCAGCATTTAAATATATATTACTCACATTATCTATAAATTATAATGTTACTTAAACAAATGTTTATATTATGAATTGAAGCTGAGTTCAAATCAATTAATGCATTAAATTTTAAAAGCTTCAAAATAGTACACAACAAAAATTGTTATGAAAATTTGGTTAATTATTTATCAACTTTTTTTTTACCGGTTACTCTTGGGAGCATAGGACATCCACTTGCCTTTTTCAGTGGACTCGATCGTTCGCCAACAACATAACCTCCTCCCAAGTTTGCTCGTTTTTTGCTAATTCGGCCGTAGCTTTTCGAAGCCAAGTGTTGCTGGATCGGATGCGCCTTCTAGTTCCTTGGAGGTTCCATTCTAGGACCATTCTTGTTATGTTAATTGGTGATTTATCCATCTCTATTTTCGACGCTTGATTTGGCTCATTACCGGTACTTTAATTGTTAATTGCCATAAGTCCCTATTACTGATGATAATGTCAGAATATTCTACATATGATTCTTTGGCACTTATTAACGAATACTAGGAGGTTTTGTTGACCTAAATTAATTTTTAATAAATTTAAAGAACCAACTCGTAAACGTTAAAGGTCCGATTTTCTAAAGAAAGCAATGTGTATAATTTTACAGCTATTTGTAGCTGAAAAAAATGCAAATTACACAAAATCTTATTTTTGCATATAAAATTACAACAAAATATTTTTAATTTTTATCATAAAAAAAGGGTTTAAATTTACTAATATCAAAAGTTGTATTATTATAAGTTAAAAATGTTTAGAAATTCTACAAGTTTTTTTAATATGAAATCAATCCAAATATGAAATGAAATCCAAACAAATATATACATGTTGTCCTGATTTCTCCATTTTTCTCCTAATGTTCCGAAATGTAATATGATATAAATTATACCAAAAGCAAAGTTTAAAATTTAAGAAAGTTTTAAATTCTTCATTTCGAACCACTATACAATTGCATACAATCTCCAAATTCATTACTAATATTCATCAAATTGAAAATAAGTACCAACATTATATTGATTTACCTGAACTTCAGTTCATAATGAAATCATAAATCAAAAAGATAGAAGATTTTTCTAGAAAATATTTTATTTCGTTATTATTAATTTCTACAAAAAAAAATTCAAGATTCTAGGACAGAACCATAAATTCCATCTATTTTCAATTGAAAATATGTTTTATGTGGTTGGATATTGCATATAATATGATTGTTAGCAAATGAACATACTTGTACTTCTCAATGCATATATATGTTATGAAATGTTTGCTTAAATGAGTTTTCTAATAAATTGTGCTCATAAACAATATTATTTATAAAACAAAAATAAAATGAAAAAATTTCATTAAATGCAAAATTTTTTTTCATTATCAATATTTTTGAAAAAATTTCATTTTAAAATCATTAAATATTTTTAATTACAATAGAATGTACATTTCTTGTTTCTCCAATTTTTTATATTCAATCTTTTTCTAAAAATTCTTATTTTCTTTTTAAACTTGTTCCAATATATGATTCCAATCCTTAATATTATATAATAAAAATTATGGGACCATATATTATTATATATATATGTGTATTTATATAGTATTCGTTGGTGTTATACCAACTTAAAAGAATATTTAAACCTCAATTAAAATTGAATTGCAATTTAAAAATTTAATATATATTTTAGATATGAAAATGATTTGAATAGTTGGCCGTAAACATGGTTATAATATACTCTGCGAATGACACTGTAAATAGCATTCAATATAATGTACAAAAAATATTTAATATTGTGCAGGATTATTGCAAGATATGGATATTAAAAATGAACTTCAACAAATGTGAAACCATGTTATTCCGTAATACGGTTGACAAAACTAGTTCAGACATTAGAAAAAATTGGCAACAATTTAAAATTAAATCGCCTATGTCAACTCTCGCAAACAAAAAATTCTTTAAATATCTTGGAGTTTAGTTACTTTGAAACTTAAACTTCATAGATCATGTAAAATACTCAATAGATAAAGGCAATAAATCCTTTATGGCAGCTAACAAACTCTTTTACAACAAAAATATTAGCAATAGAGTAAAAATTATATGCTACCAGACATTAATTAGGCCAAATCTTGTTGTGCAAGCTTAATGGAAAAAATACGTAAATTCGAAAGAAAGTGCATAAGAGTTTGTATTAATTAACATAGAAAGCCTGAGTCCGAATACAAGCATTTTTATTCTAATAAATAATTGTACAAGGAAGCCAAAATCATGAGAATAGATAATTTTATGATAAAATTAATCAGAAGTCATTTTGATAGAGCATTAAAAACTCCAGAAAATGGTTAAATATCACAAATATTTTACCACAATGAGGAGTACATTAAGAAGACCTTGCTCACGGGTTTTATAGCTCCTGAGCACTTCATCTTCTTAGACAAATATAGATATACTCAAAACCAAGATCATGTCCCTATACTATTTCATTATAGTAGACGGGTTAGAAATGATTTTACTTACTATACTAGTATATTAAATTTAACAATAAAAAAATCGAAATATTTTTAAATGTTAAAAATAAAAGAGTTGTTTGTTTACTTTTTTGTTACCTTTGTTTTGTAGGTTAAGATTTTATTAAAAAAAAAAAAAAGGGTAACCTAAATTTTAAAAAGTATTACAAGTCTTTTCAAAAGGCTTGGAAACTTTCAAATTGAGATTTATGAAAACTCGAAACTAATCATCTGAAAACTATGAAGACCAATACAAAAAATATCTGAACATTTAAGGAAAAATTTTAAAGTAAGGCTAAATAGGACTGAAACATTCTATAAAATAATTTTTTAAGGTCGGTGGACCTTCTTTCTCACTAAATTTTAAATTTAACAAAATTGAAAAAAGAAAATGATTAGATTTTGAATACTGAGCTTTGAGTATTTAGCAGCAACATTATAACAATAAAAGAATACTTTTAAGTTACAATCAAATACTTATTTTATAAAGTGCATAAAAATGTATGTGTATACTTTCATAAAAATTTTACAACAAAACGTTTCGATAATGATTGAATATTTTTCAGATCATTTACTAGACAATTGATTAATTGTCCACATGTTTATTTTTATTTATTTATTTATTTTTTAAAGTCAATATTATGCTTAGGTTTGTGACATTTAATAAGTATTCTTATTAAAATAAATTGCAAGACCAAAAGCGTTGAAGATTTCTAATAATAATTTTATTAGAAATTAAAGTAGATTTAACATTACCTATGACAATTTATATACACAATACACAAATCAATTAATTTTAGCCTGTGTTCACATGGTTGTAAAATAATGGGATTCGACTATGGCAAGTGACGTAAAGCAAATCTAAGAATTTTTTTTTAAATTGCCTCATTCCTACCAATGTGTACCATATAAAACGGAGATCAAACTTCACTGCTAGTCAAATGACTGCAGTTCCGGTTTTCCAAGATACAAAATTATTTAAGAACATAAGAATCTGAAAATTTCTTTGCAAAATGTTTAGGAAATGCCAATAATGAAGAATACTCTATTCACACTACGGGTCTATAACGTGTTAAAGCGATCGTATAACATGTTATAAAAATTTGTATTCACACTACAAAAATTGGAAGTTTTAATAAAAAAGTTTTGCTTGGTTAAAAAAATCATTCAAGACAATATTTAATCCATCAAGGTATATAAGGATCCAAGAATTCTTTAATAAATCGAAAAAAAATCTATTATACCAAAAAATTTAAATGGACAACCTTGAAAAATAACAGGATATGCTGAATAACTAGTTATTTTCATATTACACAGATTATTTTCATACAATATTTCTAGTTTCAAGACATTATAACAAATATATCACAAGTTAACGCTGATAACATGTTATAGACCCGTAGTGTCAATAGGGTATAAGCTTTATTTATAATATTTTTATAATGAGTTTTAAAGCTAATTTGAAAATCAAAATAAATTTCAAAGTTCTTTGTTGAGGTAACTTTAGGTAAACTAATATCATCTAAAAACAAATAGGACTAGATTGGTGTGTATAAGATATAAACATTTATTTACATTAAGAAGTAAGCAGTTATTAACGCACCAATTATTAAAGTTTTGAAGATCATTCAACATAAGGATGGTGTTATTGTAAGATGTAATCTTTTTAAAAATATCCATATCAGATAGAAGAAACATCATTTATCGTTAATATAAAAAGTAAAGGACCAAGGTAGCTATACCTTACTGCTTGATAGCTTCTCATGTTAATTGTTCGTTAACTGGGCTTTTTAAAACTTTCCTGATTTGTTATCAAAATAATAAATTTCTATCTTAATTTTAATCTAATAGTACCTTATGATAAGTTACGGATCATAATCATATGTTCTATATACTTTTCAATATTAAAAATCATGTATGTTATATAGTACCTCCGCTGTTGTAATCAAACTTATTTATAAGTAGTCCTATTCAGTCACTATTTTAGTCATACATCCGTATAAATAAATATCAAAAATTCGATTTGTAATTTGCTTTGATTTTTTTCAAACTTATTAAAAAAATTTATTTTTGTTGCCAGAATTCTTCATTTTTCATAATTTAGCATAATACAGCAGAGTTAATATTTCTCCCTAGTCTTAAGCCTTATACTATATATATGTACTTTTTACTATATATATGTAAACAATATATAAATATATATATACTTTTGCAAAAAACTGATTTTATTAAAATTTGTAACATGAAAAATTTTTTCAATCTCTTTCCAAATTCTTTTATATTATAAAAGTCTGAAATCTGATTATATAAATTTTAGATTAACTTTATCTGTTATCCATTTTTATTACAAAGAAGGAAATATTTTTTTTTTCCTTCCTTATGTCCTTCAGGAATAAAAAATTATGCAAATATTATGAGGAAAAAAAATTTATATAAGTTATTTTTATAATAATTTGCATATAATATTCAATAGATAGCAGATATATTTAAAATATATAATTTTAATTTTAAATTCAAAGAACTTATTTGATACAATAGTAAATAATTCTCATAAAAATAAAAGTATTGAGAACAACTATTGAGTGTTCTCACGAACACTCTAGAATTTCACTACTCTTCTTGGTCTAGAAATTATTTCTTTAACAGCTTAAAATTTAGTGAAGTTTATAAGTTTGAAATTTGGAAATTATGAAATTTTTGTATTAAGCTTATTTTATAGACCTTTCTAAATACTCTGTTTTTCTTTCTTAATGTTTGAACTATATGATATTTGCTCTGATGCTCTGAAAGTGTTTTTTTTTTATGATGAAGATGTCCAATTTCCTCTTTTGAAATATTTTTGGAGGAAATTTTGGGTTGTGACTAGGTGCAAAGCTTTTTATTACATACGAATCATCATATTATTACATTATACGTTTTCTCGAAAAAAAACCGTTTTAATTCGAGTGTTGGCTATGCCTGCCATGTCAGTAATGCATGTTATCAGACTATTTATATAGCTGTATGAATTGATTTTCTTATATTTTATTTAAGTTATTATATTTTATTTAATTTTCAAATATTATTAAGTTAATTAAATCTTGAACTTAAGAGAATGCTAATATCTTTAATATAGATTCGAAACTAAGACAAGGTTTGAGTATACTTTCTCTTTTAATTAAACATCAACAGATATCTAGCTTTTGGCTTCTGTCCTATATATTTTGAGAAGTATTGTTAAATGGAAAAACATATGGTTATTAATTCATATTACCAAATCTCGAAAATCTGACCAATGCGTAATGGTTAAGATACACATGCGAAGTGGTTAAGACGCCATATTTTAAATAGAAGGTGGTGCTCTAATTAATCCCCGATCAGATCATATCAAATTTCAAAATATCGTAAAAGTATATCGTAAAGTATATATCGTATAAAATGAATAAATAAAATAATGTAAAATAATAAATAGATAACTCTTTTCTATGATAATAGAAAATTTAGCATTAGTGTATTTATAATGAACGACTTAGTGGCCCGTACCGGCTTCTAATGTTGAGCTTAACAGTTAAGTAACAATGACACTTTTTAGTTGTTACTAAAAAACAAATAAATTCTATTTTTTAAAGGTGAAAACTAAATTTTCGCATTCTACGCTTTGACATGTTTTACGTTTTTGACATTTAGGTTTAGTATTATGGTTTATGTGAGAGCTAACTAAATGGAAAAGCTTGAAATGTATAAATAGCACAAATTTGGCCAACTTTCAACTTTTTTGTGTTTTTTATATTTTTGACATTTAGAAAAAGAAAAAATATGGAAAAAAATTTTAAAAATCAGTTTTAAAAAATCTAAAGTTTTAATGAAGCTAAAAATTTTTACATTTCAATTATTCTTATTTAATTTATTAATAAAGAATTTTGAAATTTGTATTGGATATGATTTAAAATATATAAATGTATTTAAAATACACTGCATTTTTTTTATCTCTTTGTTTACAATTGCTGTCAAAAGCGTTCATTACATACTGAAGATATCAAAAACACGAAAAGCATAGAATGCGTACATCAATTTTCCACCTTAAAGCTATAATATATATATATATAAAATATATATATTAAAAAAAATTTTGTTTTATCAGAGTTAATTGGGGCTTTTGTTACAATTAACGAAAATATCGACTTTAAAGTTCCCATTGGTACTGCTTCTTTTTTAAGGAGAACACAAAATTTATATTAGCGACTTAGTAAAAGGCCAGTGGTTAAATAAATTGCAGCCTAGTTTAAATTATTTAACCAATACCTTTTATACCCTGTTATAGGAATGATAAAGGAATAAAATACAAACTTTAATATGAAAAACCCAATTTTTTTTAACTGGGTATTTTTTTTTTGGAACAACTCCTTATCAATTCCATTTCAACTTTCATTTTAGTTTTTTATTTTAATAAAAATCACCAGAGATTTTTACTTAGAAGGCAAAAAAATTCCTTTCCTTGATGTAAAATTTTTGTTATAATTTTTTTAAGATACATTTTGAGTTATTCTCTAATATATGAAAAAAAAAATATCTTAAAAACATATAAAATACAAGAAAAATTTATTTTCAAAGAAAATCAAAAATTTTCTTTAAAAAGAACCCTTAGGCTCAACGGGTTCTTTTTTTTTTTCATCCCTTTTCTTTTACAACATATTACATAGGTACATAATATTATAATACTATGTAATAGTCACACTTTACCTAAATTACGTTTAGATATATACTTATATATATAAGTTTATATATTAAAAAATGTAAATTAAAGGTATAAAAATAAAAGTTACCAGATGTAAAAAAATTGATAAATAGAGCTTAAGTTTTTATTTAGATTTTAATTTTAATTTTGTTTTTTTTTCTATTTTCATCAACGTTCAGTTGACCAGTAAAATGAAAACCCTTAAAATAAAAAAAAAACAAAAAAAAATGTGTCAGGACTTAATGTCACATAATTTAAAGTCTTATAAACCCCAAATTACCGAAACAACTGAGAATTTTCTATTTTGGATTTTTTGTTTTTTCCTGTTGGATTAATGATAAATTTTAATTCCAAAGTTGAATGTAATGGTAAAATTGAAGGATGTGTATACCAATTTTATGCCATATTACCAAAAAAAATTTATTTTACTCCACTAAAGTACCCTATTATATGTATACATTTTTATATATATATACAAAATAGGAAGCATAGGTATTAAATAAATTTGTCAGATTATAAAAAAAAAACCGAAAAAAAGTAAAAGTGATTGGATCATATTCAATGAGTGATTTTGAATAATAGTAAAATTAGGAGAAAAAAAATGGGGGAATAAAATTTATTACACATATTAAATTTAAATTTTGCAACAATCAACATTAATTTTGAGAAAAAAAAAATCTTTAACAAAATCGTACTAAGCGTTTTTTTACTTTCCAATTTTTTTTTCTGTAATGAGTTCGGAAGTTAAAAATCTAAATTTAGATATTATGATTTACTTTAATATTTAATTTTTGTAACTTATAGACCGATCCAACTTTCACCATTTTATCACTTTCTTTTTAATTAATTAAACTAGAAAAAGCCTTTTTCACATTAAATGAAATCGATATTTTATTTCTATAGAATGATTAAGATATTTATTTTAAAGACGACAGTCATTTAAAGTGGTTTTCGGTATTTGCGTGTTGCCTTCATACCATTGCGACGTGTTGAATCCCCAAATTCCCAAAATTTTTTATTTATGAGTAATAATTTTTAGTTTGTAATATTAAATGTTACGTTATAAATTGGATTGCTAAGGTGATTTGTAAAACTTGTATACAGTACAGATTTGAAGTTTGAAATAGAACTCTCTCAGTTAATAAGCTGTGTACTTATCTCCTAGCCAAAATAATCAGTAGTTTATCACTCATATTTTAGTATTACTTTTAAAGTTTTAGACTGGTTAAAGAGAGGAACTCTCAAAATTTTTTTAACTAAATAATTTGACTAAATCTTTAAGGTAAGTTAGATTATTAAATCATACTAATTAGAGGTTCATTTTAGTATTTGAATTTCATGAAAAATAAAGCCAAATCCATTATATAATTTTAATACTTTTCATAAACAACTCCAAAAAAAAATTTTTAATTAAAAGATTTTGTTTAAAAATTTAAATATATTCTTGATATCTTATTACTTTCTCGAGTCATTCTTTCATCATTTTCCGAGACAACGACGAAATCTCACGATAAGAGAACAAGCTTCAATTTTACTTTCTTATCACAATTCTAGTAACAATTTTACCTACAGTGTTATAATTTTTTTAAGTTTTAATATTTGACATAAATATTAGATTAGCTCCAGAAGTTGAATACATAAATCAAGTAAAAAGTTAATTTCACGTATACATAATCCCATTGCATTAGTTAATGGAATTACTTGATATTGTATTAAATAAAGTTATTAGTGTGAAAATTAAAACTTGATAAACTCTCTGTAATTTAAAAAAATAAAGAAATTAAAATCAAAAAGCTATTTAAAGTGTTTGAACTTATTTGTTAATATCTACATGTGATGACTACACTACACAAATTTTCACCGAACTTTCGAACCGAACTTTCACCGAAGAAATTAACACCGAACTTTCCAACTCTTCAGCTTTAAATAATTATATTATAAAATCTTTTAGTCGTCTGACATTGATAGTGTTGAAAATCCTAAAAGGGGGTTTTGACTAAAGACTATTTAAACCATAATTTTCAGTGCAAACTATAAACATTTTTTAATATTACAATAAAATTCCTTTATGATATCCAAACAAAATATCAATAAGTATCTATTGGATACTCTTTATTTAAATTATTATTCAACGAAAAAGAAACTTTAACATATGCGTATAATATATGCAATTTCTTCATTTTTTTTCTGGGATCACTTTCCAAAAAAAAAAAAAAATTTTTATTTTCTGTCATATTTTCTTACATATTTTTTATGATTGAAAATTTAAATTTGGCAAAAAATTCTTGTTATTAGATAAAGAAATACTGCATAAATTGAAAGTTTTTTTCAAAATGATAGAAAGAAAAGATAAAAAGAAAATTTCCAACATTTGAAATGTATTAAGGATTTTTTTTTTTATATTAAAGATTTTCCAAAATAAATCTTTAAATTCACAAGAAATAAAAAAAAAAATTAAAATATGTAGGGTTTGGATTGATTGAATAAAAGAAAACTAATTCATTTTCCAATTTTTCTTATTCAAAAATTTTCAACATTCGGTATAATTTTAAAAGAATTTTATAACAAGTAAGAAAAAACCAAGGGTTTATAAAAAAGCCCATTTTTATTCTTCCATTCTAATGGGGAAAATCCAATGAACGCTTTGCTTGCTTCGCATGCTTATTTTTTTCCGATTATAGATATCTCCGTATATTTTATAAACGTAAACAAATGACAAGATCGCTTGTGTACTTCATGTAAAGAAATTTTGAATTTAAAAAATGTAATTCTCAAAATTGAATGTCAAAAGTGTAAAAAGCAAGCGAGTAATTGAAAATTTTTCAATTCAAAAAAAATTACATATGGGTGCAGTTATATGAAAAAACGGATTTTATTACGGCCGTCCTAGCGTTAGAAGCAAACGAGGCATGCAAAGCGTTTATTATGTTTTCGCCTTAAGTTTTGGATACAATGTGTGTCAAAAGTTTTTATATTAGTTTTTTAGAAATTTAGAATGGTTAGAAATTTATTAGTATGTACCATATAAAAAATTAAAAAAGATCAAGGGAGACATTCTAATAAATTAATTCAAAAAAAATTTCACAAATATTCAAGTTGCATGTTTAAAAATATTTAATTTTTAACGCCTTACAGCTCGTATGCGTGGAGGGCCATACTAATTTTTTAAGATCTTACATCTCCAAAAAAATTTCAATATTTTCAAATCAAACCATTTAAAAGGTATAAAGGGTCAAAAATTTTACAAGAAATTGTATAACGGTAAAATAAAGTTCCGTATTTCAACCCTATTAAAATTTGAATTACATATAACTATTATTTATAAATTAATGAAAAAGCTTACGTTTAGTGTTTTTAGATTAAAAGTATTACATATGTGTACATATATAAATTTTGTTATAACAATTCAAATATAAAGCTTTATTTTTACGAACTTTTAAAGTTTTTAGCTTCATAAAGTGTAGGGCTATAAGAAAAGATTTTAATTTTTTTTGGCAAATACCTACCCACAGCCAAAATTTTTTTTATTTTTATTTCCAACGGTATAAAAGTTTTGTAAACATACTGACGAACGGACGGATAGAGAGAAATAAATATATAGATACAATTTTTTTTTTTTAATTTTTGAAAATGTGCTAAAATGTAAACTTCTTTTCCATTTAGTATCTTCCAGATACTACACATAAAATATTTTCTTCTTTTTTACGTTTTCAATTTTCAAGAAAATAAATTTCTCTAAATTTACCTAAAGTATTATTAAATTTGAAACTATATAAAAGAAATTTATTAAGAAGTATTATTATCTAAGAAGTCTTTGAAATTAGTTTATTAAGACATTTTATCTAAAGTATTATATATTAAAAAAAATGTTTTTTTCACTGAATAAGACGACATATAAAGCATTGACATGACTATTATATATTGAAAACTAGCTAATACCCGGTGCGCGTTGCTGCGCCTCTCAATGGAGGTTTAATTGAAGTTGATGTTACTGCAAAAAGTTAACACAAAAATTACACTCGGTTTACACATGTAAATTTTGAAATGTATGAAAGCAATCTTTTTAAAATCATTTTTCTAGGATTGTTCTAGTAATTTTTGAAACTTTCTGTAATTCAAAGCAGTACAAACTACTTTCCAAATTTTGACGTAATTTACTTCCAAAAATTTTTTTTCGAAAAATCGTAGGACCGACTCTTAACAGACTCAACTCTATTTTCAAGTTGCTTCACACATATAAAATTTGAGGTTAACCGGTCAAATCGTTTCTAATTTAGGGTTAAGTAACGCAAAAATCTATTAAAAGCCACTGTGCCCCACTGGGTTAACGGAACTACACTTTCTCTTTGGGCAAAGCAGTATTGCGCAAAATTGAACGTAATTTGCTTCCAAATCACTCAATAAAATTTTTTGAGGCTTTCTTTTTAGCCAAAGCAATACTTCGCAAATTTTGACAATATTATCTTCCAAAATTATTTTGACCAACCGTCTGGCCGACATAGGTTAACAAATTCCAAAACTTTTAATAGTGTCAACTCAATTCTCAAGGAGCATCACGTATACAAAATTTGAAGTCAATTGGTCAAACCGTTTCGAATTTAGAGTAAAGTATTGAAAAAACCTATAAAAAGCTGTTGGGCCGCAATGGGTTAATGGAACTCAACAAAATTTTTTTGTGGGTTTTCTTTTTAGCCAAAGCAGGATTTCATAAAATCGGACAATTTTTTGGATTTTTTTTGACCACCCGTTGGCCCGACATGGGTTAATAAATTCCAAAACTGTTAATAATGTCAACTCAATTCTCAAGGAGCATCACGTATACAAAATTTGAAATCAATTAGTCAAACCGTTTCGAATTTAGAGTAAAGTATTGAAAAAACCTATAAAAAGCTGTTGGGCCGCAATGGGTTAATGGAACTCAACAAAATTTTTTTTGGGGCTTTCTTTAAAGCCAAAGCAGAATTTCGTAAAATCGGACAAAATTTGGATCCAAAATTTTTTTTGACCACCCGTCGGCCCGACATAGGTTAACAAATTCCAAAACTTTTAATAGTGTCAACTCAATTCTCAAGGAGCATCACGTATACAAAATTTGAAGTCAATTGGTCAAACCGTTTCGAATTTAGAGTAAAGTATTGAAAAAACCTATAAAAAGCTGTTGGGCCGCAATGGGTTAATGGAACTCAACAAAATTTTTTTTGGGACTTTCTTTTAAGCCAAAGCAGAATTTCGTAAAATCGGACAAAATTTGGACCCAAAATTTTTTTTGACCACCCGTCGGCCCGACATGGGTTAACAAATTCCAAAACTGTTAATAGTGTGTACTCAATTCTCAAAGAGCATCACGTATACAAAATTTGAAGTCAATTGGTCAAACCGTTTCGAATTTAGAGTAAAGTATTGAAAAAACCTATAAAAAGATGTTGGGCCGCAATGGGTTAATGGAACTCAACAAAATTTGTTTTGGGGCTTTATTTTAACCCAAAGCAGAATTTCGTAAAATCGGACAAAATTTGGACACAAAATTTTTTTTTACCACCCGTCGGCCCGACATGGGTTAACAAATTCCAAAAGTGTCAATAGTGTCTACTCAATTCTCAAAGAGCATCACGTATACAAAATTTGAAGTCAATCGGTCACACCGTTTCGAATTTAGAGTAAAGTATTGAAAAAACCTATAAAAAGCTGTTGAGCCGCAATGGGTTAATGGAACTCAACAAAATTTTTTCTGGGGCTTTCTTGTAAGCTAAAGCAGAATTTCGTAAAATCGGACAAAATTTGGACCCAAAATTTGTTTTGACCACCCGTCGGCCCGACATGGGTTAACAAATTCCAAAACTGTTCATAGTGTCTACTCAATTCTCAAAGAGCATCACGTATACAAAATTTGAAGTCAATCGGTCAAATCGTTTTCATTTTAGAACAAAGAAGTTTAAATACTTGCACCACAGCCCCAATTTGGCGGTCCGTTAGAGCAAAATTTTTGGGCCACGATTTCTTTCCGTACCCAAAAACCCCTATATACAAATATTCATGAAAATCGACTGGGCAGTTTAGGAGTCTATTCGCTACAAACAAACAAACAAACAAACAAACATACAAACAAACAAACAAATAAACAAACTTTCGCTTTTATATATATAGATAGATAGATGATCATTCAAAATCAAGGTTTGATTTTATCGCTCATGAGCTCTCATACAGTGCTCGGTATATACAATTTATTAACAAAAAATTTCAAAAGACTGCTCGTATCGAGCAATACAAATAAAAATTTTTGTGTTGTATCTCTCAAGAGTTTGTTTACAAGTAATCATAAACAGCTCTTGTACAGTTTTATTCTTATTTTTTATTTTTATGTTCTGCTCTCAAAGAGCGAGACGCAATAAAAAATTTCTTATAATACTTTGGTTTATACGAAAAAAAAATTTTGTTTGCTCTTGCTCGCAGAGCTCATTTCTTTTTTTTTTTATATTGCTCACCAAACAAAGAGCCCATATCTTGTTGTTCTTTATGTTGCTCATGAAGAGCGAGCCAATTTTTTTAATTTTAATGCTCTATACTTTGTGAGCCTTTCAAAAAAAAATTTTTAAGTGCTCGCTTTATAGGTTTAATATTCTATATTTTTGTTTGTTATTGTCGAAAAGAAATAAGAATTTTTTTCTTTGTGACAATTTTTTGGTTTTAGAATTATTATCGCTCGGCGTGTGCGTATGATTTAATTTTTTTTTTTAAATATAGATTATAATTTGTTAAAAAAAATTTAGTAATATTATTATATTTAGTACTAATTAAATTGTTTTTTCTTATATTGGTTTTACTGGTTTTTGAATTTGCAATCAATTCCTTTGTAAGTTGTTATGCGTTTTAAATCGTATGCAAAGAAACTTTTAATATTTAATTTCAAATAATAAGGATGCGAAAAATAATTAATAAGGCTATAATTAATAAGGTCGATTTCATATATTGGTAGATGATATAATTCTGATATTTTAAATTATTTCAAAATTATTTTCGAATATTGTAGGTACCTAGTAGGTATAAACCAATTCTAAAAAACAAATTCTGCTTTCTTCCAAAACTATGGTCTGTAAAAGCTAAAAGAAAAAATTTAAACATTTTGTTTTAAAATGAAATAAGTAGCTACTCGAATTTAATTTTTGTGTTTCGTTGAATCATTTAATTTTTTTTCCTATTTTTAATATTTTAAGAATTGAAATTTTGCTAATTTTAAACACCTATAACTTGAATACCTGTCCAAATTTTTTAGTAATATACAAAATTTAAATCTACATCATTACATTTCAACATATCTTAAACGTTTTTCTTAAAATTAAAATGGGTTCGTTAAATTGTCTCTTAGTTTTAACCATTTTTGCTTACATAATTAAATTTTAAGTAAAATTCAAAATTTTAGTGGAATTCACAATTTAATTCCTAGAACCTAAAAAAATGGAAAAGTGGGGGTAGATCGGGAGGTAGGCAGCCTCGAGAACTTTCATATAAGTTTGCTTATATTTTCGCATTGAAGCTCCAACATTATATTCCGCACTTGTTAACAGGTTTTCTTGAGTGCATTAAATTATATTCTAAGTATTGATTTCACTATTCATAATTATTAATAAATTGATGAAATAACTAAATTATAATACTCTATAATACTAATATTATAATTTATTTTTATGTATATTTTTATAAAAATAAATCATAAAATACTCAGTAAGAACCCTTATGTAATTTTGAAAATGTGCTTTTTTAAAAACCCTTGGTTTTTGTCATCACTTGTTAATTCTTTTGTCTCTAATTTCAAGCAAATCCTAAACAAAAGTTTATATTTTAAATGCCTATGAGCTTGCTATGTGTTCGTAGGTATAATACTTTTAAATAATAAAGTAATCGTATTATGTATTGTTGTAGTATATAATTCACTATTACATTATATAGTATAAAAAAACAAATACATTCATAATAAATATTTACGACACTAAAAAATATAAAAAGCATTATCTAATTCTATATCAGAGCTTTATAAATTTATAATTTAGGTATACTCATTTTCAATGAGCATTGCTTTAAAATAATTTGCTCTATTTTACTTATGTAAATTACTTCATATAAAACTATTGCTTCTACTCTCGACTCTCGTGAACTTTTACTTAAATTTAAATGTTACGCTCTGAAAGAGTGAGTATACTAACATTTTTTTTATTGAAGTAAAAACAGAGAAGTAAAAAATAATTTTTATGCTCAAATACTATGAGCAAGAGTGTTTGTTTGTAAATTAGATTCACAGATCTGTGAGATTTGATAAGATTATTTATACAATCAGCTCATGCTTTACTTTTATTTTAATTTTTTGTTTTTGCTCTTATGAGCAGGAGCTCTTATTTTAAAAATAAAGCTCGTGCTCATGCGAGACTTTCAAAAAATGAGCTCGAGAGCTCTCGTTCGAGCAATAAAATCAAACACTGTTCAAAATAATATATGTATATTAAATTTTTAAATAAATTTTTGTATTAAAATTTTTTAAGTTTATAAACTTATGTATATAAACGAACGCGACGGCTGCGGCTCGGGTGCTATCTGCGAATTCCACGCCGCTTTCCTGTCGAGTCTTTGTGTGTCTATCCGAAATCGGACACTATTTTCCACAATATATAAACTTCCAAAAATATATGTATGAAAAATATTTATGAAAAACATTACATACACTAATAAATTATGTTAATAACATTTGCTTTATCTTTTAAATCAACTGCCTTTCAAAATATTCTAAAAATCGTGAAAAAATCAACCCAACTGTTGAGTTTTCCATCGCTAGCTGTTTTAAAATTTGGAATCCCTTTTTAATATCTATTGGCTTAAACAAAATCTATTGGCTTTTTTATATCTTTTGGCAAGCCAAAACTAAAAATTAAACTGTTTAAATAAACAAAATATATTTGAATTAATATTAAACAAAAGTGTATATATATATATATATATATACGGGGACTTTTTTTTATGGGTTTTTTGTCACATATTGGTCTCATGGGACTTTTAACGATAAGACATCTGACATGTCACCATTTATAACTTTCAATTACCATCTATAATCTTATTTAAAATTCATAAATTAGTTGGGAATATCTTCTACTGAAATATTTAAATCCATATCTAGGAACATTATTAACAAAACTGAGCTCAATGGTAGACTTTTTCAAAACAAAGTTTAAGAGTATATGTGCATATTAATTAAAATATTCTGTATGAAAGCCTAGTCCGCCATTCAATGTATAGAATTCGAACATATAGAAACTAATATGTTTGAAATATTTTTTTTGACAAATCGTTTTTGCAATATCCATAACCAACGGCGAATCTTTGAATTTACGTTCTGAAAGAGTACAAGCAATAAAATACTTTTTTCTCTGATTTTCGTTAGAAAATTGTATTGATCTAATTCAATTATATTACATCCTAAGTGTATTAATAATTTAAATGAAATAATTGTAATATTTAGATATACAATGGCGCTCAGCCGTATAATAAACTCTGTCATTAACAGAGTTTAAACTATGAGTTTAAGTGAATTACTACTAATTCTCAACTGAAATACTAAGGCGGTTTTTAAACGTAATGTTTAATAGGAATACACACAAATTACCACAAATTTTTTTTTGAAATTTTAATTTCTCAACTAATAAATATAATTAAAATTTATTTCTTGCTCTTTTAGTAAATATTTTACTTTAATATTCTTTTACAGAATTACGAACTTATATTTAATGCAGAATTAGAATTTTTTAAAAGGTGTCAAAGTTTAAATAGAAGATCCTTAAAAACTTTTTAAACTTCAAACTTAAGATTTCTGTATTAACTTATTCATTTTTGATGTCAATTCCTTCTCTAGAAATCTTGCCTTTAAGTTGAAGTGATAGAGTAAGGTACAGACATTTTAAAATAAAGGTTTTAACATAATGTTAGATGCAAATATAATGTACATTTAATTTGAATTAGTCCATCTTCAAGAATATAATCTTTCAAGCTTGGAAAAGTGTCTTTCGATTGACACAACTTTCTTTACAAAAAACAAAAAAGCAGCATGGAGCAATAATGGACAAGTAATTGATTTTCTAAAATGCTGGAAATTATATAATTATTTTTAGAAACATTTGTTTCCCTATTGTTTCCAAACAAATTTTAAACAATCTACTCTCTTTGTCTTTATTCATTCCATTTACATTATCAATTTAAACAATAAAACATTATTTAAAAATGTTTAGTATACTCGTATGACTATAGGTCAAAAAGCTTTACTCGTACTAAATTTGCTATTATCTACGTTAGAACGCAAAAGCAGGGTAGATGGGGGTAGATATCGACGCAAAAGTTGGATCGGATCATACTCGAAAATAAATCAATTTAGTTATGTACATCCTTCCCCACGATAACTCAAAAAAAATAAAGGATAATAAAAGGATAATGATAAAGCCGTTATCGCTATTAAAATTCAGTCAGTTTGCTCCACGGCCATACAACTTCTTTTTTTAAATGACCATTCCTCTGTATATGTTGAAGTTGAGTGTAGAAATTTTACCAAAATTAAAGTTGGTTGGTATACTAGAGTGAATTCGAATAGCTGTCATACAACTTCGTTTTTTATATGAGCATTATTCTATACTTAATGAAGTTGGGTGTCTGGCATTTTGTCAAACATACTTTAGTTAAAGGCCAAAATTTGTACAAAATTTGGTTGGTTTACAGCGGTGGGTTCCAGTAGCTGTCATAACACTTTTTCTTTTATATGAGCATTACACTATACCTAGTAAAGCTGGATGTCTGAAATTTTGTCAATAGTAGTTAACTGTAATGGCCAATATTTGAATTAAAAAATGCTGGTATAGGGAAAGAGGTTCAAAAAGCTGCCTTTCAACTTATATTTTCTTTTGGATGATATATGACTTTCTAATCGGATGACATAATGTCGATATTACAGTCATATGAGTATCCCAGAGTTGACAAAGTTCATTATACCCGTGCATACATATATGAACATCGGGTATATTAAAATTACTCCTCCGTTTGTAACGCATCGATCTAGACGAGCTAGATATAGTGTCAAGGGTACGTATCGGCTCAGAATCGAAAAATTAGTCGATCTAGCTATGTGTGTCTGTCCGTCCGTCCGTGTGTCAGCACGATAACTCAAAAACTGAAAGGGCTAGAGTCTTGAAATTCACACAAAGTCATTTTTAGACAATTTCTAGGTTCCCTATTGTTTTTGGTTAAATCGGACCAAGGCTTCGGGGAGCTGCCATACAACTTTTTTGCACCAATATGAATTTCTTCAAAACTAATTATACTACGGGGATAAAAATTACACACGGTTAGTTTTATAATCACTCCGGCACTTATATGAAGTTTCAAAATATTAGGGCCCCATTTTCGGGGGGCTGCCATACAACTTCTTTGCACTAATATAAATTTCTTCAAAACTAATTATACTACGCGGATGAAAATTACACACGGTTAGTTATATAATGAATCGAGCACTTATATGAAGTTTCAAAATGTTAGGGCCCCATATTCGGGGGGCTGAAATACAACTTCTTTGCACCAATATGAATTTCTTCAAAACTAATTATACTACGAAGCTGAAAATTACACACGGTTAGTTATATAATGAATCGAGCACTTATATGAAGTTTCAAAATGTTACGGCCCCATTTTGGGGGGCTGCCATACAAAGTTTTCGATTCAATAACTGCGAATCTAATGAAGCTACAAGGTTAAAATTAAAATTGGGCAGGTAAAGTAATAGGGCAAGTTAGTTGGCAAAGTTGGACATCACTCGGACCATCGGAATTTTAGGGTGGGCCATTTTTTTTTTTTTTGTTTTTTTTTTTTTTTTTTTTTTAAGCTAAAGTTATGGGACAATGAATGAAAATTTTGTTTTATGTTTTGTGATTTTTTTTTTTTTTTTTGTTAATTTTTTTTTTTTTACGTCAAAATTATGGAGTAATGAGTTAAATGTATAAGTAAGTATATTACGGTTTATTTTATACACCATAGTGGGTATGCACGGGTATCTAAAAGTTGACAAGGGCAACTATAATCTTCCTCGTTTTTCCTTGTTTTTAATAACATAACAGTAAAATGTATGTAAAAACACCATTTCAAATAAAACGCAATTATAAATATTTATATTAACATAAGTATATGTTTGTAAACAGTTTCATGTTATTAAAAAAAAATTTTTAACAAAATAGAAAACAATGAAAAGAAAAGCATTTAACAAAATGGCGAAAAAAATAAGTATAGGTGCCCATTCAAATAAACTGAAAATAATTATCTTCCGTCTTCTTCCAAAAAAAAATAAAAATTTACCATTAAAATGAAAATACGATTATTAACAGTGAAATAAAAACTTTTCCTATCCAAAAAAAAAATTACGGAAATAAAATGAAAAAAAATATTAAATATGACAGGAAATGTGGAATTTTTTTTTATTTTTATTATGTTTTTTTTTTGCTTTCTTTCAAAATTGAGGCATAAAATAACATAAAGGCAAACAAAACAGAGAAAGAGATATAAATTACCAAAGATAGGTTCTTCTCTTCCCCAAAGAAAATTAAAGCTAACAAAACATCAGGGGCAAGAGAAATAAGTATCATCCTGTACTCGAATAATTTTTTTTACTTGTATGAACGTATGTTCAAAGAAGATATTAAATTTGCCATTTTGTTTGTGACCCACAGGGATATGATTCGGTTCAGAATTGAAAAGTTAATTGATCTAGCTATTTGTATGCGTCCGTTCGTCCGTCCTTCGGCACGATAACTTAAGAATTAAGGAGCTAAGATTCTGAAATTTTCACAAATTTTTTTTCATACAAGAACGTCTTCGGTATTGATATCCAGCTATTTTACCCAAACGGTTCGATTAGCTGCCATGCAACTTTTTATATCAAAACTACTTTATATTTAATAAAACGGTGTATTGGTAATTTTGTTATTTCCTAGTTTTTTCTTAGGAAATAGAATCCTCATTAACACTCAAAGAACTAAAAGTTTCCCCTAATTAGTGGAACTTTCCTCCTTAGGAAATTTGTTTCTAGTTAATGAGATTTTTTCTCCTTCAGCAAGTGCATTTTAAAATTTTTATTTTCTTTCTTATTGTTTTCTTTAGACATTTCTATTTTATACATTAAATTGTATCTAAATTTTTAACACTCTTAACAAGAAAACAGTAAAACTAATACTTGAATTACATTTCGTGTCATGGTTTTAATTGTAAGAATCTAGTTATCCTTACTTTTTTAACTTTAGTTAGAAATATTAAATAAAAACGAGGAAGTGTATAGTAGAGTAGACTATGTCAACTCTGGGATACCCGTATGATCGTAACATCAACATTATATCACCCGGTTGATTACTTTTGACAAAATTTTAAATACATAACTTATTAGGCTTTCAGATATATATGTACAAAAAAAATATAAGTTGAAAAGCAGTTCTTCGAACCATTTTCACTGCACCAACTTTATTTTATTCAGAAGTTGGTTATTAAAGGTAACTATTATTGACATATAGTAATGCCCAAATAATAAAAGAAGTTGTATGGCAACTACTCGAAACCACTGCACTACCCCAACTAAATTTTACACAAACTTAAAATAGCCATAAAATTTAACTACTTTTAGCAAAATTTCAAATATCTAGCTTTACCATGTATAGAGTTTGTTTATAGAAAACAAAAAGTTGCATGGTAGCTACTCGAACCCGTGGAGCAAACTGGCTGGATTTCGATAGCGATGACGAATTGCATAAAAATGAATTTGTAAAAATTTCAAAATCCTAGCTACTTTAGTTTTTGAGTAATAGTGGGGACGGGCGGACGAACATACGTAGATTTAGCGATTTACTTTTCGATTCTGATCCGGTCCATACCTCTCCTTATCCACCTTCCCTTTTTTCTATGCGTCACAAACGAAATAGTTTGTGACAAATTTAGTATACCCTTTTGACTTAGAGTCATGCAATTTAATTAAATTTTAAAATTTTTCTGATTACTTTATGTATTTTCAATTTACTTCTAATTTTAGCCCAACTATAACTTTAACAGCATCCATTTGCAACTTACTAAATACTAAACATAACAATTTAATTCTAATAATGTTTCTAATTTTAAAAGATATTAAATTAAAAGTTTTACTTAAGGTATAAATGCCTGAAATTGTATAAAATAAAATGACATTCGCTGTTGATAATTCATTTGATTTATAGCCTCTATTTATTGTTTGAATTTGTTTTATTTTTTAATTGAAAAATAAATAAATAAAAAAAAAATTTTTCTGATATATTTTGTTTGCGATTAAATTTTAGATATTCTATACAAATTTTTCTACAATTTTTCATTAAAATGTTGAAAATCACATCTGGTACCTATACTATGCAAAATAAGAAAAGTATAGTTAGACGAATTTATAACTTCGGGGCACGTCTGCTTTTCAACAAAAAAAAAAAAGTAATAAATTGTCAAAATGATTCTTTAAGAATAATAATAGTTGTTAAAAGTCTGAGACTGCCGGGTGTTTCACTATATGAAAGCAGTTTTTTTCTATTTATAATTCCTTTTTCTGGTCATTTCATCCGAATTAAATATTTAACTTTCATTTTAAATTCATGTGTGAATTCATAATGCGTTTCTTAACAGCTTGAAGTGATTAATTTAAAACAAAAGTAGCTTATGCAAAAGTTAAATTATGAAATTTAAATATCAAATATTAAAAATTTTTTTTTCAGATATTGAGAAAAAAAAATTTTTAAATAAATTCAAGAAGATCAATGTTAAACGATCTGAAAACAACGCGTTTATCTTACAAAAGTATATAAAACACGAGGGTTTTAAACAAAATCTTGAAACGGCAGGGTGACACAGTGGTTAGAGTGCCGACCTTTCATGAGAAAAGCCTGGGTTTGAATCCCAGTGAAAGTTAAAAAAATTTTCTGATTTTCGACTCAACCTAGGTTCCATTCGTCATTGGACGATGGTAGCTTAATCAATAATTAATAATTAATATATCTTTAATAGAAAATACATTAATATAACAATATAAACAATGGCAAAATAAAAACAAATAATTTAATTGAATAATATAACTCACAGATATAAAATACCATATAATTCAAATACAAAATATTCCAACATAAACAAAAATAGAATTGTAAAAAATCTAAGACATTCCTACATGTTATAAGGCCTGGTACTATCTCATGTTTAAATTGTATGCGTAATTCATTAACACAAATATAATATGACCTCCTGTTCCAACATGTACCTATGGTATAGACAGGCTTATTAGCCTAACAGTTGAACAGTTGCCGCTTAAAAATAAAACAAAATAAAATTGTCTGTGGCATGGGAAAAGAGCTTTATTATTTGCGAAAAATCGAAATGGCTTATTAAAAGACGGAAGGATTTCATAAAAAAATTTAGCTAGTTGAGAGATTAGCTTATTATTAAGTTGGTTAACTTTAAAAAAAGAACTCCTGGAAGACCTCTGACACAAAAACAGCTGGCAAATGACTATATAGCTTTGTTCGGGAATGTCGATTATCTATATATAACCATTTATATGAAATATGTGTATCCGCCCGCCCAGCCTTAATTATTTTGTCTACGTGTTATTAATTAAAGCTTTTTCAGTTAAAAAACGGTGTTTCTCAAGCGTTGCTCCTCAAGCGAAATTTTAAAATTTATAAGCATAACTAATTAAATATGAATCCTTATATATCCTATTATAGTTATTCAAATATGAATCCGAATCTCTCTAAAACTAAATTAACTGAGGAGAGCATAATCACTGATATATTTCTTGTAACAATTCGGTATTAATTTACTTATCTAAATATAAATTTCTATAGTTTACTTCACTTTAGTAAATATTTACTACATACATACATAATACAAACATTGTCAAAAGAACTTACATATTTTTAAATTGTCCATGTTTCTGAGTTATTTAAAAAATTATTTTAAAATAAATTTTAAACTATTTCAACACTACTGCATTGTCTATAGTGAGTTAGTACAATCAGTTTGCATTTTTTGTTCTCTTGTGCAATTCATAGTTTTTCAATATTAAATGGATTTTTTTTTTATATGTTATATAAGTTTTATAATTTAGAAAAAGACAAAATATTTTTTTATTCATCATTTCAGAAGAAGACATTTATTTTTTTTCTCTGTAATTGTTTTTCTTATTTTTATACTCTGGTGAATTTGTAGTAAGTTTTTATAAATACAATACTTGGTATCGTGTGTAACATTTGGTTGATTTTTATTTATTGGTCTTTGTTTTATTTTTTATGTGATTTTTGTTTTTTAATAAAAAAATAAAAAAAAGTAAAAAATAATGCAAATATTTTTAAACTGACAGAACTAATACTTTACACATTGGGATTTATTTTTCAATATTTAGTGTTAGCTGGAACTTATATGTCACATAAATTACAGTATCCTATAAAAAAAAGTTTACATTTCTCAAAAGTCATAACTATTATAAAATACTTATTTTTTTTACAAAGGATCCATTTATGAGATATAAAGTTTGATTTAAAAATGTTTATTAGTATATTAAAATATTATAAGTTTATAAGTATATTATTGAATTTCAACAGTTTTTTGTGAAATTAAAGTATTTTAGAATTTTTTAATTAATAGTTCATGAAATATATAAATGGTAGGTTTTCGAATATCTTAAAGATAGATATTTGTAAGCTACTTGAGAGCTAAGTTGCATGAGATTTGCTTAGGACATAGTTATAATATAGTATCCACCTATTGCATAGAGTAAAAAATTTTAAATTTTCTAAGAAAAATTTATTCCTGTAATATATTAGGATGAATTAAAATTTTTAAAATACCCGTATGAAAATAGATCAAATGTACCATACCGTTTGTAACATGTTATGGAGAGAAAAAAGAGCTAGTGTATACAAAGACTCAAGTGAATGGATCAGATTGGAATCGAAAAGTAAATCGATATAACTATTTGGGTTCGTATATTGGTCCGCACGTTAATTAAAAGAGAAAAAGGCTAGGCTTCTGAAATTTTGAAAATTTAGTTTTTCTCAAGGGATTCGATTTATACAATTTATTTTTTAATATGTTCATTATTCTACATTTAGTAAAGCTGGATATTTATAATAAAAGGACTATTATAATATCAGACAATACTGACTATTGTCTCGTACAACAGAAAAAATAAATCTCAATTGCCAAAAGTAGTTAAAATTTATGGTCAAAGTTAGTTAGTCCTGTGCGGTGGGTTCAAGTAGTTGTCATACAACTTTTTTTAATATGAGCATAACTAATGATTATTTGAATATTCCAAAACCATCCAAAGTTTTTCCAACTTTTGAACATAAAAATTTTTTTATTTAAATTAATATTTTATTATATCTTGTTAAATGCATTATTATTAGAGTTTTAACTGTTACAAACCTCAGTTTTGTTCAATACTGTATAACAGAAACAGATAATATTCGTATATAATTTGTGTGCAAACATTTGATTTATTTTATTTTTAAATTAAAAACAAATCAAAACAACAACAAAAAAACTAAAAAAACAAAAAAAAATCTCAACAATGTGGTGAAAATTTATTCAGATCAGTTTTTTATTTCATTATTTATTTTATATTTGTTTTGATTTTTATTTGGTTTCCAGCTGGAATTATCCACTTTCTTCTTTCTTCAAGAAAACAAAAACTCCTTGCAGCCTACTTTTAAAAATATCCTGCTACAATATTGAAATTTATTGGTTTGCTATATATAATAAATCCTTGGATTTTTATGTTTTTGTGATTTAAACCGAAAGGGATTATGTAAATCTATTCTCTAGCACGATATGGGCATATGTATTACATTCGTATAAATATATATTTATGTATATATAATATAAAATATATGTTTTAAAATTGTAAGTAGGTGGTATTGTCATAATTTTAAGAAAAAATAATAAACAAATATTATTATTACAAAATTTTTTCACATTTACCATAGTACCAGAAGAAAGAATTACCCATTGAAAAGAAATGACGCCTGCATTATGTATGTAATATGTAAACATTTACATATACATGTAGTTTAATATTCAAATTGTTCTTTAAAATAAACAAAATAAAAATATATTTCTGAAAATATTTTGAATAAAAGATTAAAATATGATTTGATAAATAAAATGTCAAAATTAGGACGTGTGTAGTGTTTTGTTTTTTTTGTATTTTGGTTAATTTTTTCTTTCTTTCTTACTTATATAACTTTTTATTTAAATTCATTGCTGAAAACATACAAATAAACATAATATATGAGAAGTATAAAAATACTTCAAAATTTTATAGTATAATAAATCTTTAGTAACGCATATTTGATTTTGGACGTTAAATTAAAATGTCTTATTTTTTAGCATTTGCATTCAAAAAAATTGGCAAACGCGCACTGATTAAATATTAGTTCGCACCTCTCATTATTTAAGTTTGAATATTATGAAAAGTGAAAACTTTTAAATAGATATAATAAAAATTCTCCAACTTTAACCGTTTGTTGCGACAATGATTAGAGTGTTGGCCTTTCATACCAAAGGTGCCAATTCGCATCTCAGTAAAAGTAAAAAAACTTTTATCTGATGACTCGACTCAGCTACCATTCACCTTTCAATTCAAATTAATGGCTTAATCAATAATTTAAAATTATATATCTTTAATAAAAAAAAATACACTACATTAACAAATAATTTAATTGAATAATATAACTCACATATATGGAATACTATATATACCATAGCTCTAATACAAAATTATTACAATATAAACAAAGTAGAACTGTATCTTTTGAAAATTTAAGATTTCTACACGTAATAACTACCTTATATTTAAACTGTATCTGGAATTCATTTCATCAGTCCTAAGAATATAATTATAATATTTCAGCTTGTTCCGACATGCATATATATAGACAGTCTTCCAACATTAAACCTAATTTATTCCAACGTTTACTTATAGAACAGACGATTTTTAGACTAACATTTAAAAAGTAATCTTATTAAAAATAGCGAAGACTAGAAACAATTAAAAATAAGGAATAACTTACCGACCGTTCCATATTCTAAGTAAAATAAAAATATTTTTGATGCGGAAATAATCCACAACTTGTTTGTAGAAAAAAAATATTTAGTATAATAGAAGAACTTTAGAATTCTGTTAAAAAAATTATAACAATAATATCAACATAAGTTCTATAACAATTTGAAGCAGTTCTACAAGGTCTAAGGAAATCATTTGTAAGGTAAAAAGGTCTTAGAAGCCTTCCGTTAGGCAAAAAGGTCTTAGGAAATGAAACAATTGTGTAATAATGGGTGTTTTAAATTGGTTTTGAAATTATCAAATGATTTTTAGGATGATTGCATAATTTTAGGATGATTATTTAACACCAATATTAAATTTTTTTTTAATTTTTATTTTAACTATATATATAATTTTTATTGATATTTAATTTATTGATGTTTAAAATAAATATTATAAAATATAAACATATATTCATATTTTTATGAATATTGAATAATAATAATAACAATAATATTGAATTATTAATTTTAATATTTATTTTGTGTGAAGTTTTCTAAATATATGTGTATCAAAAAATTAAATGAAATATATGAAGTCATCATGTTTTATTATTTAAATAGATATTATTTTGTGTAGGTAGGTATATATAATTTTATAAAAAATCTAGAGTGACCATTTAAAGAGTTTAAAAAAACATAACAGACATTACTGAGTTATAATTAGGAAGAATAACTTTGATAAAAGTTAGACTCTTAAATTATAATTGCAAATATTATAGCCTTCAAATATGTTTAAATTTTATAAAGTTCAGGGTAAATGGTTTTAAAAAAAATTTTATTGCTTTATAACTCATGTACATATTACGGACTTTTATAGATATAGAATTTTCCTGAAAGTTTTCCAAATTATTGTAAATAACGGAAATTATATTCACTCTGTTTTTTTTTTTTTTTGTAAATAAATTCAATTTCGAAAATATCCAATTCTACACCATAAATTCATCAAATTCAATAAGAAAATTAATTCATTTAATTCACTAAAAATTTAGCATTTTTGGCTCGAAGTTTTAGCATATTAATATAATTTTTTAACATAATATATTTATTATTTCGTCAACAACAAAAATTTAAAAAAAGCTGTACATGTTCACCTTAAAAGAAATTCGAAGGTTACTCTACTTGTAAATATACATTAACTTATTATAACTCTGGTAGATCTTAAATTAGATTGACATTATACTTTATTTAAAATATTTTAAATGGCATATTAATGGCACCATGTCAAATTTTCAAAATAATTTATTATATCAATCTAATCTATATATATTATGTCTATATATATGATATATATATATAAACGTATTTTCTGATGAAAAATTATATTAAATTTGACGTATACGTTTAACAATTAAATACCTACATTTATGTGTATTGACACAAGTTATTACATAATCATGAAGTATTTTATAACATAATTTTAAATTATTGCATAATTTTAAATTTTTTTTATTTTAAATTTATTCAGTATAGTATTTTATTGGTAATGTACAAAACTTTGTATAAAAAAAATGTCATTAGAATGACAGAATGACTGTTTTAATTTTTATTATGTTTAGTATTATTTTTATGGCTCTACGAACTAACGCACACGAATAGAAAATGAATTAAACCCTGAATAAATGAATGTCCCAAATAAATATTCGGGGTTTTGATTTTATATTATATTTTATCGAAGTTGTGAACTTCATAAACACAGCACAGGATTAGTTATTGATATAGACCTATCTTGGAAAATACACATAGAAAAATTAAAAAAATCAATAATGTCACTAATAGGTGCTATTGGAAGATGTCCTAGATTAAGCGAACATGTAGCAAAATTAGTCTTTTACTCTCACATTCAGTCCAAAATCTGGTATTTAATGTCAGTTTTGAGCCTGGGTTGCAAATACCAAATCAAGTAATGAAGAATGTTTTCCATTTCACAAACCCGTCAATTGTGATTTTTTTTATGTTTTTTTGGAAAACGACTTTCTTAAATTTAGCTGCACCTTATGTTCGGACTGTGGTATTTTTGATTACCTTGAATTTTTTTTAAATATGAACAATTTTTAAATTGATTACAAGAGTTTCACTTGAGTCGACTGCAAAATTATCATACATAGCATACATAGAAATAAAAATATAGTCGCATCATTTTCATTTATTTAAATGTAAGTTTTATAATTTATTTATTATAAATCGTAATTTATTTTATTAAATAGTAAAAAAGTGTTTTATTTTTTAAATGTTTTTTAAAAAAAAAATGGTATTGCCAATAGCATCGCAATCGGCATAATAACTTTATTTCTCTATGTGATAAATATAATTATATTTTTTTCTTTACTTGTATTCAAATATATGAATAAAAGAAGTGATGCAAAAAAGCAAGGGTTTTTAAAAAAGCACATTTTTAAATTATATAATGTTCGAAATTTAGGTTAAAAATTTTATATAAAAATAAATTTATATTATTATTATATAGTTATTTCATCAATTCATTATTAATTCATATTTAGAATGTAACCCCAATGCACTGAAGAAAACAAGTCTCAAAATATAATGTTGGAGCTTGAATGTTAACGTATAATTTTGGAAATACATACATACACTGGTGATTAAGCTATTGATTTATAAAAATAAGAAATTTTTAAAATCCTAATAGCCCTTGAATGCGGAAGGTTCCAAAATTTTTGATTTTCAAGTTCTAATCATACTTCCCCCCACCTCAAAATTGTGGGAATTAAATTGTGACTAAGCTAAAAATTTAAAATTCTTCTTAGAATTTTATTATCTCTCATCTTATGGTTAATACTACGAGTCAATTTATTTATTTTAAGAACCCCCTTTAAATTTAAGAAAAATCTTTAACACATATGTTAAAATATAATGTTCAAGCTTTAAATTTTATATAATCCTAAAAAATATGGTCACTGAAGTTACAGGTGCTTAAAAATAACGAAATTTCAATTTTAAAAACCTTACAGCTTTTAAACAGTCAGCGCCAAAAAAAAGTTCTTAAATGACTTATACTAATTTCTAAAGATCTAACTGCTCCCAAAATTTAATGTTCCTAGCTTGAGCAGTTCAAAAATATGAGGAGGCAAAAATTTTGCAAAAATTTAGTTTTGTATAACGGTAAATTCAAGTATGGTATGGCAACTCTACATATTTTCGTTTCAAAAATTTATAAAGCTTTTAAAATCAGTTGTCTTTTACTGTTTTGTGATTGAAAATAAACCTTACAGAGCTCTTGTTATAACTGTTTAAATATACTGGCGCTTTCAGCGATTTTGGGGAGCTGTAGTTTTGTTACAGATAGGGTTACAAAAAAAAAACTTCTATCATGAAATTAGTTTGTTTTACAACACCTACCCGTAGTTAAAATTTCTTTTCTCTATTTCAAACGGTGTAAAAGTTTTTTTCAACACACGGACGGACGGAGAAAGTGAAACTATATATAGACATATTTTGAAAAATTTTGAAAAATGTGCTACAAATAAGTAAAGTAAAAAAAGAGAAGATAAGATCAGGAATTATAGTTTCTAACCAAAATTAGATTGCAATTTTAAACATTATCTATAAAAAACAACAGAAGAAAATGAATAATTACCATTTACACCCCAGGAGGCAGGACACTTTAACATTAAAACAAAAATAACTTATCTAAACAAGAGCTCATTTATAATTTTTATTTTTGGAATATGATATGAATAGATATTTTGTTTTGTACCCAAAAATAAAATAAGATATAGTTTTTTTTGGACATTTTTTTTTGAAAAAAGTTTTTGAGATTATCTTTTATTGTACTGCTGCCCACTTGTCAGTTCATATACTTTTTCCCTTTAGTTAAAGGACAGTGAGGAATGCATTTATAATTTAGTACTTCTCCCGATCAACTAAAAACATATTTTACCTTCTTTGTATATGTAACGCTTTGATTCTTTAATCCAACCCCCGGCCATTTTGAACTTTTGCCTCTTTATTTTTTTAGATTCGTTAAGTCAAATATTTAAGTCAGCTTCTTAACTTACTTAATTAAAGTAACTTATTATAAAATATATGTTTAGAAGAAATGCCTTGTGAAATTAATCCCAAATCCTTTTCTTAACTAAAATAGTTGTAGGCCATTTTTTTTAATTGAATATCCAATGCGATTGAAATTATTCAAATTTTGCAGCATAATGTGATCCCTTTAAATTAAGTTATGATTCCTTTTCAATTAAAAAGTTTTTAAAAGTTGCTTCTAAAGTTGTTAATAGTATTATAAACTCATTCTAGTTATATATCAGACATAAATGTTATAAATTTACGAAAACTTTTTTGAAATTTAAATCTGTCCAACTTTTATCATAGTAACGGTAAAAGAATTACTTTTAACATTTTTTTCTATCATATTCTAATGATGGGAAATAAAACTTTGAATTGCCAAAGGATGCTTAATAAATTGTGTGCCAAATATATCCAAAATATAAATAACATTCTTATATTGTAAAAAACTTATTTATGCCAAAAAAAAAATAAAAAATAACTATATTTTTCATTTATTAAAATTAAATTATAAAATTTGTACAGTAGTTTTTTTATTTTAATTTTTATTTAAAAGTTTATTTGCAAAAAAATAAATTCAAAGCTTTAAAAACTAATGAAAATTAATTTTAAGTTGAGTGGCTCCCATGTTGCAAAACTACAACATGTTAAAATCTAAAAGCACTATTAGAAAACAGATTAACGAAAAAGAATATTTAACAGTTTAGTATAATTGAAGTGCTTGCTTTGTTTTAATACGTTATCTATTAATTCGTCTAATGTTTAATATTATTATATTTTATCAATTGAAAAATCTTGATATACGTAATCTCTAAGTATATCTATTTTAAAGAACAAGGCCCAATTAAAACTAAGCATACGTCAGTGCTTGTATTTCAGAAATTTTTCGCAACTATACTTGAAAGCCACTGCAGTTGCAAAATAATTTCATCCATTATGAAAAGGACAAAAGCATATCTAAAAATAATCCATATCTTTTGGATAGCGAATAAAACAAAAAAAATCAATAACAGTTTTTAGTTAAACTGGAGTTTCAATTTTCTAATAAAGTATATTTTGAACAAAGAAATTTCACAGCTTTCACAGATCAGATTATCCTAAAATATTATATTAAAAGGAAGGGTCCTTTTAGTGTCCGCAAAGCACAAAAATACTACCCTTAGTGTCCACAAAAATTGTATAAAACATAAAATATTAGCATAGAGTAAAGATAATAGAAAAAAGAACAAATTCATATAAACTTTTTTAGTATGAAATATTTTTGAGAAAAATAAAAGATGTTCCAGGTTTTGAATGTATTAGTGGACATATATTCTATTTAAAAAAGATTTTGTTTACTTAATAAATAAAAGTATTTATTTACCGTTTTTTTGTAAAAATATTGTATACGTACACTTACATATATATTTTTCAAATAAAATTTTAAAATACACATAAGGTGCACACATCAACACACACAGCAGTGTTCATATATATACTCAGACTGCCCATTACAAAATAAATAACTTTTTATTAATGATTTATAATATAGGTGTAAGAAAACACCTAATGTCTCAGTTCAAAATTTTCCTTTCATATTAAAATTAACTAATAAAAAATGCCTCTCCTGTTTCATGCTCTCTTCATATAGCATATTAAGAAAAAACTACAGATTTTTGTCCATCATAGATTTTACTTTGGTAATCCAGCCATTTTTCTGATACAAGTACTGATTTATCAATTCTTTCTGGTAGGATTAGTATGCATACCAGAAGTCTGTTTAACCCAACATTAAGTGGAAAAAGCAGGGATCATTACTGGTAACTGGTTAAAAAATCTGAAATACTCGTACACAAAAAAATATATATAGAATAATAATAATTTAAAATAAAAGATATGATTTCCATTTAAATATTGTTCTATATTGGTAACAATTAATTATAGTATATAATTTTTACATTGATTAAAAACTTTTTAACACCCTAGACATATCACAAATTATATTTACAATTGGAACTAAAGATCTATCTGCATATTCCTTTAAACAAATAATTTTTAATCCAATATTTATTAATTTTTAGTTACCAAATATTGGACTGCATACAGTCCATATTTTTTTCTAATATTTCATTATTGAAAAACAAAAACTAATAGAAAAGATTTTTTAAAATTTACCACTGAAAAATGAATCATTTGGTACAAACCTAAAAATATTACATTTAACACACTGTATTTAAGTTGACAAAAGAAAATTTAATAATAAATGGTTTTAAAAAACTGTCACAATTGTCAAGTATTAATGTTAAAAATTGTTAAAAATAGGAAATGGTCAGAAACAGAAGCGATCAACCATGGAAAATAGAAAATATTTATAAAAAACATTAAAAAAAGATATTAAATGATATGTATATATATATGTATATATATATTGTTTGAATTTTTGTTTGTGAGAATTTATGGCTTCTCTAACAAATGAATCAATTCTTAAATTTACTTGGAGTAGGAAAGCGAGGAACCAACGATAGCTATTTGCAATTTATTGAATTTTAAATATAACAGTATTCATAAAGTACACCAACAAATTACTTTAAATTTATAATTACTAGTAAATACTTAAACTTCTATTTTTAGCACAGGAGTTGTAAGTTTACTGTGAAACCAAAGCTTTAAGTAACTGGTTTTCTTCGTATAATTCAATCTTTTCAATTTAACTTTAAAGTATCCTCCAATATTAATGAATTATTTTTCAAATGATTAAAACATAATAAAAACGGGTCTTCTTGATATTGAAACAAATCATTTAATACCTTTCTGGAGGTGATAAAGTTGACATTTAATATTTATGGTAGAATACTAAAATGGGTTTATTAACATTGTTATTTATAAAAACGTTTATGATCCCATCCAATACTTTACAAATAAATCATAGAGTTGACTGTAAAGAATTTGTATTTAATATTTTCGAACTCTATCAAATAAATTTTAAAATTAAAATTAAAACTAAGTTTCTTCTTGATTTCTAATGTCAGAATATATTCAGGGAGTTGGTTTGATGCAGGGAATTTATAATTTGAATTTTAAAGTTATAAATAAAACTTAGTTGTTTTCCTCATTTTCAATTTTTTTTTTTTCGAGGGAATGGAAAGCTCGAAACCCACCTAGTGAAACTCTGCAGAAACTTTTCTTTAGGCAGTGTGCTTTAACACAACAAAACCACACCCTTTTTGAACCAAACTTTAAGAGGAAACATGTAATACAAATGTACAGTTTGGTTAAAGAGATGGGGATATGAAAGGATTTTGGGATTATGGTGGAGGTTATTTGGGATTTTTGGATTATGGAGGATGGTGAAAAATAGATAGGATATATAGCAGAAAGATGTTAATGTTATTCTTAAAAAAATCGTACGTATATACATTATCAACCTTGGGAACGAGCGCATGACAAACGAATTTCCATAAGTCGTGTTACGTCATCTGGTATTTGTTGTCGTTCTGGTTTCCCGTTGGAAACGTTGAAGAATCTTGAGTGGAGGCATAAGATGTAAGGAGGAGATGTAAGTTTTACACCGATACATAAAACCCAAACAATTAACAACGTCCTTAGTTACTTCAAAAATATTGATTTTTTTTTGGTTATGAAATTCATAGGAACCAACAAAGGTTCTGTCGTCTGTGAAACTATAGATTGGATTAGAGATTATTGAAAGTAGGTCATTTATATATATATTGAAAGAGACTGAAAGACAAATTCAGGGATCTGAGGAGCAACAGCATTTATTTCAAATTCTGTGGATGAATATCCATCGACAAGACCATGAATCAAATTCCTAATCATATTTTTCAATACAACCTTAACACTGAAATTCTCTAATGAAAGTACCTGTAGTCAATCAAAATTGACCATATTATATAAAATGGATGATACTAATTTTAATTTTTATTAGTTTAAAAATACCAACTAATTTGCAATTAAAATTGAATCAATTTATAAAGTTAATTAAATTAGTAAATCAATGACCAAACCGATTTGATTTATCTTATTACTATTCAAATCTATATTTTAATATTCTACACTAATTTAATTTTCTCTCAACATGTACATAAAAATACTTATATTTGCACAGTGTGCCTCATAGAATATATGTTTATAATATTTTCAAAATTAAAATAAAAATTAATATAAAAAAAACATGTTAATTTGACTCTAATTAGATCAAGCTAATAAGTTTTCTAAAATTCCAATCCAACAAAAAAAGTACCAAATTACATAACTCTAAAATTTTCATGAAACTTTTTTGAAATCAGTTACAAATTCAATAAAAAAAAGTTCTAATGATTGTAGTATTGCAATTCATTCATAAAAAATATTTTAATACAAGGTGATCCTAATTTTTTCCAAATCACTTTCTTTATGTTTTATTATATTATGTATGTATAATAAAAGTATTATAATTTATTGGACCGACCCCTTAGCCCTAAATATTATTTTTTTTCAAACGGATTATTTTACATTTGTCACCCTGTGTATTTAGTACCGATTGGAACATTAAAATATTCAAAAAAAAAACTAGCAATAAAATCAAAAAATCTGTCCACCCTCAAGTTTTCCAACAAAAAATGCGAACTAATTAATTACTTATGAATGACTTGGAAAATTTGTTTTGGAATAATGTTAAGCAGCATGCAATCAAAACGACTGGGTGTCGTAGTCATGATGAAGAGTATGTATAAAGAAAAACCAATAATAAATTAAAAGAAAATTGAAAATAAACCCTGGAAAAAATGAAAATTCAAAAAAAAAAAAAATTGAATCAGCATCCTGTTGAAAGCAGAACAAAAATTCTACAAATGAAAATTGAAAGGAATAGCCAAAAGGATTAATTTAACAAAAGAAAATCAAAAAAAAAATTAGATGGAAATATTATAAAAAAAAAACCTTTATTCTAAAAAAAAGAGTTTGCAAATATATATGGCACATTGAATGAAATATTGTTTTATTAATGTATAATATGTGTCCCTCTTTTTTTCAATAAACCAAATGTGGTTTAAAAGAAAAATGAAAAAATTTTAATTCCAAATGTTTTGTGGTATTTTTTAGACATCCTATCCTTCCTTTTCGAAAACTTTTACTTTATAATTGACTTTAATTTCAAATTATAGTTGAGAAAAACATGGTTTAGCATACATTTATTAATATTTCTATCAAAAGATTGACTTTCATTTGACTGTATTTAGGACAGTCAAATAAAATACATCAGGAAAATAAAATATATTCAAATTAAATAGGGGCATATGACGGGCTCCCAGCTCCAGTTAGTACTTACAAAAAAATAATATAAAAATCATATATACCTTTTTTTTCCACGGCTATAAAGAGAGCTGTCATTCCTAAAATTATAAAATTCTTATTACTTTGTCGTATGAAGCTTTAACTTTTCAATATTAACCGATCGGGGTTCCAAACCAAAATCTGTATATTGATTATAAAACTGTAGAACCTTTTTATGCTGTGAATATTCCTATATAAAACTTAAATTGGAACTGAAACTTGCCAGAACTAATCACGTAGCAAAGATTTGTTTTTAATACATTTCTAAAGATTTTGTAAAAATGGGCATATATGGTTTTATTCTGTCCGTATATTTACAAAAACTTTTACAAGGTTTAAAATAGACAAAAGAAATTTCATAGAAAACTTTTTTCTGAGCTAAAATCCCAAAAAGCCCTATATTAAAATTGTTAACAAAAGTTCTGTTATGTATATTTTCAATCTGAAAACGGTAAAAGACAGCTGGTTTTTAGGCAAATGTATAGAGTAGTGAGGTTAGATCCTCGAGAAATTGGCAACCTTGCTAATTGAGGGTCTATTAGGACTTAAAAATTTACTGTTTTTATATGTCTGAGCAGTAACTTAGTCATCAGTGTATATGTTTCCTAAATTAAACGTTAAAATTGAAGTCCATCATTATATTTCGATAAAATACTCAGTATGAAATACTATATATAATTTTGAAACTAGGGAAAATCTTTCTTATGGAAATCTGTGATTCAAACTGGTTTAGCTTTTTTTGACAACATATTATTATGTAGTTTTATTTTAAAACTCTCTTTTAAATTTGAAAAAAATATTTTTCATTTTTTATTATTTATAAATGCCCGATATGCAACAATCTACTAATGATTCTTGAAATATCAACTTAAAGCAACAATTGTTTATATACTAACTGCTTTTATTAATACTTTTTATTTCTTTAATAAATTAAATTTTCGATTATGGAGTTTAATTATATGTTACTATTTTAATATCATAATAATTTACATCTGAAAATTAATCAAATGAAAGCAATCAATAAATCAATTTTATTGTATACAATTTAGTTAAGATCTTATTTGTGTTAGTCATACTGGAAAAAAACATATACATATTTAAAAAAAAGGATTCAACGTCATGACACAATAGCAACAATTTATTACAACAGACTTTATTTTCTTGTTTTTGGAATTATTTTTTTAAAGCCAATTTCCTTTACAACTGTTGTCAAAGAATTTAAGTTTAGTTTTTTTATTTCCCATATAAAAACGAAAAAAATTTACAATAAATGCCCCCTTTGTCTTTTATAAAATAATTCATTTTTTCATAAACGATTCTTGTACGTCTCTTTCCATTTTGACTTTAAATATTCGATATTTTGTACATTGATATTTTTTCAACAACAAAAAAAGGTGATAAAGTTTTTCCTTTATTGAATATTTCCTGGATTTAAATCGTTTTTTTCCTCTTAAAATGTCAACCTCTTTTTGTTTAATGTTTATACCCGTATATAGTCCAAGGGTTACTATATAGTCCAAGGGTATAATAAATTTGCCATTACGTTTGTGATGCAGAGAAGGAGGGGGGGGGGGGGGGGGGGGGGGTAGATATAGACTCAAGTGTATGGATCGGATCAGAATCGAAAAATAAATCGATTTAGCTATGTATGTCCGTCCGTCCGTCCGTCCGTCATCACGATAATTCAAAAAGTAAAGGAGCTAGGATTATGAAATTTTTACAAATTCGTTTTTATGCAAAAAACGAAATCGAGTTTTAAATGCAGCCATTTTGGTCCACGGGTTCGAGTACCTGCCATACAACTTCTAATTTTATATGAGCATTACTCTATACCTATGGAAGCTGCGTGTCTGAAATTTTGCCAAAAGTAGTTTAGTATAATGGCCAAAGTTACTGCAAAATTTAGTTGGTCTTCTGCAGAGGGTTCGAGTAGCTGCCATACAACTCCTTCTTTTATATGAGCATTACTCTACACCTGATGAAGCTGGGTGTCTGAAATTTTGCAAAAAATAGTTTAGTGTAATGGCCAAAGTTACTGCAAAATTTAGTTGGTCTACTGCTGAGGGTTCGACACCCAGGACATACATAGTTAAATCGATTTATTTTTCGATTCTGATCCGATCCATACACTTGAGTCTATATCTACCCCCCCCCCCTCCTTCCCTGCGTCACAAACGTAATGGCAAATTTATTATACCCTTGGACTATGTAGTCATACGGGTATAAAAAGTTCTATTAATATAGGTACCCTCACACGTACATATAAATGGTAACGAATTAGCTGATAAAGCAACTAAAATAAAGACGAAGAACCGTAAATTTTGTAATAAATTCCAACCTATTAAGTTTTTCTTGTTTCTAAACTAGGCTAAGCGAAGAATAAAATGACTTTTTTTTTACTTTAGAATTGGTAAAACAATAAAGTGCAGTTTAAAAGTTTAAGTACGAGTACATATGCTTTTTTATGTTTAGGCAATATTACCCGCTAGGCCTTATTTGCCTGAGGTTTCACAGTTATTAATTTATTTGTATAAACACTTTAAAAATTTTCAATCAATAAATAATTTTTTTCTTATATTTTCAGGCTGAAATATGGAGTGTGTTCATAGCAATTTTAAGAAAAAGTGTTAGAAATCTACAAGCATGTACAGATGTTGGTTTAATTGAGCATGTACTGATAAGATTACAACGTTCAGAAACAGTTGTAGCTGGTAAGTTTCACTTTTTTTAATCAATTTTTTAAGAAAAATGAGTAACTATATGCTTTTATATTTATCCAAATGACTAAATAATGATATAAAAAATTCTAAGAATATCTACTTTATACTAGTAGTTTAGATTATAGGTCCCACTCTTAAATACTTCAATAAAAGACAACTCTTGAATGAAATAACAGAATTGAAAAATTATGCAAATTATAAATATCTAAAATTTATTTTTATCAATTCTTTATATTTTGAGTTTTTGAATCTTTCTAGAATTATCCTTTTCAGAGTAAAAGCTTTTTATTAAATGAATATTAATTTATTTTAAATTTTTTTATAAAACTTTTTAAGTAATAATAATGATTACTTACTAATAGCTTAATCTGCCTTTTTTCTAACAAGACACCCGACTTCAAAATTAAATTTTAGATATACCGTTGCACTATATAATCAAGTTTTCAATATGCTTACATGCTTAAATGTCTGCATAGTTTTGAATTCAATATTGTTTGTTAACGCAGATATGTACAAAATAGGTATTTTATGAATAAAAAAGTTCTTTCCTACCGCATATATATACAATTTTAAAGTCAGTCACACTAATATCAAATAAGTAGGAGTTCTTCAATACTTTTAATAAAAATATTAGTTAATAGTTTCCCAGTATGTATACATGCATTTCTCTAGAATATCTTCCCCCCGGTTGAAGACGGTTAAAGAGTTCATAAACAAACGAGTTTTTTTTTTCATTTCAAAAAATTGTGTTAATTTTCAAAACCATTTATTTTACATTTTTTCCTATATGAGAAATCAGAACTTAACGCTATAATTTATTTATGAATGCAGATAATGCGCATTTATTTTTTAAATTTTTTAAACTAAATTTATTTTTTTATTAACAATATATTTAACAATTTTATTTTACACTTAAAATAAATTAAGAACCGAATTTAAAAAAGCTATTCTATAATTTCATGCAAAATTTAACTCTCCTTTTATATTACTTTTTTGTTTAACAAATCTTAAGAGACGTACTATTGTTGAAGGTGTTACACCTTGTATTCGGCTAGCTGCAGCTATCTGTAATTTAAAAAAAAATTATAAAATTAATAGAACACATTAAAAGTTTATTTACCGTTTGCGGTTGAATCAATGTTAATTTTTCTCTCTCTTCATTTGATAAACTGAGTGATTTACTATAAAAACAAATGGAACATTAAAAAAAATTTTACATGTTTTTTATAATTTTTGTAAATAATTACGCAAAATAATCTATATTTTTTGGAATTAATAATTCCTCTTCTCTTCTTATTTCTTCAACTTCTTTATTTTGCTCTACAACGAAATGTTCATATAATGATTCAATTTTAATACGCTGTGAAATATTTGGTTCATTTTTCAACCAGCCAAACACAGTTGGATCTAAATTTGCTAAATTTTCACAAGTAATTTTTTCAACGGGTAGTGATAACATTTCAAAAGCACTAAAAAAATAATTTGTTTTTAATTCTAATAAAATATTACATGAAAATTAAAAATTACCTTTTAACAACAGAAGCTTTTGAAGTTTTAAGTTCTAATAACGCTCTCCATTGATTCGAACCATTTTTAATTGATTTTAATAATTCTGTTGCTTTTTGAAGCTTTTCATTAGTTTCTTTATACTTTTTATGTCGCTCTTCAGAAACCAATCCTATATCATAACCCTATTTAAAAATGTTGTTTAATTTAATTATATACTAATATTATGAAGTTTTATATTAACCTTTTTTGTTAGCCTTAAATCTGCATTATCAGGCCTTAAAATAAGTCTAAACTCAGCACGACTTGTAAACATTCTATAAGGTTCATTTGTTCCAAGTGTTGTCAGATCATCTATTAGAACGCCAATATAACTATCTGTTCTACTTAGAGATAAAAATTGTTTTCCTAATGCCTGGTAATAAAATCAATTACAAATTATAACGAGGAAGAGTGTAGTAGAGAAGACTGTGTCAACTCTGGGATACCCGTATGACCGTTATATAAACATTATATCCTTATTATTATAAACATTAATTACTTTTGGCGAAATTTCAAACATACCAGCTTTATTAGGTGAAATATCATGCTCATATAAAAGAAGGAGTTGTATGGCAGCTACTCGAACCCTCTGCAGTAGACCAACCAAATCTTGCAGTTACTTTGGCCATTACACTAAACTATTTTTGGCAAAATTTCAGACACCCAACTTCAATAGGTATAGAGTAATGCTCATATAAAATAAGAAGTTGTATGGCAGCTACTTGAACCCTTTGCAGTAGACCAACCAAATGTAATAACTTGCAATAACTTTGGCCATTACACTAAACTACTTTTGCCAAAATTGCAGACACGTAGCTGTAATAGGTACAGGTAAATACTCACATAAAAAAAGAAGTTGTATGGCAGCTACCCGAACCCATGGACCAAAATGGCTGGATTTAAATAGCGATGACGGCTATTGCAAAAAAACGAATTTGTGAAAATTTCAAGATCCTAGCTCCTTTAGTTTTTGAGTTATCGTGCGGACGGACAGACGGACGGACGGACGGACATACATAGCTAAATCGATTTTTTTTTCGATTCTGAACCGATCCATACACTTGAGTCTATATCTACCCCCCCCCTCCTTCTCTGCGTCACAAACGTAATGGCAAATTTATTATACCCTTTGACTATATAGTCATACGGGTATAAAAACTAAAACAATAATTTTTATAATACTTTGGCAGCTGCATTAGTTCCTGCTACTACTCCTTGAGCGGCAGCTTCTTCATAGCCTGTTGTACCATTTATTTGGCCTGCTAAGAATAGATTGTTTAATATTTTTGTTTCAAGAATGGGTTGTAATTCTCTTGGGTCAATAAAATCATATTCTACTCCATAACCAGGTCTGACAATTTCAGCTTTCTCTAGCCCAGGTATCGTTCTAATAAGTTTAACTTGCCATTCCTCTGGTAACGTACAAGATAATCCTTGCGGATAAACTAAGTCACTTGTAAAACCCTCCGGTTCCAACCAGACTTGATGAGATTTTTTTGAAAATCGTAAAACTTTCGATTCGATTGAAGGACAATAACGAGGTCCTGTAACTTCTTCTGTGACATGCCGATTCTGATGCATATTTTCAGTGACAATTTTATTTACTTCTTCATTGGTGTATGTCAAATAACATGGAATTTGTTCTTCAGCTTTTAACCAGACATTATCGTTCATAAATGAAAACGGAACTGGAGGATTATCAGCAATATGCTTTTCTACAACATTATAGTTAATTGTGTTTTTTTTAATACGTGGTGGGGTACCAGTTTTTAAACGACCCATTCGAAAATTTAAATTTTCGAAACTTTTTGCTAAACCTATTGCAGGTTCATCTCCCATTCTGCCTGCTGGACTGACTTCTAAACCAATATTAATTTGACCTCTTAAAAATGTTCCAGTAGTAATAACAACTGATTTTGAAAATATTTTTTCACCATTCTTAAGGATAACGCCACAACAACTTACTATAGGTTCATCACTTATCTTTTCTTTTATTAAATCTTCAACTGCGGAACATATTATATGCAGATTTGGCATATTAAACAATTCATTTTGTACCGCTTTTTTATATAATTCTCTATCAATTTGCGCTCTTGGACCCCAAACGGCTGGTCCACGTTTTTTATTTAAAACCTACAAAAAAAAAATATAAACTTCGAGAACATTAGGTAATTTATTTGTTTAACTTTATAATGTACACCAGAAATATCACAGCAACGACCACAAATGCCATCTAAGGCATCAATTTCTCTTATTAAATGTCCTTTACCAATTCCTCCGAAAGATGGATTACATGACATTTCACCTGTAATTTTTAATAAAAGAATGTTTAGTGAAAATTAAATTAAAAGGTGTATCGCTTACCTATAGTTTCCTTTTTATGTGTTACGAGTAATGTTTTTGCTCCCATTCGAACAGAAGCTGCACATGCTTCTGTACCAGCATGACCGCCACCAACAACAATAACATCATATGAATTTGAAAAAAAATTTGCACTGTATTTGTTTATTTTTAACCTATTATATTAGAATAAATGTAAACTTTAAAAATTACAAATCAATAACAACTATATTTCAACATTTTAAAATTAATTTCGAGAATTTAACTTACACATTAGTCTTTTTCAATATTTCTTTAAATAAAAACATTTTATTAAAATTTAAAACAAACTACTACATTCCAATATAAATTCCTATTACAAAATAAATTAAATTATGTACAACAAATACTGTCAGAAATCCAAATCACAATATTTCTTTTTATTTTTTGACTTTTTGTTGACATTAATCAGCTTTTCTATAATACTTTTGCTGTTTGACGCTAGTTGCCGCATGCGCAATAAAAATAAAAACAGTTTTTTGAAAATACATTTATTGATTAAAGCGCCTCTAGTATTGAATTATTTTGTATTGTGTTTTAAAAATGTAGATTTAAAAAAAAAGTTTTAAACATTTTTTTATATTTGAGATAGTGGTAGCTATTTTTAAATTATATAATACATGATAATATGATACGTTCATATGCTTCTGGAGTGGTCATATTTTATTATTTATTGAAGTAACATATAGGTACTTTATATACCTAGTTACTTTATTTTTTTTTAAATAAATAAGAATAATATTATTAATATTATAATATTAATATTTAATAAATTCCTGTAAAGTTCTTTTAAATGTTCATAGTTGCACTTTAAGAGAATTAACTGGAAGGAATTAACTTTTTTCCAAAAATAGTTTAGTGTAATGGCCAAAGTTGCTGCAAAATTAATTGATCTACCGCTGTGGGTTCGAGTACCTGCCATACAACTTCTCTTTTTATATTAGCATTACTCTACACCTATTGAAACTGGGTGTCTGAAATTTCGCCAAAAATGGTTTAGTGTAATGGCCAAAGTTTCTGCAAAATTTGGTTGGTCTACCGCTTTGAATTCCAGTAGCTGCCATACAACTCCTTCCAATATATGAGCATTACTCTACAACTAATAAAGCTGAATGTTTGAAATGTAGCCGAAAGTAATTGCAGAATTTAAAGTATATACCTACCTACTCTGTGATTATGAATTTACAGTATTTTACTTCTACACATAAACATGCAGTTTTATCATATGAATCAATTTGAACCCTATATTTAAATTTGAGATCACCTTATCTTATAAGTCATGTATCGCGTATATTTATTTTTTAAATTTTATTTTTAAGAAATGATGTAATGGGCAATGGTTGGTATATATATATAATATATATATATATTAACTGTTGTGTGCAGCATTGCATATGTATTTTAAAATTTAATTTTTTAGGAAATATATATAAGCGAGTGTGTATAAAATATAACTACTAAAAGAGTAAATAAATAGGTACTTTTATTTATAAGTAAACAAAATCTTTTCTTATTCTATTTAGAAGAAGTGTCCACTAATATTTTTCTCAAAAATATTTCAAAATAAAAAAGTCTGGATCAATGGAATGGAAGTACTTCTTAATATTGTTTCATTTTGGACCCACCTGTCCGTCATTATTTTTGTAAATATTATAATGCTTTATTGACCTTTGTACTTATCTGTTGAGTTTGTTTCGCATTATTATCAACAAATCTTATCTGAATTTAAAATTGAAATTTAACAAGAAATGATTTTATGGCAATCTTTTTACATACCTATAACTATTTTGTTTTTTTCATTCCTTAATACCCACTTATTTCAGTTTGGAATAAAAGGAAACTAATTCAGAACAATATGGAATTAAAAAGAATATTGCTATGACAATTTATTATCATAAGTCTGATATAATATGTTAAAGTGCACATAACATAAGACATTATAAAATAAACTAAGCTTTTCTTCTTATTTTAAAAAAATGAATTTTAGTGATTTTAAAGAATTTCTATAGAGATTAGATTTTTACTATATAAATATCTATTTATTTATCTATATAAATTATTTTATTTAGGTAAATTTGCTTTCTTCTATATCTATCTTATATCTATATATATAAAATTATATAATGAAATTTTGAACGAACATTAAACAAACGATGTGAAATTTATAAAATAAATTGTAATAAATTATATGGTTCTAAGTTATAGGTAAAGAATTTATGGAACATTGCCAAAAGTAATCGATTAAATTCTTCAAGTTTCAATAGAAAGTTTTTTTTCACTCAAAATAATTCTTAAAAAAAAAACCAAAAAAGAATATTATAAAAAAACTATTCAAGCCACTATCCATCTGCTGCCACCTGAGCGCACGCATTCAAATTTGGGAAAAAAAAATATGTTTCAATTACAAGGCCTATAAAATTTAATTAAGTTTTTATAATTAAATGAAGGAAAAAAAAAATATTTATAGATTAAATATTCAAGATCTTCTTAAAACTTTTTTTAAAGTACCTAGGTATGTAATTTTTTTTTCTTTTGAAATACCTTTAAAATGAATTGATGAAATTCAATAGAAATGGAATCTTTTTAAGAGGTTTAGCGAATTACAAAGATTTTTTTTTATGTTTTTTACAAATGGCTAAAAAAGAAAATAAATTATAAACTTATTAAGATGAAGAAAGAAAAATATACTTTTAAGCTAAAATACATAAATAATTCAAAAGGATTACTCAAGTGAAACAGGTGTATTTATTTTAAATTATTTCCATTAAGTAACATCTTCAATTCCACTCTCTCTCTTTTTGCCCATCGTTCTCGTCCTTTCTCAGTACCTACCTGTACTGTATATTTTTAATGTTAATTTGCTTTGAAGGAAAAAGTAAACGTATATTAAAAAAAAAAATAAAATTCAACTAAAAATAATCCCTTGAGTAAAAGAAACTTTTTTTCATTATTTAATTTAAAAAAAAAAAAACAAAATTACCTGGCCTTTGATCTCAAATTGTTTAATTTTATCTTAATAGTATATTATTTAACAAGTTTTAATTTATTATTTATTTTAAAACTATCGCTTTAATTTAAAATTTTATATTCCCAACTCATTTATTTTACCTTTCATTTATTTCTGAACAAAATCTCAAGTTTACATAGACATCCTTTTTTTTCATTTTTTGGCCGGCACCTCTACCTGTTAACTGTTCACTGTTATAGGCTAAACAGCCTGACTATATATGTGCATGTCGGAACAGTTGGGAGATATATTCATATATTAGAACTGATCAAATGAATTCCATTTACAATTTAAACCTGGGATAGTCTTAGGCCTTATAACATGTAGAAATGCCTTAGATACTCAATAGATACAGTTTTAATTTGTTTATATTGTAATAATTTTGTATTTGAATTATAAGGTATTTTATAACTGTGAGTTATATTATTTTATTCAATTATTTGTTTACATTTCGTATTTGTTTATATTGTTATATTAATGTATTTTTTTATTAAAGATATATAATTATTAATTATTGATTAACCCATTAATTTAAATCCAATGGCGAATGGTAGCTGACTTGAATCGAAAATCAGAAAAGTTTTTTTCACTTTCACTGGGATTCGAACCCGGGCCTTTCGCATGAAAGGTCTGCGCTGCAAATATGCAGGAAAAGAGATCAATCTTGAATATGAATCCAATTCTAAAATCCCTTCTAATAATATTTTTTTACAAATATTCGTAAGCAATTTTAAAGTTAAGCCAAAAATATATTTTCCACAGAAATTTTGGAAACCGAGATTTTTTACCGTTCCCCTTAATTTAATTTACGAAAAACTTATTAGGCACATTTAATATGTATATATTATATATATTTATTTTCTTAATGAAAATTAAATCGTTAAAACATTATATTGTTTCCACAAATGATATTTAATTTAAAGTGGACCTCATCGTCTTAAAAAAATGTATAAGTATTTTAATGTAATTAATAGTTTTATGATTTATTAATCATATGCATATAAAAATATCTGAGAGACATGCTTAAAAAAATTTTAATTTTGAAAAATAATTAGCTTTATTATATGGATTAAAAATTTTCATTTATTTTTGTAAATGTAATACCTAATCAAATGATAGCAAAACTATTCCCCACATTCTACTTATCCGTTCCACACGAAGCAAGAAGTTGTCATCATTTACATTAATCTGTTTATTATGTTTCATTAATTTTCTTATGAAAATCTAAAGAAAAACCAAAAAATGAAAATCGTTTTGTCCTAATTTTTGGTTTAGAATTTCACAAATAAAAAGTTAAAAAACGATTGTCATAACTTGAATTTTATTTTTTGTTTTAAATTCCTTGTTCGTAATCGTCGTAATAGTTTTATTTCACAACTATAATTATATTTCTTAATAAGGTTGTGATTTTTTTTTGTGTTTTGCGCTCAGAATTGTTTTTATGACAGTTGTGAACATAAATGTCGATGACGGTGACCTGTATTAAGGCCCTGCCAAATAAGGCCTCCGGGTAAGCCGAATTATTATTTACACAATAGTGTAGTTGAACAATAATTTATCCTTTTATATATATTAAATGCATAAGCTTTTTAGGTCCCAATATGGTTGGTTGAGCAAATAACGTATGACGTACAGCAGGCCGTTCGTCGATACGTCGACGTATCTCAAAATCGATACACGGTTACTATTTTTTAATTTGTCAAAAAACCCGACCTATAGTACGTCACATATTTTTCGTGGGCTCTCATATAATTATATGTATTTTAAATTATTTTGACAGAAAATATACGTTATACATCGTCATTTAGGGACCCTAACCATATTTGACCTATAATTCTTCCTAAAAAAGCAACATTTTAAGCAATTTGTTGTAAATTTTAAGCAATTTTAATCAACTTTAAATTTTACTTTGACAGTTTATCATGTCGAAAAATATATAGTGTTGTAGATTTGGCGCTGTATAAACTAATAAGCTATACTGAAAACTAAAATTTAACTTATTGCTAAAATAAATTCCATCATCATTCAGAGACCGGAAATTCAGGCATTTTTAAAGTCGAAAATATGCATTTAAATATGCTTTTAAGGCATGTAAAATGTGCATTAATATAATTTATATTGCAGTAAATTGTTTGGTTTTTATTTAAAATAATTTAAGAGAAAATATAAAATACAAAAACTTATAAATTGACATTCATAAATCAAATAAATACATACCTAATCAAGGTAAAAAAGCAAATATCTTAATTGAAACTTTGGGAAAAAATTATTAAAGAAACAAATGGCTTTGTGAGAGCTCATTAGTTATTCGTTAATAATGCCTTAGTGAAAGCTCATTAGTAAGGACCAGTCTAAGCTCGTCTTTAATATTATCAGGAACTAATTATAACCAACTACCATATGCTATGCCTTGTTAAAATTAAATTTAATCTTATTTATATTTAAGCAGTTGTATATATAAGTAATCTAAATCAATATTGATCTTTCTGAATATTCTACCTAATATCATATTCCACCATGTATGTAAGTTAACGTGTCGTCAGCCATAAGGTAATTTTAAGTCAGAAGTCAGACATTGAATGGTTCCTTTATAAATGTTTGGTATACATTGACAATTCCCTTTCCATTATAATTTTTAGTCCATAACTGTCAAAATTTTATAAAAGAATTCCAGAATATAATTCTGACAACAAACTAAAGAATTTTGTAAATATGGTGGTGGTTCCATAAAAAAAAAATAAGTAAAAAATAACTATCTTTTTGATTTAGTATATAAGTTTTAATACATTATATATATGTATGTATAAGTATATATATATAAAATAGATAAAAAGCGGGGCTATAAAACTGGTAACAATATAAAAAATTGCAAAGAATAAAATAGATTTTCTTTTTATTTTTTTTAGGACGAGGAATTGAAACTATTTGTCTCCATTTTAAAAAAAAATCTCTTCAATCAACAAAACATTAGAAATTATGTCTTGTTTTCTTGATTTTTATTTTATTTTTTTACTAAAAATAAAAAATTCTTTCATTTTTTTATAAAGAACATCGTAATTATTTCGTATAAGAAATGTAACCAAACAATGGGAAAAATATAATCATTTGTACTTATTAAGAAGAGTTTTAAAATCGCAAATGGGAAGATTACTTATAGGAAACAATGAAAAATACTTACTGTGAAATGATATCTTTATATATATATATATACATATATAAATTATACATATATTCTTAGTGTTGAATTTAAACTGTCAAAAAGGGGGAGAATAAAGAGTCTATTTATTAAAATCAAAGAACTTTAAGCAAATACATACATATATAGTCTCAATAATGCTTCTTGAAATTTTGTTAAAGTTATTTTTAATTTTGATGAAAAAAATTAATAGAAAAATATTTCAAAAGATTTTTTTGTTAAATTAAATTAAAAAAAAATGTTTTGCTCTAATAAACTTTCTCCCTTATAACCAACAATGATATATAGTTCAATTTTAATTCTTATTAGTTCCTATAATAGAAAACACTTTTATATATTTTATGTTTTTTGGGAAGTTAGGGGAAAGTTTTTAAAAGGTTTAAAGAAGAGCCATTCACAAGTTGTTAGTTGAGTCGGATTTTCTTACAGTTCTCTGTGTAGTTTAATTTATAGTGTAGTTTTAAATATTTGTAGCATTAAAAAAAGAAAACATGGAGGCATAATTCTATGCTGTTAAAATTATATAAAAAACGAGGAAGAGTGTAGTAGAGTAGACTGTGTCAACTCTGGGATACTCGTATGACCGTAACATATACATTATATCATCCGGTTAATTACTTTTGGCAAAATTTCAAACATACATCTTTATTAAGTGTAGTGTAATGCTCATATAAAAGACGGAGTTGTATGGCAGCTACTTGAAACCTCTACAGTAGACCGACCAAATTTTGCAGAAACTTTGGCCATTACACTAAACTATTTTTAGCAAAATTTCGGACATCCAGCTTCAATAGGTACAGAGTAATACTCATATAAAAAAAGAAGTTGTATGGCAGCTACCCGAACCCATGGACCAAAAAGGCTGGGTTTAAATAGCATGACGGCTATTGCAAAAAAACGAATTTGCGAAATTTCAAGATCCTAGCTCCTTTAGTTTTTGAGTTATCGTGCTGACGTACGGACGGATATACAAAGCTAAATCGATTTATTTTTCGATTCTGATCCGATCCATACTCTTGAGTCTATATCTACCCCCACTCCTTCTCTGCGTCACAAACATAATGGCAAATTTATTATACCCTTTGACTATATACTCGTACGGGTATATTCTCAGCCATGTTTAAAAATGCAAGTTTAGACATTAGATTAAAATTGATTCTAAAATTTCTGAACAGACAAACAAGAAAAACTTGAATCAATAAAACGTCTTAAAATTAATTTTATTGCATATTAAAATACTGCTATGAATTGGACTTGTCTGAACTTTTAGACAATTTTTTTTTAAAAACCGTAAAAGAAAAGTTAATGGAAATCATTCATTTGCGATTTTTAAACTTCCCGTAAGCTTAATGTTATAAAAAAATTTTGAACCTGTCTGATTTGTAACCATGTCATTAAATGATTTTCAACCGCTGCTATTAATTCTATTATAAAATTGAAATTGGTTTGTTGCATCCATTTATATATTTTTGTTTTGTTTATATATTATTGTAATAATATATTAATTTAATTCCTTGTTTAGTTAAAATAATCATATTGCCACTTAAAATTACATATTGCCATAATATTTTTTAGAATTTCTTATTATAAATACAAAAAAAAATATAAAACAGAGGCGGGCCTTATACTTAGAATTTTAAATTCCAAAACATTAGATGTTGATATAATTTTGATAACAAAAATAAAGTTTGATTACAAAATTTTTACTATCGTGTTTATTTACTTAAAAGATTTCACATTATTATAGCGTTTATTAATTTTGATTACCTAGATGCTGGCTCTTGACTTCAGGTATAGCTAAACTTTAGCTGCACAAATAAAATTCAAACCAAAATAACATTACTTACGAAATCTTTCTGAACAACAATAAATTAAATTGGTTGAGGTATTGTCATTAAAAAGTTAAAGCTCAATTTTGAATTCGGTCTTGAAAAAGTGTAAAAATTGATGAATTTTAAATCTAAATTGTTTTATTACTACCATTTTGCTTTTAAGATCATTAAAACTCTTAATATTATACTTATTCTTTGTTTTTTGCATTTTCTAAAAAATAAAATTTCAGCTTCTTTCTTTTAAATAAAGTTTTCACAATTAGTCATTTAATTTGCAAATTATTTTCGCAAATTAATCTTGAAAATTTACTAAATTTTATTTTTAAATTTTCCTTCGATATTTCCATCCTTTTTTAGCACATTTTCAAAAAATTTTGTAAAAAGTGAATATATAGCTTCACTCTGTCCGTCCGTCCGTCCGTCCGTATGTTTACAAAAACTTTTACACCGTTTGAAATAGAGAAAAGAAATTTTAACCACGAGTAGGTATTGCAAAAAAAATAATTTTGTAGAAGAATTTTTTTATGTAGCCTCACCCTTTACAGAGCTGCAGCCCCCCAAAGTTGGAAAAAGCCCTATATTCAAATTGTTATAATAAGAGTTCTATTAGGTGTATTTTCAATCTGACGGCAAAAGATAGCTGGTTTTATAAACTTTATAAATTTTTAAAAGACAAATGTTTAGGGTTGCCGTACGGTACTAAAATTTACCATTATTCAAAACTCAATTTTTGCAAAATTTTTGGTCACACATATCTTCTAAACGGTTCAAGCTAGAGTCTTGAAATTTTGGGAGTAGTTAGATCCTATGAAATAAGTAGAAGTCGGTTAACAAAAATTTTTTTTCAAGCCCCATGTTTAAGAGCTATAAGGGCTCAAAAATTGAAATTTTGGTTTTTTTAAACACTTGTAACTTGAATACCTGTTCAAATTTTTTTTTTTTGTGATTTACAAAATTGAAAGTTCTTATGTTTCAACATGTGTCAAAGGATTTTCTTAATTTTGAAGGGTGACGAAGCTACAGCCCCCACAAATTCCAAAAAATCCCTATATTTAAATTGGTATAACAAGAGTTCTGTTAGGTTTATTTTCAATCTGCTTTTTTAGACTTTACAAAAATATGTCGCTAAAATGTATAGGGTTGCAGTACGGTACTAAAATTTACCATTATGCAAAACTCAATTTTTGTAAAATTTTTGGCCCCACATATCTTCTAAACGGTTCAAGCTAGGGTCTTAAAATTTTGGGAGAAGTTAGATCCTCAGAAATTAGTAGGAGTCGGTTAATAAAATTTTTTTATCGCGCCTCCTGTTTAGGAGCTATAAAGGTTCAAAAATTGAAAGTTTGCTATTTTTAAACACCTGTAACTTGGATACCTGTTCAAATTTGTTTTTACAAATATACAAAATTTAAAACTGCAGTATTATATTTCAACATTATGTTAAAGGTTTTTCTTAAACTTAAAAGGGGTTCTTTAAATTGAAGAAACTGTCTCTTAGTTTTAACCATTTTTGCTTAGATAGTATAAATCTAAGTAAAATTTCAAATTTTTGGGGAATTCACAATTATATCGTAGAACCTAAAAAAATGGAGGGGGAGGGGGGGTTAGATGAAGTTAGATCCTTGAGAAATTTGGCAACCTTCCTCATTGAAGGGCTATTAGAACTTTAAAATTAAAAATTTACTGTTAGCAGTAAAGAAGTTAGAAAAAAATAAAAAGAAAAAAACACCAATAGTGCCTTGTTTACTGCTGCGTCCTGACTGCTTGACTGAAACCTATTAATTCTTACAAAACAATGAGAAAATAATAAAGAAAGTAGAAGTTTCACACTTTCAATAGTTTTATTAAGCTTTCCAGATGCTGAAATGGTTTTGATGATTTCACCATGGGAGTGGAAAATAACCAACAAGTACAAGAACTTTAAATTTTAAAACTACTTCAATAGGTAAAGAATATGCGTGACACTGTTTACCTTTTGAATACAAATAGAAAATATTTTAAAGCTTCATTCTTTATTTCAAAATTTTGTAACTGTATTACATGATTCATTATATCATAAAAGATTACCATTTATTACCATTTATTTATTTTTTTGAGTTTCAGATCAAAAATGTTCTTTTTTTTTACAACCATTAGTTTTTGAGTTTTTTCCTTTTTTAATACTTTTTTCCCCCAAATATTTTTTGTATTTAGAATTAGAAAGAGAAAAAAAATCGTTACTTCTTTTGTATTTTTTTGTCTTTACAAAAATAAAACCCGCTTATGTTTTTTAACTCGCATTATTACCTCATGTGCATAGTAGGAAAGGAAGTTCTATAGTTATATAATGGATGCGTTACAGGATATGAAGAACAGAAAGAGAGAAAAAATATTACAAAAATTATGAAAGCAAAAATAAATTACGAAATTGTAAAAAAAGAGAGAAAGAAAAATTATTTAATTTTGTGTTAGTTCTGAATATAAGATGAGTATATTAAAATATTTATTTATTTTTTTTTCAAATTTTAATCACGTAACCACGCCTACAAGTTGTTATCTTTAATGTTAGTAGTTGTTTTTATTTACAATTTCTAAAAAACAAAAATTGACATTTGTATGATACTTTATTAGTTCATACTTAAAGTTTTCAATTTTGACTTTTCCATTTGGCTGAACTGACAATCTTTAAATGACATCCATCTTTTAGGATGATTTTAAATTTTAGTCGTTATCGAGTCAATCCAACCAATTCTTAGCAACGTTAAGATTTGGTTTTTAGCAAATTTTCAAAAAATTTGTAAAAATGTGCCTATATAGCTTCACTCTGCATAGGGTTAGCTCACGGTTACCATTTGCAATTTACCAATATGCAAAACTCAATTTTTGTAAAATTTTTGGCCCCACATATCTTCTAAATGGTTCAAGCTAGGGTATTAAAATATTGGGAGAGTTACCCCTTTAGAAATTAATAGGAGTCGGCTAACAAAATATTTTTGTCTCGTCCCCTGTTTAGGAGCTATAAGGGCTCGAAAATTGAAATTTTGCTATTTTTAAACATCTGTAACTTGAATCCTGTTCAAATTTTTTTTTACAAATATGCAAAATTTAAAGCTACTTAAATTAAATGGTAATTTTAACATATGTTAAAGGTTTTTCTCAAATTTAAAAAGGGTTCTTTAAATTGAAGAAACTCTCTCTTAGTTTTAACCATTTTTGTTTAGATAATAAAATTCTAGGTAAAATTCCAAATTGTACTGGAGTTACAATTGATTTCCTTGAACCTAAAAAAATGGAGGGTTGGGGACAGGGGGGGATAAGCAGATTCATCATAAGTTTGCTAAGCAAAAATTGAGGAACCTTCCTCAATGAAGGGCTACTAGGACTTAAAAATTAAAACTTTTATGTTTTCGTAAAACAGTTACTTATTAACCAGTGTATGTTTTTCAAAAATTAAACATTAAAATTGAACCACCATTAATTTTCGGACTTGTTAACAGGTTTTCTTGAGTGCATTGGGATTATGTTGTAAGTATTGATTTCTTTATTAGCCATAATTAATTAATTGATTAAATAACCAAATTATAATATTATCATTTATTTTAATATATATTTTTATAAAAATAAGTGATAAAATCCTCAGTAAGAAACCTTATATAATTTTGAAAATGTGCTTTTTAAAAACCCTTGATTTTTTCATCACTTGTTTTCTCTTTTGATGACTAACAAAGTAAAACAGGGTAAAGACGTTACGTTTAATTGCACGTTTTATCTGATGATGTAAAATTGACAAAAAAAATTTATATATTACATCAAAACTTTTTGAATTCCATTTTATAAGTTTTGCAGAAAAGCTTATAAAAAATGGTTGTACTTTGCAATAGGTGACACTTCCTTTTGAAATTTTTAGAGATTAAACTATATATACATTGAAAAAAATAAAAACAAACATTGTTCTGAACTCAAATGGAACCAATAGAGGCATTATACAATTGGGTATATATACCAATATAGTATATACCATTTATCAGCCCCTTTTTAGCACATTTTCAAAAAATTTTGTAAAAATGTGCCTATATAGCTTCACTTTGTCCGTCCTTCCCTTTTTACCTCCGGCTGACTAAAAAATATCAGAAATGGATAGGTATTGCAATAAAAATAAATAAATAGCCCCACAAAGTCGAAAAAAGCTCTATATTTAAACAGTTATAATTAGAGTTCTATCAGGTATATTTCCAACCTGAAAACGGTAACAGACACCTGTTCTTATAAGCTTTACAAATTTTCAAAAACCAATTGTATAGGGTTACCATACGGTACTAAAATTTACCGTTATTCAAAACTAAGTTTTACAAAATTTTTGGTCCCTCATAACTTCGGAACGGCTAAATCTAGAAACTTGAAATTTTGGGAGAAGTTAGATCCTTAGAAATACGCAAGAGTCAGTTAACAATATTTTTTTGTCACGCCCCCTTTTTAGGAGCTGTAAGGGGTCGAAAATTGAAATTTTGCTAAAAATTTAGCTTTTAAACACCTATAACTTGAATACCTGTCAAATTTTTTTTTTATTTGTATACAAAATGGATAGCTCCAAAACGAAAGTTTCAATAAGTGTCAAAGGTTTTTCTTAATTTTGACTTTGTCCGTCCGTCCGTATGTTTACAAAAACTTTTACACCGTTTGAAATAGAGTAAAGAAATTTTAACCACGGGTAGATATTATAAAAAAATTAATTTCATAGAAGAATTTTTTTCTGTAGCCCCGCCCATTACGGAGCTACAGCCCCCCAAAGTTGGAAAAAGCCCTATTTTTAAACTGTTATAACAAGAGTTTTGTTTAGTGTATTTTCAATCTGAAAACGGCAAAAGATAACTGGTTTTATAGGCTTCATAAAAATATAAGGCTTAAATGTATAGGGTTACCATACGGTACTAAAATTTACCATTAAGCTAAACTCAACTTTTGCAAAATTTTTGGCCCCATATATCTAGTTCAACCTAGGGTCTTGAAATTTTGGGAGAAGTTAGGTCTTCCGAAATTAGTAGGAGTCGGTTAACAAAATTTTTTTGTCACGCCCCTTGTTTAGGAGCTATAAGGGCTCGAAAATTGAAATTTTGCTATTTTCAACCACCTGTAACTTTAACACCTGCTCAAATTTTTTTTTTACAAATATGCAAAATTTACAGCTGCAGTCTTATATTTCAACATACGTTAACGGTTTTTCTTAAACTTAAAAGGGTCTCTTTAAATTGAAGAAATTGTTTCTTAGTCTTAACCATTTTTGGTTAGATAATAGTATTGTAGGTAAAATTCCAAATTTTGTTTGAGTTCAAAATTGATTTCCTAAAACCGGAAAAAAATGGAAGGGTGAACACAGGAGGGGGGTGAGCAGATCCATCATAAGTTTGCTAATCAAAAATTTGGGAACCTTCCCCATTGAAGGGCTACTAGGTCTTCAAAATTAAAACTTTTATCTTCTTATAAAACAGTAACTTATTCACCAGTGTAAGTTTTTCCAAAATTAAACGTTAATATTGAAGCTCCAACATTATATTTGGCACTTACTAACAGGTTTTCTTGAGTGCACTGGAGTTATATTCTAAGTATTTCACTATTAGTCATATAATTAATTATTAATGAAATAACAAAATTATATATTATCATAATATATATTTTTATAAAAATAAATGATAAAATACTCAGTAAGAAACCGTATATAATTTTGATTATGTGCTTTTTAAAAACCCTTGGTTTTTTTCCCTCACTTGTTTTACTACAACTAGCAGTACTAAAAGTTTAGTTAGATATATGCTCTAGATGCGTGACACTGTTTTGGAAATTTTTTCAATTATATGACCTCCCTCAATTATATGAAAAGTTTTTTTTTCAAATGTTAATTTTAACCTTTTAAAGTTGCACGTGTACGCGCATATAAAATTTGATCAATTCACTTTCGTTGAGATGAAGTAGACAATAGAATGTTACTCATATACCATATGTTTAAAGTGAATACCTGAGAAGCTTTTTTCGGATTTTTTGTGGCAAAATGTAGTGTAGGGATTGCTAAAACGCGAGTGCAGATGTCTTCAAAACTAACAAGACTATTTGATGTAAAGGGTTATCATTTACCGAATTTAAATTGGTAATTTTAAGTTTAAAACTTTTTGATCATATATTTTGGTAGCCACCATATAAGGTTCTATTAACCCGACTGATTAAAAGAAAATAACTTAAATAAATTATGATTTATAAATCCAGTCTCTTATACTTTACGTTCTTCTCATTATATCAATTTTTTTCTTAAAATATTTATTTTTATTTACAAAAGAATATCAATTTAATTGACAACTGAATATTCTGAAACAAATTGGTATCAACAAAAGAATATAAATCAATTGGTTTAAAATTAAAATCTCATTAGTTTGCTTTTATTTAAATTTAAATTTGTTTCTAACTGCAATAATTGCAAAATTAAAAATTTATTATCTACTTTTATAAAGAAAATTTACATACAAAGGAAATTTTAGTATTCAATTATTTTTTATTTGTTAGTTCTCTTACATAAAGTTAATTGTGAACTAATTTAAAATGTAATTTTAAATTTAAATAACTCTGAAACTCTTTTTAAAAAGATTCTTTTGTTTCTTCTATAATGAAAATTAATGTTATACCTGTATTGATTAGTATTGAATAATGAACATTATTATATTAATCCATAGAATTGGTAAATGGTTATAAACTAGGTGAAGTTGTTGACTTCGGAACCATGGTAACTGGTTATAATGTAATGGTAACTTAATTAAACTTAATGTGTCCTGAAACATCAGAAAATAAATTAAAATAATCAAAATAATAAATTTAATAAATTTTAACAAGATTCTCTTTCAAGAGGTTCTCATGGTTAGTCGTTTTATCCAGTCGAATATTCTTTAGACAATCCATTTAAAAAAATGGTCTAGAAAGGAAAGAAATGCTGTAGCTCTATTTTATTATTAAAAATAATTTAAGAAACAAAAAAAAAAAGACAATTAACCTCGGTGGGTTAGTGGGTAAGCATTTGGTTTACTAACGGAGGGGCTGCAGGCTTGATTCCCATACGGGTCATAAATTGTTTTAATTGAAAAAATTATTGAAAAATAATTTTTCTATACTAATCCCCATGGTGATCAAATATAATTTAAAATATACAAATATATAATGTAAACAAATTAAATAATATTACTTATAAATTAATAAAATGTATTAAAAGTGGGTGCCAAACGGGCTGCAAGACCTACGTGTTAGGATGGCACAAGCTATTCCCCATATCAAAACAACACAGAAGAGAATATGGGATAACTCATTTATAGCCTGAAGAAGTATTGAAACTGAACTTTTAATAGATTTATTGTGCCTTAAAGACGGTCACAAAACTTTTGTATGGAAGGTTCTGTGAACTTATAAACATGGTAAACTATTACCAATATACATATATAAATGGAGAAGTTCAATTTCCCAGGCAATGTAGTCTAAGGTTGTCCTTTGCCACCACTGCCGACAGAGCCCCATATCGATATTGTAAGAAGTTTTGTTTTATTAATTTTTCTTAATTTGTTGGAGCAACACAAGTAACACAAGCAACCTTAATTTTAAGATATTTATTTTCATTAAAAATTTTAAAAAATGTGCCATAAAGAAGAAAACATAATAAATATACAGAACTTTCTTTGCTAATTTTAATTTCAGATTTTTGTTGTTTTTTAAATTATTTTTTACCAAACAAATTGTGGGAATCGAAACATTTTTTTTTTAATTTTCTTAAAACTTTTTCAACTTTTAATTTATGTAAATGCCAAAGGCTTTTCAATAACTTCATTTTATTTTGAAGAAAAGTTCTGTTCAAAGAAATCTTTAAGAATTTATTGTGGAAATTGTATATAATTCAATTTTTAATTTTAAAATATATATTCAGCAACACTCTACGTTGTATATTCGAAACACAATTTTAAAATATTCCTTTTATCTATAGTTCTCGCAAATTAAAATCTTTATACCAGATACTATTAACTATTGAATTATTTATTTAATAAGATTTCTTAATGGATTTATAGATAATAAAGAAAAACAATTTTGAAATCTTCATATCCAAATATTAAAGTTTTGGTTATTTTAAAATCCATTTTAATAAAAAATAAATTTAATCACCAGAGATTATTTAAAGGATTTTTAAGAATCTTCTTCAGGATGCACAGTTTTAAATACTTTTGTTCTAATATCGTAGTAATAGTAATTGTTAGACAGTTGAATCTATAATTTAATAAAAATGTTTTTAATATTAAAAGTTATTTTTGATTTATATTACTCGAATCTATTTATTTGAAGTCATCCGTAAGCCGAACTTATTCAAACCACTCCAACTTAAAAATATACAGTTTTCCTGTCAAAAGTCAATTTATATTATTATGTATGTTGAATTCCTTAATTCTTGAAAACATTTTTAAAATACAAAATTTAACACTAAAAATATTTTAAGTGATATAATCAAGAGATTTTCTTTAGAATATCTAAATAATAGAGTTCTGTATAAAATAATATTCTTTTATACAATCAAATTATTTTAAAGATATTGTATAGTGATATACTCGTAAGTACTCAAAAGAGTTTTCCATTAAATTTTTCCCAATAGTATTGTATCTTTTTACCCATTTTCTATGTGTATATGCTATGGTTATTAAACTATTAAAGTGCACTCTGTTTAAATGAAAATCATCTCTTTCACTCGTCTTTTATTTGTTAATATATGTATTCTTTTATATTTGAATTATTCTGAATTTTCATAAATTTGAATCAAAACCACATAGCATACAAATTAACATTTCCTTGTTTTTTTTGTAGGTATAATAAAAATTTTTTTGTCACATTTAAATTTTTTATTAGCATTAATACTACAAAAGTCCATTGGGTTTTATTAACATAAAAATCAAAATCACGTTAAGAAACTTGAAATATAAATTAAAACCAAATTACATGTTGTTTTTTTAATGCTCCAATTTTAATACATTTGTGTCATTAAATTTTGACCAGGGTGCTTAAAATTTTATAAAAAGAATTTTTAAACGAAATTGTAGTCACATCAAAATTATAAAATATTCCAATATTTTTTTTTCCTGTTACTCCTCATGGGAGCATAGAGCATCCACTTACCTCTTCTATTGGACGTTCGCCTACAACTTGAACTCCCAAGTTTGCCCGTTTCTTGCTAATTCGGTCGTATTTGTTCGATGCTAGAGCTTTTGTCTGATGTTGTTTGTATAGTCGGCCAAGTTTCACAACCAAAGAGAAGTGTTCACATTACCATACATGCTTTGGATATTCTAAACTTAGTATTTCTTGCTATTTGGTAGCTTTTCCATATTGGACTTAATTCACCAAAGGTGGTTCTTGCTCTACGTAGTCTGTTGTTGACATCTTCTTCTGTATCTCCATGGGTTGTTAATGTGCTACCTAGATAGGAGAAACTGTCAACATATTGAACGTTTGTCCTTCTATTGTGATGGTTTCTGTATTGATTTTGTTTATTTTTATGGCCTTTGTTTACCTAGGTTGATTTCTAGTCCGACTTTGCACGCTGCTTGTTGAAGTTGTTTTGTTTTATATTGGATGTCACAGAATCTATGCGCCAGTAGGCATATGTCGTCCGCATAGTTTAGGTCCTCCAGTTTCCGTGAGAGGTCCCATCTTATTCCCTTTCTGGTAGAGCAAGCTTCTTGCATGACTTCATCTATTACAAGGCAGAACAATAGTGCTGGGAGTGGACACCATTGTCTTACTCCGGTGTTTGTAGTGAAAGTGTTGCTAATTTTACCACTGTGTAGAACGGCTAATTCTGCATCTTCATACATTGCTTTATTATTCTGATTAGTTTTTCGGGTATTCTTTTCCTTCTCAATGCATTCCATATCGCAGTGCATTGTATTTTGTCGAAAGCCTTCTTGAAGTCGATAAACAGAAGAAATAGTGGTGAGCGCCATACTACAGACTGTTCTATGATCAGTCTAAACGTGTTGGAATGATTTACACAACTTCTTTTTGGGCGAAAGACTGCTTGTTCATATGTTTTCATCTATTATGGATCGAATCAGAATCGAAAAGTTAACCAACGTGTGTTTTTCCGTCGTATAATGGCAACTAAGATCTCCTCGACAGGTCAGATTTTTATATTTTTATATTTATTGGTGAAAGAATTGCCAAGAGTATTCTACCACACTGCATATTTGCATTTTTTGTATTTTTCCAAAATTGAAATCACATTGAATCGGATATAAATGTTTAATAACTTAGTTACAGAGTGTACCTATATGGCATTATCTTTAAAATAGAGTAATTTACGAAATAAATTATTTATCTTTTAAAAAAATTACAAAAAATATTGAAGTACTATTTTGTATTAGAATAGTGTTCAAAATTATAATATTGTTTTACTTTCCACCACCCTCCAGCATTAACTTTCCATAATTATTGTATGTCAAAATTTATAACCAATTTCTTTGGTTACATAATAACAAAACAATTTTCAAAATGTATCTTATATTAAACTTTATATAGTTATATAGTTTTTACGGTTAGATAACAGCAATGGTGTTACATACCATGCATGTATATATATAATCACATAGAAGCAAGTAGGTTTACTTTGAATTTAATTTAAGAAATGAAAACCAAATTTTTTATTTTCTATTTTTTTGATTTTCAAAAAAAAAACCCAAAAATTTAATATTTGAAAAAAAAACAAACAAAAACAGATATGAATTTTAGGACGTTTAAAAAAATATTTGAAAATAAAAAAAAAAAAAAAAATAAAAATAACAGAATAAAATAGAACTCAAAATGGTTTGCGACTATTTTACAAACGTGCTTCGAATATTTGTATTAAAAGCATTGTGTATATTTTGTTTTTTATTGATTTTTTTTAAATGTTTTTGTGTAAATTCAGTTATTTTTGTATATGCAAGGGTTGCCAGTAATCAAAAATTGACAATTGTTAAAAGAAAGTTGTTTGGGGAGTCAAATGGTATTCTTTTTTAGTACATATGAATTTTTATTGGTTTTGAGTTGTATTTTAAGGCAACTCACATTCTTCCCCTATTTCAAAGCCAAATTGTTTTTTTTTTCAAATGTTCTACTAGGTATTTGTCGGAATGAGTTTAAATTTGGTAGATAGACTATTGGGGCGTACTCATGCAAAGTACCTTTCATAAATTGATTCTGTATCATGGCGTCTCGAGATTCTAGAAGTTTCAGAAATGTCAAGTTCTAATAACCAAATCTAATTTTCAAAATCAAAATCTCAACCGATTTTAATTTAATTTGGTATGAATGCTTTTTTTGATAAAGGAGAGTAGGGCTTCTTTGGTGGGCTTAATTGAACCACGGGGTTGGTGGGGCTCCCATATAAAATAACCAGACAGTACAAGAAATATTAACAAACTTTACATATCTCAAAATACATACCACATTATGTAAAAAGAAAAGCTTATACAATACATCTTGGTTTATTTCTAAGTTTCAAATTGTTGGAAACCTTATACACATATAAACAACTATGATATACTTAATATTTGATATAGCGAGTTTCTTTGTTTGGTGCACGATTACGTTGTTAGGTTGAATTTGGCGTTGTGTTTTAATTTTATATAAAAAAATGTTCACATCTCCTGAAGTGAAAATGGAATTCGGGTACGTGTATTTTTACAAAAGGATTTATTTTTTTTTTTAAAAAAAAAAAGAAACCCAAAAAATTTTTCTTCAAAAAATAAAAAAAAACAAACTCTGAGAAAAATTTTAAAATTTATATGAGAGCAGCGCATTTTTTTTCTAAACTTTTTCATTTTTCATTATTTTTAACCGTATATGAACAAAGCTCTTAGGATGTACTTAATTTGACATTACGTTTGTGACGCAGTAAAGGACAAGGACATAAGTGTATGAATTGCATCAGAAGAGAAAAGTTTGTAGTGTTCGTACGACCTACCATCATTAATTGGAAAACTAAAAAAGCTAGGATTCTGAAATTTTGAAAAATTGATCTGTACATACCATGAACATTTTGGTTTTTAATATATGGAACGATTTTACAAATAGTGTTCGAGGAGCTGCTATACAACTTTTTATATGACCGTAACTCTATATTTAATAAAGTTGTGTGTCCACGAAAATGTAAAGAGTAATTGAGTATACAATGGCCAGCATTTCCACAAAATTTGATTTCTCTAGCTTAAGAGGTTTGGATAGCTGTCACACATTTTTTAAGTTAAATTTTATTAGATTTTATTAAGATTATGTATAGTTGAAATAGATCTCTTATGATTTAAAGCTTCCACTAAAATCTGTTTGATCCTGTAAAATAGTTTAAAATAATAAATTAATATAATAAATATTTGATTTCCATTAATCAGATGACATTATGTTTACATTATGTTCGTTCGGGTATCTCACAGTTGACACAGCTTGGCTCTGCTCTCTTTCCCGTTTTCTTCTTAAAAATATTTAGAAGTAAAGCTTAATTTATAATTAAATTTTTTTTTCATATATAAAATTTATGTATTTCAAATATATGTATATATATATATTATGTATGAATATGTTTTTGTTTTGTCAAACACATGCTTACTTTTATAAGAAATTAAAAAAAAAAAAAAAAGTAGGAATATTTTTAAATAAAAAATTCTTTATCATGACTTTTGGCATCGGTTGTAAATATTTCAATACTCAGAAGTAGAACAAATTTTTTAGGATATTTTAAGGACATTTTTTTTTAACTTTATTATGTTGAATTTTTAATGTGATAAATTTAATTTGAGATTAAATCTAGACTTGTTTCTAAGTTAGTCACTCGGTTGCTAGATTTTAATTAATTAACAACTATTAGCCTAACCATAAGCCTCTCTCTATAGATAAATGTTAGAACAGTCGAAAATGAGAATTGTTGAAAGTCAGATAAATATTTTTTTTCACTTTTACTGGGATTCGAATGCAAGTCTTTTGAAAGAAGTTCAACACTTAACCAATGTGCCACCAATCCTTTAAGAAACATTCCCGCCATTTAATTTTGAAAAATTCTAGAAGAGTTGCATTTAAAGTAGATGTGACTTGATATGTTTTTTCATCGCTTCGGTAATAAGTTTTTCACATGTCCAACAAAGGAATTTGACAAAAAGTCGTTTAATTTATTTATATTGAAAATTTTATAGAGAAATCTGGCATGTGAACCTTTCATTAGTTCATTCTTAAATTCTAAGCGTTGTTTCTACAAAAATTATTTCACAACCCAACGAATGTTTAAAAGTTAGAAATTCATTTTACTATGGTCAAACATTTTTATTACATTTATACTTTTCATTATATAGGGCAAAGTAAGTAAGTACCTATATATATATACTTTTACTTTATATTACTGTTTTTTTAGGTCAAAAAAAAAAATATAATTTCATTTATTTTAACAATAAAATATCAATTTTGTGATAATATTTTGTTTAGTTTAATTATTAATAAACAATTCGAAATTGATCTGTTTACAAAATTTTGCATTTAATATCTATTTACTCAAACAATTTAATTAAATTGAAATTTATTCAAAATTAATTTATAATTAATTATGTACATATATACAAATTTTGCACATACAAAGTGCAATTAGTAAACTTACATAATCATAATGTACAATAGTAATTGCACATAAATAACTAAATCATTTTAATTGAATAAAATGGGAGTTACAGATTTGTTATGTTATATTTAAAAACACATTTTTTAATATATATTATTCAAGACTATTAAATATATGATTTCAATTATAACCAAATCAAGTGATGAAAAAAACCAAGGGTTTTTAATAAAGGAAATTTTAAAAATTATATTGTGTTTCATAGTGAGTTTAACTTTGGAAATATTTACTTGGAAATAGTTACTTCTTACTTATAAAATTTACTGCTAACAGTAATTTTTTTATTTTAAAGTTGTTATAGCCCTTCAATGGGGAAGGTTGTCAAATTTCTCAAGGATCTAACTTCATCTTCATAAAACTAAACTACTTTTGGCAATTTCAGACACGCAGCTGTAATAGGTACAAAGTAATACTTATATAAAAAAAGAAGTTGTATGGCAGCTACCCGAACCCATGGATTAAAATGGCTGAATTTAAATAGCGATGACGGCTATTGCAAAAAAACGAATTTGCGAAAATTTCAAGATCCTAGCTCCTTTAGTTTTTGAGTTATCGCGGTGACTGACGGCCAGACGGACGGACATACATAGCTAAGTCGATTTATTTTTCGATTCTGATCCGATCCATACACTTGAGTCTATATCTACCCTCCCTCCTTCTCTGCGTCACAAACGTAATGGCAAATTTATTATACCCTTTGACTATATAGTCAAACTGGTATAAAAATTGGACAAGTACCGTTTCAGGTGTTTAAAAATAGCAAAATTTCTATTTTCGAGCTCTTATAGCTCCTAAATAGGGGTTTGACAAAAAAATATTCTTAACCGACTCTTATAAATTTCTGTAGACTTAATTTCTCCAGTTCTAGCTTGAGTTATTCTGAAGTCATGTGGGGTCAAAAATATTGCAAAAATTGAGTTTTGGATAATGGTAAATTTCAGTACCGTATGGAAAGCTTTTTAAAAATTTATAAAACATATAAAAACAGCTGTCTTTTACCGATATTAGATTGAAAATATACCATTTAAAACTGTTTAAATATGGGGCTTTTTCCGACTTTGATGGGCTGTAGCTCCGTAACGAGTGGGGCTACAAAAAAGTTCTTCCATGAAACAATTTTTTTTTGCAATACCTACCATTGTTATAATTTCTTTGTTAGCGGTAGGAAAAAAGGGACAGACGGGGACAGACAAATTTAAATGAGTTTTGGGAATGGAGATGGAGATAGTGTAATCTTTTTTTATGCCAATGTAAATGGAAACTTCCAAAGTCTAATTGCCAATACGATTAAAATAATTCAGACATTATGATACTGCCACCTGTAGATGTATAAAAATATACTTATTATTACTACATTTATTTTAGTAATTTTATAATTTATTATTTGCATTTTATTTGAAAATTTTTCAATATTGGTTTTTAATTTTAGAATTTCCGATTAATTGGATTTTTCATACAACCCAAAAGTTGCTTTGTAATATGAATTATCAAACTATTTGCTTATTGATTTAAAATTGTTTACTTACCAATTTTTTCTAAATAAAATTTCAATTCTTTCTAATTATTGAGTTTCCTTATAAATTCTGCAATTTTTATATAATTGTCTTCAATAATACCCGATTTTACATTCATTACATTTTTATCATTACAGATTTATTAATAGAAATGTTAGGAGTCTTAGCAAGTTATAGTATAACAGTTAAGGAACTTAAATTGTTATTTGGAACTATGAAAGCTGTCAATGGAAAATGGGTAAATATAAAATTTTTAAATATAATATTTAAATTTACAAAATTATTTTTTTTGTTTTTATTTATAGCCAAGACATTCGGCCAAATTGCTAAATGTACTTAGGCAAATGCCACATCGAAATGGTCCTGATGTATTTTTCAGTTTTCCAGGAAGGAAAGGATCGGTTAGTATAACTATAAATTTTTATTGTTAAAATCTAAATTAATATTTAAATAATAGTAGTATGTTTAAAATAATAGAAAAATGTCATTGTCACACCATAGCTAGGGTGCCCTCGTCCCATACGTTTTCCGTTTAAAATTAATTAAAGTGACAACTTTTATATAATTTTTGATTTGGTTTTTAACTGAGAGTCGCCATTCATTTACACTGAAGAGAAAACCATAATTATTTATTTAAATAAAAAATTGAATTTACAATTCTAACACACAGATATACAAATATAAATAAAAACGAGGAAGATTATAGTTGCCCTTGTCAACTTTTAGATACCCGTGCATACCCACTATGGTGTATAAAATAAACCGTAATTTACTTCTCTTATACATTTAACTCATTACCCCATAATTTTGACGTAAAAAAAAAAAAAAAAATTAACAAAAAAAAAAAAAAAAGTCACAAAACAAAAAACAAAATTTTCATTCATTGTCCCATAACTTTAGCTTAAAAAAAAAAAAAAAAAATTAACAAAAAAAAAAAAAAATCACAAAAAAAAAAAAAAAGTTTTCATTCATTGTCCCATAACTTAAGCTTAAAAAAAAAAAAAAAAATAAAAAAAAAAAAAAACAACAAAGAAAAAAAAAACAAAAAAAAAAAATTGGCCCACCCTAAAAGTCCGATGGTCCGAGTGATGTCCAACTTTGCCAAGTAACTTGCCCTATTAATTTACCTGCCCAATTTTAATTTTAACCTTGTAGCTTTATTAGATTCACAGTTATTGAATCGAAAACTTTGTATGGCAGCCCTCCGAAAATGGGGCCCTAACATTTTGAAACTTCATATAAGTGCTCGATTCATTATATAACTAACCGTGTGTAGTTTTCAGCCTCGTAGTATAATTAGTTTTGAAGAAATTCATATTGGTGCAAAGAAGTTGTATGGCAGCCCCCCATAAATGGGGCCCTAACATTTTGAAACTTCATATAAGTGCTCGATTCATTATATAACTAACCGTGTGTAATTTTCATCCGCGTAGTATAATTAGTTTTGAAGAAATTCATATTGGTGCAAGGAAGTTGTATGGCAGCCCCTCGAAAATGGGGCCCTAACATTTTGAAACTTCATATAAGTGCCGGAGTCAATATAAAACTAACCGTGTGTAATTTTCATCCCCGTAGTATAAATAGTTTTGAAGAAATTCATATTGGTGCAAAAAAGTTGTATGGCAGCTCCCCGAAGCCTTGGTCCGATTTTAACCAAAAACAATAGGGAACCTAGAAATTGTCTAAAAATAACTTTGTGTGAATTTCAAGACTCTAGCCCTTTTAGTTTTTGAGTTATCGTGATGACACACGGACGGACGGACGGACGGACGGACAGACACACATAGCTAGATCGACTAATTTTTCGATTCTGAGCCGATACGTACCCTTGACACTATATCTAGCTCGTCTAGATCGATGCGTTACAAACGGAGGAGCAAATCTAATATACCCGATGTTCATATATATATGCACGGGTATAAACACTTCTATCATGAATTTAAGGAATTTTTGTTAGAATAAGGAAATTCTAGTATCGAATCCATAAAGATGAATTTAAATCGTAAACTACTCAGCTGATTATTATGAAAATTTGTATATAAAGTTTTTTGGGGTGCGGAACCAGTTCTGAACAAAAAATTTTTTTAATACGACCCGGAAGTTCGGGCTTTCGGGCCAGTATTTAAACTTTTTTGTTTTTGATAGCATTTTGACAGATTAACTTCAAATTTTCTGTACGTGATACTTAACTGAACTTACACTATTAATGGAGTTGGAATTTGTTAAACCACGTAGGCCCGACGGTAGGTCAAAAACAAAATTTCAATTGAAATCGGTGAATTTGAAAATTTGGAAGCCAATTAAGTTAAATTTTTCGAAGTGCTACTTTGGCCAAAAACAATGTCTCAAATATATTTTGTAGAGTTCCGTTAACCTTTTGACCTTTTTTTTTATGCTTTTCTTTAAGTTAGAAACGGTTTCACCGATTGACTACAAATTTTGTATTCATATTGCTGTTTGCTATACTGAAGTTGACTATATTAAAAGACTTAGAAGTTGTTAAAATCAGCACGTCGGTTAGTGGCAAAAAAATTTTGGAAGCTAATTATGTTGTTGAAAAAACATTTAAAGAAAGTTTAAAACAGTTTTCGAGTCGAGTTCTGTAAACCTATTGCGAAACACAAATTTTTAAAAATTTTTTAAAAAATTACTAGAAAAATCGTTTTAAAAAAATTACTTTAAAGCATTCTTAAATTAGCATATATATCATGTGCAATTTTTGTGTTAACTTTTTTCAATAATATTACCTTAAATTTAGCCCGCATTGTGAGGCGCAACAACGCATAACGGGTATAAGTTATTATTATTATTTATTTATTAACAGTTCGCTCCAGATACAATATGATAAGTGAGTGATTCCGCTTTTCTTTTTCAGGTGTGGCAGGTATATGTTTATATTTTCTTTTATGAGATGTGATCCGATCCCGGGTTTGAACCCGAGATTCTTCTATGAAAGGCCGACGTCCTAAACCTTAAGCAACGTATCAGATAGTATTATTATATTTTTAATAGGAAAGAATCGTGAGTTAAACTCACAACATTTTGACATAAATCAAATTAATCTATTAAATATTTAAAGCAAAATCTGACCGATAGCTCAGCGGCAAAGTGGCGGCTTTTCAATCGAAAAGTCTTGTGTTCAATTCTTGGTCGGATCATATCTAATAAAAAACGAGGAAGATTATAGTTGCCCTTGTCAACTTTTAGATACCCGTGCGTGTATTAAATAAATAAGAATTTCATAAATTGCAATTGAACTGTTTGACAGAAAATTCAAAATATTTGTTTTTTTATATTTAATTACAAAAAAAATTAATAAAAAAAAATGAATTAAAACAAAAGATCAATTTAAAAAAAAAATATGCTCTCAACGAGATTCGAACCCACACTTTTCCATTAAAATGTCGACGTCCTAACCACTAAGCCACCGACTTTATATTAATCTCAATTTTTTTTTTAATTATTATAGTTGCGATGGTATCAATTGTTTGTTTTGAACAACTGTTTTGAATTTTTTTAAAAATGTATTAAAAAAAAATAAATAATTATAAATGAGAGTTTTAAGATAAATTAAAAAAAAAAAAAATTTTTGCCCCAGCCAGAAACCGAAACGTTTTGACTAATAGTCCCATATCCTAACCACTACACCATAGAACAATAAATAATTTTCCTACAAAACTAGTTTTTATTTATCTTAATTTTTTTTTTTAAATAATTGTAGTTGCTATGGTATCAATTGTTTGTTTTAAATAACAGTTTTTAAATTATTGTAGTTGCTATGGTATCAATTGTTTGTTTTAAATAACAGTTTTGAATTTTTTTTATAGAAATATTAAAAAAAATTAATAATTTTTAATATAAATGAGAGTTTTCTGTCAAATTTCTATAAAATAAAATTTTTCATACATAAAATATATACATATATTTAAAAAATGAATTTAAAAAAAAAAAAAAATTTTCCTTAGCCTGAATTCGAACCGAGACATTTTTGTTACAAGTAACATGTCCTAACCACTACACCATGAGTCGATTAATAATTAGACAACAATTTGTTTGTTTTTATATTTGGTTTCTATTTCGTTATTAAATTTGAAAATACTCATAAAATTGCGAAAAATTTGTATGGCAGCTACCCGAAGCCTTTCTCCGATTTTAACCAAAAACAATAGGGAACCTACAAATTGTCTAAAAATTTACTTGTGAAATTGTCTAAAAATTACTTTCAGAACTCTAGCTCTTATAGTTTTTGAGTTATCGTGCTGACGGACGGACGGACGGACGGACACACATAGCTAGATCGATTCACTTTTCGATGCTGATTCGATACGTACCCTTGACACTATATCTAGCTCTTTTATTTCGATGCGTTACAAACGGAGGAGTAATTTTAATATACCCGATGTTCATATATGTATGCACGGGTATAAATATAGTGTATTTATAAATAATTTAATAAGAAGTGAAAAGGTCAAATAGGCAAAGGATTAATATTATCAGGCAATAATAAATAAATAAATAAACACAAAGCATACTTCTTAATAAAATGTAAATTTTTAATGACTAAATTCTCCTCCTCCTAATAAATCCTCTCTCTAATAATTATTATTTGCTATGATTGTTGAAACCTTCAGTCCGTTAACTAACACTCAATAGTAAATAATATCTTATTGCTTGATTTTATATCTTATTGCTTGAGGGAAGGCAGCTGCAGCACTCTAGCAGTAGCAGTCGCATTATTATTTACAATTGTGCTATTATTCATCATAATTATTATTAATAACCTTTGGGGAATTTGCAAATTAGTTGGAGTTAGGTTCTTTTTATGAAGGGTCTCTTAATGTGCATCTTCAAACATAATAAACGTGTGTTGGATAGATGTGATCAAAAATGTTTTAACACTATCACTATGCTACTGACCCAACCCTGTTGTAGACAAATTAGTAACTCTGACACATTATACCTATATATTATTAATTAATTTATTAATTTTTAGTACGTTACTTTATCCTAAATTAAGTTAGACTCTATGTTAATAATGACAACTTTTAACACATGTCAAATTAAAATAACTGTCATTGTCAAAAAACAGACTCTTATGTTTTTCTAGGCAAAAATTAAAATACTTTTCTTTATTTCTATATATTTTCAGTTTTTGAATTAATTTTTTTAATAATTCAATAAAGTATATATATAAATTTACACGACCATTATTTTGTTAATGTCAAAATAATTAAAAATGGCTATCAAACAAGAGGTTTTTTCATTTTCTAATTATTTTTTGATCCGTTGGAATAATATTAATTTTTTGCTTGAAGAAAAAAAAAGAAAAGGAATTTAAAGAAAGAGAAAGAATCAAAAAAATTTTTTTTTTATTGTAAACTTAATTAGAAAAGTAATTTTGTTAAGAAAAAAAAACGTAAGAGAAAAATTTTTAAGTAAAAGTTTTTTTAATTATAAAAGTTTTAAAAAAAACCCAGAATTTTCCTCACTTTTTTTCAATATTTTTTTTTGTCAAATTGTTGACTTTTTATATCTTACTGTATTGTATAATACATATAATGGTATGCTATAATTTATACAGGTAAGTTAAGTGACGGTTATTAGCACGAGTATTCTTACAAAAAAAATTTCGAAAATTATTTTTTAATTTTTACCTCGAATTTAAGAAAATTGGTGCTTTATATTGGTATACAATATTGCAATATGAAATCAACTTTGATAAAACGTTGATAAATGGTAAAATTTTATTAAACTGAATGATAAAATCAGATATAAAACAAAAGAATTAAATACTTATATTGTCTAACCAAGTTTTATATTACAAAAAAAAGGAAGAGAACGAATGAAATATTGATTGAATTCTAATTTAATTAGCATTTTTATTTACTTTATAATATAAGACTCTTAAAATGTTCTTTAATTCATTGTATTTAGCACATGATGCTGTATATTATTGTAAAAAATATAATATACTATAATTTTCAATTAGTGTTGTCATTTGGTTGTCGAATTTATTTATTTATTTATTTGTAGTACCAGACAATAGTAAATATTGCCTGATAATATTAATTTTTTGCCGATTTGACATTAGGACTTCTTATTAAATTATTTTAATATATGTACAATATATTTTTTTATTAAATATAATCCGACCAGGATTTGAACCTGAGATTTTTCTATTGAAAAGCCGCCACTTTACCACTGAGCTTTCGGTCAGATGGTAGCTGATTTATTTATAGAAAATATGAAAATATATATTTTACAATTTTTAAAATACTTGTATAATAAAACAAAATTTCTTTAAAATTTAATTGAAGTTTTTTTTGCAATCAAATCAATTCATGGTGCACTACAATAATTTCCTTTACCTCTCGTTTTAAGGAGCATAGGGCATTTCCCAAGACTATTTTCACTTGGCTTCAGTTTCTTTAATCGTTATATGCCGTTGATTTCTCGGCTGTAGCTATTGTATACGATTATGAATACACAAATGTTAATTTTGTGCGCCATCTATTATCTCACAAAAGAGTTATTTATGTATTTTTTATTAAATCTTATTTAATATTACGATATAATTTTACGATATTGTCGTATTAGATATGATCTGACCGTGGTTTGAACCCAATACCTTCCGCATGAAAGGCGGCGTCTTTACTACAACATCATTGGCCAGATACACTCGTTTCATAATTAAAATACAGTAAACAAGCGCGGAAGCTTTAGAACTCGTTAGTAAATCTTAGGCTGTATAAATATCACCTTAATTCTAAAAACTTAAATTAAAAATATAGCAAATATATAGTTTAATTTAACAACGGCGCAGTTGAAAAACAGTATAGACAAGAAATACAGAAGTCTTATAATATAGGACTTCAAAAACTGATGGCAAATATGAGAGAAACTAACAAATATATGAAACTTAGAAATCTATTTGACAGTAAATAATACTTCTTTAATTAAAGAATAAAGATTCGACCATTTTAAATTGATGTTACAATATATTTCAGCGAAATTCACTACTAATTCATAAAAATATCATATAACAGAAATATCATATGCCTAATCTAAACATATAAGATTAAATTTTAAAATTTATGATCTATTAATAAATTTATAATAAATTATTTCTTTCACTTTTACCCTTTTTTGAATTTTTTTGGAATAATAATTTTTCATTTTCACAAACATTTCTAACACTCAAAATTTTAATAAATCTATTAAACTTCACTAGCATATGTGTACATTTCAGTAAGATATCAGACATTTTTCTACTACACTTAATATTATATAGAAACTGTATCTATAAATATATTATATATGTACATATATAATTTTTAATATATATATATATATATACATACATACATATAAATATCTATGTGAGTTTCTAAGAATAACATAAACTTAAATTGAAAATAAATTTACATTTCCACATCATCTATTATATTAAATATAAATTGTTTTTATATCTTTCTCTTTCTATTTAATTTTCTATTTTCTTTCCTTTTAATAATTTAATTGTTGTTGAATGCTGACCAGAATATATTTTTCTTAACTGAAAACAATTTTGGGCATAAATTAAATGAAATGTATACATAATTTAATCGTTATATCAATTAAGGTATATTTTTCAACCCAATATAATTGTATGATTCATTTTCTTTTTGATTCCATGATCTTTTTAATTTAAGGTACCAAAGCTTGAGGTTGGAATTTTTAAAAGCATAAGATAAAAATATTTGTTAACATGTTTTTCTTATTTGACTTCAAACATTATTTATTAGGTTGGAACCATACGGTCTATCATTTTGGGTATTCTACCAAAAGATTTAATACCACCGCTGCTGACCCTGGACTATACTGTTCCCAAACTAAGGTTCGAAAAAAATTTGATGTCCACAGCGGAACGAAAAGGCGTGGTTAGAATAACATGAACTCATTAAAAAACACATTTATCAAAATTGTACAAGCTACCCAACACATCTAGCATCTTCCAGACGAAGTCACTAGCTTTCAGAGAGGCTGGTAGAGTTTTGAACCAAAATAAGTCACTAAGGACAATGTCGCCATCTGTGTGGACAGTCAATTTGCTATTTAGACTATAAATGCAACCACTACAACCTTGTGAGGCAGTGTCAGGACTTCAGCAGGAGTTCAACTCAATTTTGAAACATGACATTATCGAAAGTCACAAAAAACCAGATAAACTAGCAATGAAAGCAGCCACTCTGAACGCAATTGACAATTTTCTTTTTACTAACGCCTTTTATTACTCACTTTTATTAAATTGTAGGTTTTATTTCTTGTAGTCTGTAATTTGTCCGATTTTTAATTTTATGCATACATGTCCATAAATAGGAACCTAAATATATTTATGCAGGATACTTCATTAGTTGAATTTTTTCTACATTTAAAAAGGACTGCAGTAAATTTTAAAATTTTAGTAGGGCAACAGAGACAGAGACTGACACTTAATACAATATCATGTAAAATTTCAATATAGCAATACAATTTGAACCTTTTTTTTATAATTCACTGATAAAACACTCTGTAAATATACAAAATCACACAAACACGAGAAACAAAATCAAACCATTTTTATACAATATCATTTGTCATGGCATTTAATGGTATGTGGAGAAAAGGTGGTCAAGTTCTTAAAACATAAAAACGCAAGACATGTTTTGTGTAACTGTCCAAAAGAAAAAAAAAACAAAAATATTTTCTTTAAAAATGATAAATGTGCAAATCTTCTAGCAACAATAAATTGTTAAGATAGATTTTTTTACTTCTTTTTTGCTTTTTTTCCTTAAATCATTTCCATTCCAACATTCAGAGGGGTTTCTTTATTTCTTATTATAGTTTTTTTTTTCGAACAATTGTTAACATAAATTAAGGGTTTACACCTTTAAATAATTAATATTTGTAACACATTGGATCTTACACATAAACTTAAGAAATGCTTTTAGTTATTTTTCTAACATTTTATAACATTTTTAATTTAATAAATTTTGTAAAAGGCAGACATATCAAAATTTTGGAAGAGCTCTAATTTATCTGAATTTGTGAGCTTTAAATGCTTAATAAAGTATTACAAAATTAAATATTCAATTTTTTGGGATATTATTTGCTGCAGCAGTATGATATACATTTATATACCATTGGTTTAAATCTCATAAAAATATTTTTTTAGTAGTGTGTTATATATTTTTAAGTAAATATATTATGAATAATCTGACTGATAGCTCAATGGTAAAGTGGCGGCTTTTCAATCGAAAGGTCTCGAGTTCAAACCCGGGTTGAATCATATCTAATATAAAAAATATAGTGTATATTAAAATAATTTTATAAGAAGTCCAAATGTCAAAACGGCAAAGGATTATTATTATCAGGCAATATTTATTATTGTCTGGTACTACAAATAAATAAATCTTATGACTTTAATAATTATTCTGCATCTAATGCAAGTAAACACATTTAAATATTAAACTATATGAGATTGATTATGTTTAAAATAAGATGATTACGTTTCGGTAGGGTTTCTTAAAATAGCATTTTTTTTTTTAATTAGATAAGGATTTGTTTAGAAAAAAGTTAAGCTTCAACTCAATATAATACATTCAAATGCCGGTTTTAAATTATCTATATGTATGTCGGATGTCATAAATTGATCCAAGGAGAGTATTTCCAAAATGTAAATTAATTAAAGAAGAGCAGTTTGTGTAGCGGTAATTTAAAATGTCATGTAGCGGTTATTTAAAATGTCAAGAATAAGATTTTTTTTTACAACACAACCATATTTTTTGATTATATCGAGGAGTTGAGTTTAGAAGCCAGAACAAAGAAGACGTTTAATTATTATAATAAGAGATTTGAAAACAACGAAGACATTTAATTTCAACATTTTTTGCATTCAAATTATTTTTGTATATTTTCTAATTAATATACTAAGATATTTAAAACAACCAAGACTTTTCATTTCCACAACTTTGGGGGCTCAACAAAAAATTACTAAAGAAGAAGAAGATATTTTAAGAAGAAAAAGAAGATATTATATAAAAACGAGAAAAAATTTTAGCAGTTTGAAGTGGGCGTGGCTATATTTTAGTACAGTTACCGACGCTACCTTACTATTGGCTAAGCAAAAGAAAATTTGAATTTTTTTTTTTTACTGTTATTAAGAAAACGAAAAGCATAATGGAACGAGAAGAAATTTTTAAAACACCGAATAACTCAAATGATATTGAAAAAGCAACGGTTAAGCAATTAAAAACACAATTAAAAAATATGGGCTTAACAACTTATGGCAATAAATCCGAGTTACAAAACCGTTTAAAGTATGCACAAAGAGAATTAAATCCTACAGAGGATGGGGTGAATAGGCTAATAGATAATCAAGATGAATCTGAAGCAGCAAAAGATATCAGAATTAAAAATCTGGAAGAAGAAATTAGGAGAATGCGACGGGAAATTGAACGAGATGATGCTGTGAGTGAAAAATCTAATTACAGTTCAGACAGTGCGGTAGTTGTACAACAGACGTCAGTATTTACATTCAAAGATGTGGAGGAATCTTTGAGTACGTTTAGTGGAAATGATCTTTATAATGTTAGGGACTGGATAATGGAGTTTGAACAAACATCAGAAGTATTCAAATGGTCAGGTCAACAAAAATTAATCTATGCAAAGCGGTTATTAAGAAGTCCGGCGAAAGAATATTTAAGAAAAGTGAAGACATGGGAACAAATGAAAGAAGAATTAATAAAAGAATTTGATGTGAAACTATCGTCGATAGATGCACACAATTTAATGAGAAAATCGCGAAAAAATCAGAATGAAACAATAAAAGAATACTTTATGAAAATGCGAGAACTAGGTTCAACATACAAAATTGATGAAACATCCATCATAAAATATACAATTAATGGAATTTACGATGATAATAATAATAAATCCATTTTATATGGAGCAACGAATTTCGCAGAGTTTAAAAAAAAACTACAAGCATATGAAGATTTTAAAAATGTTAATACACAGTATCGTAATTTTCGAAATAAACCAGATAGTACATTTAATACCAGATATGAAAAAAAAAACAATTTTAAGGAGACATACAATCAAGAGGAGATACGTTGTTTTGCATGCGGTAAAAGGGGTCACTTAGCTTCGAGGTGTCCAATGAAACAGGAAGGAATTAAGTGCTTTAAATGCAATAAACATGGTCATAAAGCCAATGAATGTGGACTTGAGAAAAATAACAATAAAAATAAAGATATACTAATAGCGTCAAAAATTAATATATTTGGGAAAATTTGTAAATTGGTAAAAATAGTTAATCAAGAAGTAATATCGTTAATTGACACAGGAAGTGATTTGAATTTAGTAAACTGCAATTTAGTAGATTCCTGTAAAATTAAATATTTTAAAGACAATTCTATGAAGTTAAAGACAGCTGGGTCAATTCAAATTGGCACATTAGGACATTTTACATCTGAGATAGAAGTGGATAATGAAATGTATATAACTAAATTTTATGTGGTGAAAAATGACGGTATACCAGTGCAAATGATATTAGGAGCAGAATTCCTTAATAATGTTGAATTGATAGTTCGGAATAATAAGGCGACCATTAAACCCTTACAATTAGATGAAACAAATGAAAATTTCTTAATGCAAATATCGGTAGTAAATAATGATGGAGAACTTGATAATATTCCAGAAGAAGTTAAAATTTTGGTGAAAGAATATAAACCGGAAAAAACTTTTGAAACAAATGTAGAATTAAAAATTCAAATGATAGATGAAATTCCCGTTTTTCAAAAACCTAGGCGATTACCAAAAAAAGAGAAGGAAGATGTTGAAAAGCAAATACAGAAATGGATTGAAGATGGAATTGTGATACCTTTTGCATCAGAATACGCAAGTCCAGTGGTAGCAGTAAAAAAAAAAGACGGATCTACAAGGGTTTGTATAGATTACCGGAATGTCAACAAAAAAATGATAAAGGATAGATACCCTGTTCCTTTAATGGATGAACAACTTGATGATTTACAGAACGCAAGAATTTTCAGCACACTTGACCTAAAAAATGGGTTTTTTCATGTGCCTGTCCATGAAGAAAGTAGGAAGTATTTAGCATTTGTGGTACACAGCGGGCAATATACATTCTTGAAGGCGCCATTTGGCTGTTGCAATTCTCCAAGAGTGTTTCAACGTTACGTCAATGAAGTTTTTCGGGAGTTAATTGCAAAGAATTATGTCCGCATATATATGGACGACATTGTTATCATAGCTGATACTTATAAAGAAGCGATAGAAAGGTTAAGAACGGTATTGAAATATGCATCACAAGCTGGCTTACAAATTAATTGGAAAAAATGTCAATTTTTAAAAAGAAGAATAGAATTTTTAGGGCACATTATTGAAAATGGGATGATAAAACCATCAATTGAAAAAACGTATGCTGTAAGAAATTTTCCAGAACCAAAAAGTATAAAACAAATTCAAAGTTTCTTAGGCCTGACAGGGTACTTTAGAAAATTTATACAACATTACGCGATTATCGCAAAACCCTTGTCAGATCTATTAAGGAAAAATCAAGACTTTAAATTTGGAAATGAGGAAAGACAAGCATTTTTAACGTTAAAGGGAAAATTATGTGCTGAAACTGTTTTAAAAATTTTCGACCAGGATGCAGAGACAGAAGTGCACACCGATGCGTGCAAATACGGTTTTGGAGCCGTATTATTACAAAAGTCAAACGATGATCAAAAGTTGCATCCAGTAGCATACTTATCAATAAAAACTAGTGAACATGAAGAACATTTTGACGCGTATACATTAGAAGTCCTAGCAGTAGTTAAAGCATTAAGCAAATTCCGAGTTTATTTATTAGATAAGAAATTCAAAATTGTGACCGACTGTGAGGCGTTTAAGAGAACAATGGACAAAAAAGAAGTAGTCCCAAAAATTAGGCGTTGGGTGATGTATCTTCAAGACTTTGATTTCATATTGGAGCATCGTTCTGGTACAAGCATGAAACACGTCGATGCGCTAAGCCGTAATGCGGTAATGGTAATATCGGCCGATGAAAATATACAAGTGAAAATTAGAAAATGTCAAGAGGAAGATGAGGAATTAAAACCTATTTTCGAAATTCTTAAAACAAAACCATATGATAATTATTTTTTGCGCAATAACGTAATGTATAAACATAAAAACGGTTTAGATCTGTTAGTAGTTCCAAAACAGATGGAGTTGGAAGTTATTAGGCAGTATCATCAGAATGGTCATTTTTCGGTAAAAAAAGTAGAAGAAGGAATTTGCCAAAGATATTACATAAAAGAAGTTGGAAAGAAAATTTCAAGATTCATAAAAAATTGTATCCAGTGTATCTTGTCGGAGAAGAAGAATGGAAAGCAAGAAGGATTACTACATCCAATTAGTAAGGGAGACTTACCTCTTGAAACCTTTCACATAGACCATCTAGGTCCCATGACATCAACTAATAAACAGTACAAATATATATTGGTTGTAGTAGATGCGTTTACCAAGTTTACTTGGATATTTCCAACTAAAACTACAACAACAAAAGAAACATTATCAAAATTATCGATTGTTCAATCCATATTCGGGAACCCAAGAAGAATCATTAGCGATCGAGGAACTTCTTTCTCTTCTCATGAATTTTTGGAGTATTGCAAAGAAGAAAATATTGAACATCACATGATTACGACAGGAATTCCAAGAGGCAACGGGCAGGTTGAGAGAATTAATCGATGTATTATCTCAGTTTTAACGAAAATGTCACTTCAAGATCCGACAACATGGTATAAATACGTAACAGCGGTACAGCATTCTTTAAATAGCACATACCATCGGAGTATCACGATGACCCCGTTTAAATTGATGTTTGGAGTAGAAATGAAACGAAGAGAAAATTTAATTATCACAGAAATATTGGAAAAAGAATTCATATCGCAATTTGAACAAGAACGTCATGAAGATCGAAAGTTGGCAAAAGCACAAATAATCAAAATACAAGAAGAAAATAAAAAAACATTCAACAAAAGACGAAAAGCAGCCATTAGGTACAAAATAGGGCAATTAGTCGCTGTAAAAAGAACGCAGTTTATTGCTGGAAATAAATTAGCAAAGAAATATTTAGGACCCTACAAGATAACAAAAGTTCTACCAAATGACAGATACGATGTAGTAAAAGAAGGTCATCACGAAGGACCAAAAAGAACATCTACAAGCGCGGAATTTATGAAGCTGTGGTCATCTGAGGCAGATGAAACGCAGGATGGCCGATTGTCGGATGTCATAAATTGATCCAAGGAGAGTATTTCCAAAATGTAAATTAATTAAAGAAGAGCAGTTTGTGTAGCGGTAATTTAAAATGTCATGTAGCGGTTATTTAAAATGTCAAGAATAAGATTTTTTTTTACAACACAACCATATTTTTTGATTATATCGAGGAGTTGAGTTTAGAAGCCAGAACAAAGAAGACGTTTAATTATTATAATAAGAGATTTGAAAACAACGAAGACATTTAATTTCAACATTTTTTGCATTCAAATTATTTTTGTATATTCTCTAATTAATATACTAAGATATTTAAAACAACCAAGACTTTTCATTTCCACATGTATAATAAATATGTCAACAACAATGACAAAATTTGAAACCAAGATTCACTTAATTTTGAAAATGCAAATCTGATAATTAAATAATAATTTTTGAATCATATTTTATATCCTATCTACAATTAACGCTCTCGTTTCGCTCTTGGCACGTAGCTATCTGTCAAACAAAGTTAAATGTATTGAATTATATGAAAGTGTCTGTACAATAGACGCAGCCATTAAAAAAGTTGTTTCACTTTTAACTTTTTCGCTTTCTCTACGTATTCAAATATCAAATAATTTAACTTTGAAAATATTTTGAAAAATAAAAAAATATATTGTCAGAATAAAAAATTAGTAAAATTATTAATTTTTTCTATTTAAAAAATATCAAACCATTATTAAAAATAGCTATACAATAAACTTTAAACTGTTGAATATTTTTTAATTCATGAAATTTGTAAACAAAACAATGTCAAAACACGCTGTCATGTTCATTTCATTGTGGACACTCTTTTGTTGACTACGTAATGAGAGCGAAACAAAAGCGTCATTATAGATAGGCTATCACAATTTTAACAAATTAAATCAATCAAATAATCAGGTTTCTTCAAAATACTTGTTCTTTATCAAATTTACTTAAATCTTAATATTTTTTTAATATAAAATTCTAATTTTTTAATTAAAAAAAATTTTATTTTTAGGCAATTGTACTGCCTCCTTTAGCCAAATGGCCATATGAAAATGGTTTCACTTTTACAACGTGGTTTCGATTGGATCCAATAAATTCTGTGAATATTGAACGAGAGAAACCGTATCTTTATTGGTAAGTTTATGTGTAAATTTTATTAATAATATATCTATCTCCGTCTTTCTTAATATAGCTCTTCTATAACTAGGTATAAATTTTCTTTTTTTTTCACAGTTTTAAAACATCAAAAGGTGTTGGATATACCGCACACTTTGTTGGTAATTGCCTTGTCCTAACATCTATGAAAGTAAAAGGAAAAGGTTTTCAACATTGTGTAAAATATGAATTCCAACCTAGAAAGGTAAGACTTATCTTATATATATATATATACATATAAAAAATTTAATAGAACTGGAAAATAGACTTCACTGTCGAAAATTTTTGTGAGTTTTTTTTATATTAAATTTTTTTTTAAAACCTTTAAGAACTATAAGGTATATTTGAAACTAGTCTTCGTTAGATATTTAAATTTTTAACTTAGTTGAAAATGAAAAACTAAAATTAATATTTTTGTAATTTACAGTGGTATATGATAGCGATAGTGTATATATATAATCGTTGGACTAAGAGCGAAATAAAGTGCCTAGTAAATGGACAATTAGCGTCTAGTACTGAAATGGCGTGGTTTGTTTCAACAAATGACGTAAGTTTTAAAACTAATAAAAATATTTTAAATAAACCTATTGAAATTTATGTACTTATAAAGTATAGAATTGAATTTTTCTCATTTTCTTCTATGTTAAATATATTTTTAATATAACACGTTTTTAAAACAGATTTAAAAGTATAAAAGTATATGGAGGTAGTGGTTTTCTCATTTTTTATATTTATTAAAGAAGTCAATAGTTCATACTCAAAAGGGCAGTGTTGAAGTTTTCAGTTTTAGTAAAATTTGAGTTGTATAGATTTTACTTCAATTGCAGTAGAAAGAAAGGCGACAATTCCAATTAAATGAGTTTCACTGTATTTATTATTAATTTCTAAATAAATTAATTTTTTCTAGTTCCATGTAGATTTAAAACCCCCATAAAAAATTTCTGCGGTTTTAGTTAAGTTCTTACTAAGGAGCAATCTCTGAAAATTTGTGATGAATTTTTAATACCTCAGAAATAGGTGTCTAAAAGAAAGAAAAATTTAAAACATCGTTTAATAATTCACCATTTCTTCCCTCCTACCCTCTCATCCTCAGAAACTTGTTCCTTCTCAAATCTTTATTCATTCACGAGTTTTGGTTCATCACAAAACATTCAAAAATAAAATTCAAATTCATTTATTCTTCCAATATAAATTCAGTTTTTTTTTTTAGAATTAAGATTATTTGATACAAATTTATTAAACTTCTGTTTTTAAAAATTGAAAAACCTATAAAATAAATAAATAAATGTTTAGCCACACTTGCAATATTCAATTATAATGTAATTTTTGAAAAAAAATGAGCAAATTTTTTACTTTTGATTCATATTTTAAAGGTAAAATTCGGTTATTCGTTCCATAACCACTAGGTAGTAAGTTAAAAAAAAACTTCTTTAGAAATTAATAATAAATACAGTGAAACTCATTTAATTGGAATTGTCGCCTTTCTTTCTACTGCAATTGAAGTAAAATCTACTCTATACAACTCAAATTTTACTAAAACTGAAAACTTCAACACTGCTCTTTTGAGTATGAACTGTTGACATTTTGACACTTGTTAGTGTGTCTTCACATGCTACTTCGTTAATAAATATAAAAAATGAGAAAACCACTACCTCCAATCTGCCACATTAGATATAAAGATCCAATACATGAAATCGTAAAATTAGAGAACGGCCATCTTAATCTAAAAAAGAATTAAACAATTTGTACAGAAAACAAATTCATTGGTCAACAGTAATAAAACTAGGGTGAAAAATTGGAAGTTAAAAAACTAAATCTTAAAATTTGGCATATTAAACTCGGCCACACTTATGCAGAAAAACTGAATTCTTGGATGAATGAAATGCTTCTAATGCTTCTTGTTGAAAATGCAAAAATATTCTCACAGAGTTCAAACACACTTTCATCGAGTGTTCATTCACATATAGAGAAATCACCTTCGATGGTTTTAGGCGAACAACTAAAACTTAATCTTTAAATTAATTTAAAACAAATAGAAATCATGGTAGGAGAAACCCATAAAAATGTACCACTTCATAGATTCATTCAAGGAACCTAAAACCTTGAAACCTGATCTTCTACACTTTATTAAAATGTAAAAACGTCTTGTAGCGAAAACACTAAATTTTTAATTCCAGCTAAATTTCAAAACAGAAATAAAATAAGTGACTAATCGATTCATTAAAAGAAGTGATTGGAACTTCAAAAAACTTATGTCCTTAAATCAGCAATTGTTTCAATGTTATTATTCAATTTTAAAACTTCACAGATTTCACTGTATTTATTTGAAAAAAAAAACGTATATTTAAATTGAATAAAAAATCTCTGTGTAATTAAATTGCAAATAATAAAATTTCGAATTGTTAAAGGGCCATTATTTTAAATATCAGTAATAAAGTTGTTTCAATTGATTTTATTTTTTTTTTTTTAAGTTTTTAATTTAACCCTTTAAAAAAATAAAATTTGATAAAAAAATGTATTTATTTTTATTTTTCGATTATTTTATTATATTTCCATTTCATTCATTAAAGGTCCATTTTAAAATAAAAAAATAAACCATTTATTTTATGGAAAATCAAATATAATATAATAAAAAAAAAACTACTAAAAAAAATTCAAAGAGGATTTGAATTTTCAAAGAAAATAAGAAAAATTTTGCAATTCAAAATGTGTTATTACTCTCTTTTTAATATGAATACATTTATATTTTAATTATTTTTTGATTTTTTTTATTAAATATTTTATTTTTTTTTTTTTTTTCAATATTTTTCTCATTTATTTGGGATTATTCGATTTTCAAAAAAAAAAAAAATTAAACATACTTCAATCGTACAGCCATTCGATAAATGTTATATTGGTGCAACACCAGAACTTGATGAAGAACGGGTATTTTGTGGACAAATGTCAGCTATTTATCTATTTAGTGAAGCTCTAACAACACAACAGATTTGTGCAATGCATCGATTAGGTCCCGGATATAAGGTTTGTATAAAAATATTACATTCATGTTTTATATATATATTTTTTATGATTGTATATAAAACAAATTTTTTCAAAGGTTTTTATTTTGTAGATACTTTAGTTTTATAGATTTTATACTTATTTTTATATTATTGTTATAATTATATTTTTTTTTTTTTAATTAAATGGACTTCGATCTATTCATATTTTTTTTTTGGTTTAAAATTTACATAATTGCAATTTTTTATAATATTAATGTATATACAAGTATATCTTATCTGTTATTTTATTCATTTTTATTTAATTAGATATTAGAATAGTGAAATACAAAAATTTCGAAATATAATAAATATAATTTAAAAAATATTTTGAATCTCAAATTAAATTTTTTATTTTAAATTTAGGGTAGCCTTTGTTTTGATTTAAGGCTTGAACCTAATTTAAAGAGTTCGACGAACAATATGTAGTACGTCGATACGTCGACGTATACCGAAATCAATTGGCGCGTTTTTTAATTTGTCAAAAAATAATATGTAAATGTTTTTATTTACACAAAAAAGCTTTCTAATTTTCATATTATTTTTAATATAAAATATTTTTTAAAAAAATAATTTCAAAATATTTTATTTTAAAAAATATTTTTAGCTTATTTCGGGAGCTCTCGTATAATTATATGTATTTTAAAATTATTTTGAGAGAAAATATATTTCGTACGTCGTAATTTAGGGTGAGGATAAAATTTAAAAATTTGTAGCTAAATAAATTCTATAAAATCTTAAAACATTATATCAATACTTAAATAAATCATTTATCTAATTTTTGATTAAAAATTAAACGATTTTAACAAACGCATTTTAATTAAAAATTTAACTGAATCCTTTATTATACATAAGGTCGACATTGTTTTGTTATTATTGGTCGCGTTCAGTAGCATCTAGCGCTACGAGAAAATTGTAGCGCTCGATAAAATTTTCTACTGAACGATTTTTTTATTTAGCACTACAGTGTAGCTTTAGATTAATTTAGCAACAAAAATATTTTATGCTTAATTGTGTAACGGATTTTATTTGACGCTTATGGTATAAAATTGTTTGTTTAGTAGATTTTCTGAGAATTTTTTAAGGGAAGCATTTAAAATTAAAAACATATATATTGATTAAAAAATAAGAAATATAAGATTAAAAAAAATTAATTTAATTAATTTTAAAAATTTGAATTTAAAAAATAATTTGAATAGGAAATAGAAAAATAAATAAGAATTGAAATGGAATTACTGAAATGTTTTTGAAGGCCATAATTAAAATAATTTAAAATAAAAATATAATTTCATTTAATTTTGCTGCAAATCGTTCAGCACAACAATGTAGCGCTAGTTACTACACCGCTGCAATCTAGTGTAGCGCTAGATGTTATTGAACACGACCATTAATACACATTTTGAAATTAATTCTATAAAACAAATAGGCACAGTTTAAGTTTTTTGGTGAAATTTAAAAATTTTAGTTTAAAAATGATTTTATCGAAATGAAAGCAACTCATCAAATTCTATTTGAAATTCAAATTTAATCAATTATTTAAACGACAAGTGTCAAATGTTAGCGACGATACAAATTTTTGACATTTCATCTAATATAAATTATTTAACATTTATAAGATTTTCAAAATAGCACAAGTAGCTGCAAGTAATTTAATTTTTTCAAAATTAAAACTTCATTTTGTAATTTGAAAAAAAATTGTATAAATTTTACTTATATCACTCTAATAAGCAATAAAATTAATATTTATTTTTTTTATTTTTGAAGTTTCTATTAATATTGTAATATCATTTAATCCATTAGGTATATATATGGTATAGAAATAATAACTTTTATTTTGTTTAGAATTTATTTTTTATAAAAAATTATTATTGATTAATGAGTTTTTGTTTTAATTTTAGGATTAGTGTAAAAACTATCAATTATATACCTCAAAGAGATATCTAATATTAAAATATTAAAAAAAATATCTGTATGTACATAAAATTTTTTGTATTTATAATTTTTAATTAATAATTAATATTGTAGATTATTATCGATTATAAAGATTGTATTACATACGTGATACGAGTATAACATAAATCACATATTATATTAAAAAAAATGTCTGCGAACAAAAGAATCGCGTTAAATCACTGATTCTTTATTTTGATTATCAAATAATAGTTAAAGGTTTATGTAGTATTTCCGCTAATATTTAAAATAGTATAATACTATTTCTTTTTTTAAGTTTAATAATTGAATTTAAAATATTTTCGGAGGAAGATAGAAACCTCGGCATTACATTTCCAGCACTATTTTTTATTATAAAAAATATATGATCATTAAACTAATGTAAAAAGCTTCTTCATTCCAGATTTATTCTGGAAAAGATATTCTTTAATGTTGATTTTAACTTATATTTTATTTTCTCTACATTTCCTAACTATTTGTTAAATATTAGATTACTAAGGCCTGTTTGTTGTAAAATGCGAATAGCGAACAGTTGATATTAAATAAAAATAAAACAGAAATGCTTTTAAATTAGTTCATAAGATTAAGTCATGAGTTTTTTCCTTCAATTCATAGGATTTGTAATGTTAATGGGTGAATCCTAAAACTTCTCAATGTTTTTATATCATCCATCGCCAATATTGTTAATGAATAGAAATATTATATCATTATTAGATTTATTACATTATAATAAATTTTTAAGAAAACTTGACAAATGGTTCATTAATTTATCTCTGATGGCATTAAAAATCAGATATTCTAAGTACTTAATATAGGAACTCTTTCTTAAATTACAATATTTCGGTAAAAAAATTACAATTTGAAAATAAATCACAAAAAACACCGTCATAAAATAATATCCATATGAGTATTTAATTAATTTAACATATTTTAGTTTTACATTGTTAAATATTTCTAAATTGACTTTTTAGGCCTCACCCTAAATAACGACGTACGGCGTATATTGTCTGTCAACATAATTTAAAATACATATATTTAGTAATTATATAAGAGCTCCCGAAATACGCGACGCGAACTATACGTCGGGTTTTTAAAATTTAAAAGTTGACAAAGCGTATAAAAATTTTGTTATTATTTTCTCTTATGTTGCTAAGGTAATGTTCTTAAAATAAAATATTTTAATAATTATTTTTTTAAAATACTTCGAAATATTCAAAAAAATTCAAAACAATATAAAAATAAAATATTTTGTTTTTTAATAAAATTATAGTTTTTTGACAAATTGAAAATTGTACGCGCGTATCGATTTCGGGATATGTCAAAGTATCGACGAACAGCGTATTGTACGTCGTGCGTCACACGATTTAAATTAGGTTGGTGCCTAAGTTTTATAATTTTTAAGTTTTTAAGAATATAAACTTAGTATCACATCTTTTAATTAAATGCTATATAAATAATATTCAAATTTAAAATTTAATAAGAAAATTTAAAATTTAATTGTTTTTAATACTATTTGTTATTTTCTTTTTATTTTTTTTTCTTGTTTCACGCTGCACATTTAAACAAACAAATTTTGATCATCTATGAAACTGCTATGTTGTTATATAATTTAAAACTATCTTCTTAAAAAATTGAATTAAAACAATCAAATAACATCAAACATTGAAATAACAATTAAATTAAAAATGTGTTTTGTCCTATTTTTGATTATATTTAAAAAAAAAACAAATCACAAATATCAAACAAACATATGTGTGTAAAATAATCAATCTATATATCAACACAAATAACACCATCTTTCCAATTAAAAAAATTCTTCTTTCATATAAAATAATAAATACAGTCACAATTTCGTTTTGATAATGAGTGCTACTTAAATCTACCGGACAATCATAAACGGGTGAGTTTAAAACAATTGTCAATTAGTGAAATAGATGCTTTAGTTATGAACGCTTGCACAACAACAAACACTACAACATCAGTTATAAATAAAGAAGATAACAATGGTGGATCAAATACTCCTACAGGTTGGGCTAAAAAAATTTAAATAATATTTTTAATATTATAAAATTTTTTAATATGTTGATATTTATTACTTGTAAAGAAAATTAATTCCTTTTATACTAATCTCTGTCTCAAAAACTTGAGTTCAAACAGACAGTGCTTCATTTGAACTACATTTAATAATGTTTTTAATCATTTTTTTATTTTTTAAAACATGACTGCAACAGTTATTATAAGTCTATAGATTATATAGACTCATAATAGATATATAGCTCATACATAATGCTCCTGAAAATATGTTTTATAAATTTATTCTGGGTGGGGTACAAAATTCTTATTTTAATATATATTTATTTAAATCTTTTGTTAAAAGAAAAGAAGCTCAGCTCTTACCTAAACTTATAAGTTAAATAATTTTGGTAATTTTATTATACGATGTCAAATACTTTATATTGCGAGTCAAATTATGATACACTATTTTAGTTATTTAACTTATATATAACACAAGTCTATATATATAACTAAAGTCTATTTCAGCAAAGTCTATACAATTAATTAGCATACAGAAAAAGCATAACCTAAGTCCCTCATGCAATACAAAATGCTACTAAAATATCCTTAACTATTTCCATACCCTACCAACTAATATTTTCAATTCGTCCTATTTAATTGTGCAGTTTCCGTTCCATATTCAACTAAAATTATTTCAACAATTTTTTAAATTATAATTTAAATTTAATGTGTAATATCAACATATTAAAAAATAATATTCGTGGAAAAGATCAATAACATTTATCTTATTATTTAGAAATTTAATCAATGCAAAATTGATTTAAGACAAATTTTTGATATTTGATTAAATAAATTGATAAAAAAAATTGAAAATGAAATATAGGTAATATGCAAATTGCCCCGACTGTTGTAAGTGTTGGTCCAATTCCAGTGTTACGTAGAATGTCATCAACAACTAATCAAACATCATTAAGTACTAGTGGTGATAATTTGAGTAGTGCTGGTACAACAGCTGGTAATATAACAGCTTTATCTACAATTGATAAAGTAAGCGAGGAAAACGATTATATAACTCAATTGAAAGCCGTAAGCAAAAAAAGAAAACAAACAATGTTTTTATATTTTTTTATAATTTTTTTTTTAATTTTTATTTTTTTTATATTTTTTATAAAAATATACCTACATATACCTATATTTTTTTTTTATACAAAGTAAAAAACTTTATTTTTTTCAGCTATTTATTTGTTTTTGTTTTTTTCTGTTTGTTTTTTTTTTATTTTTATTTTGTGTATCATATGACGTGAACGCAAAGTCACTTGTTTTTGTTTACAATTTTTTTGTCAGTTGTTTCTATTTTATTTTAGATTAATACAGTGTTTTGTCAAAGTTCTTGCGGACACGCATACTAATAATAAAATATGCCTATGCACGCTTATTTTTCGCTAATAATGCAATAATAAATGTTATTCTATTTCCAATTCAATTCAAATTAGCTTAGTAGTGTTACATCAATGAGGTTAAATGAATATTACAGCCACTGGCTGTCAATCATTTTCTCAAATTTTTAAAAACTTTTTTTAATTTTTTACCTCGCATATTTGATTTGACTTGTCCACCGTTATTGCTCTCACAAGATTGTACAGTTCTCTTGCTCATATTAATTTCAATTCATGTATACTCTCCTAGCCCTTGGGTCTCAAGTACGATGAGACCGAGCATTATAGAAACATGTAATTGAACTCATAGTTATGAGGCATTTATTCGTTACCTGTCTGTGTACCTCCGCAATTAATAGGAGCCCCTATGTTTTTTAATTAATGCCCCCTCGAATAATCATTTGGACTCAAAGCCTTATTATAGGCAGTAAATATACTACTACAAAATTTTTTTTTTTTAACTAAGAACATTAATATTAAGTTTTTTTTTGCATATTTAAAAGCCTGTGCAATTTTTATTAGGCAACTGCTAAATCACTTAAAGTTCCTTTTAAAATATATTTAATTTTTGTTTTTATTTTATTTTTTTTTTATACCCGTATGACTATATAGTCAAAGGATATAATAAATTTGCCATTACGTTTGTGACGCAGAGAAGGAGGGGGGTAGATATAGACTCAAGTGTATGGATCGGATCAGAATCGAAAAATAAATCGATTTAGCTATGTATGTCCGTCCGTCCGTCCGTCCGTCCGCACGATAACTCAAAAACTAAAGGAGCTAGGATCTTGAAATTTTCGCAAATTCGTTTTTTTGCAATAGCCATCATCGCTATTTAAATCCAGCCATTTTGGTCCATGGGTTCGGGTAGCTGCCATACAACTTCTTTTTGTATATGAGCAATACTCTGTACCTATTACAGCTGCGCGTCTAAAATTTTGCCAAAAGTAGTTTAGTTTTATGGCCAAAGTTTCTGCAAAATTTGGTTGGTCTAGTGGAATGGGTTCGAGTAGCTGCCATAAAATTTCTTATTTTATATGAGCATTACTCTCCACCTAATGAAGCTGGGTGTCTGAATTTTTGCCAACAATTGTTTAGTGTAATGGCCAAAGTTTCTGCAAAATTTGGTTGGTCTACGACAGAGGGTTCGAGTAGCTGCCATACAACTCTTTATTTTATATGAGTATTCCACTACACTTAATAAAGCCAATAAACCGGATGATATAATGTATATGTTACGGTCATACGGGTATCCCAGAGTTGACACAGTCTACTCTACTACACTCTTGCTCGTTTTATTTAACTTTTTACTTTAAAAAAAATTTCTAGATACAATATAATGAAAAAAAAAAATCTTTAGATACTATTATTTTATTCTTTATTGTTGTTTATGCTTTTATACGTTTATTTTTTTTTACTACTACAAACTTTAAAAAAAAAAATGGATACAAAATTTATATTTTTATTTTAACTTTTATGTTAAATGAAGTAACAAAATAATTCATTAAAAAAACAGGATACTTTGCTTGAACCTAATTCACTATCGGAAATAGTGATGAGATAACAATTGGTTCTCTTTCATTTGTTTTTTAAATTTTAAAATGAATAAAATGTAGTTTTTAGAAAACTTTTTAAAGATAGGAAAGTTATCATCACTGACTTCCTAACTAATTACATAATTTTTGTTAAATGGACAATTTCCAGTATGCTTCTTAGTGTGTCCAGGGACTAAGACAGGTCAATTATGAATGACGTGTATAATGTTAAATTTCAGCAATTTTATTCTTTAATAAAACTTAAGTTTCTTCTAAAGCTTTTTAGGTTTAGGGATTTTTGAAGAATTTTCCATTTCAGGTTCATTAGTTAAAAATTAGCATAGCATTTTATATTTTAAATAAGATACTACAGGGCCAAAGTTGACCAATATTCAAAGATTCGAACATGCTGCAATGTTATTCACTGAATCAAAGTTTTTTGAAATCTTGAAGTGTCATTTAAAAAAAAAATTATTAAAACTACCGACTTTCTCTGACCTCCTACGATCCGACTCTTGTCTGTGAAGCTTCTCCTACGATCTATTCTGACCTTTATAATTCCCCAAATAATAATAGCTCCGAACCATTATTTACATTCAAAAGCATCTTAACCACAGAGTAAATTATTATTCGTCTTTTGATCGAAAGTGTTGTAGTAATAAGTTTTAAAATAATTGTTGTTTTTAAAAAGTTAAAAAAAAAAAAAACAATTTTAATTGAAATTAATAAATGAGTTAAGTTTTAATTTTTATGTTTTTTTTTTTGTATTTCTTTTTTTTTGCTGCATAGAAACTGATTTATTAATACAAAAAAAAAATTTAAATAAAGTTAAAAAACTACTAATTGTTTTAAAGTACAATTAATACAAAATGATTGAATTTAAAAAGCAATTAATTATATTGAAAATTAAAGAGAACATTTTTTTATCTGATTTTAAAGTTATAAGGGTGACTAATAAGAGAATTTAAAATTCAATTCAATTCAACAACTAACGATTTTTTTGCATAAAAATGGACTTATTTCACCAATAACTTGTTTTGAGATCATTTGGGTTGAGTAAAAAATATCGCGTTTTAAAATCTCGCGTTTCAAAATATCGTGTGTCAAAATGTCGCGGGTCAAAATGTCGCGGGTCAAATGACGCGTGTCCAAATCTCGCGTTTCAAAATCTCCTGTTTCCCTCTTAATTTAGAATCTCACGCATCCAATTAAAATTAAATTTAGTAAGCTCCGAAAATTTGTATGTTCGAAATTGTAATAAAATGGTCATTTGATTTAAGTTCTTGAGTCTATTGAGTAATGTGCCAGTTGGCGTTTTAAGTTCTTTAGAACGACGTCTAAATGAATGTCCTCATTTTTTATCTATATTTTGGTCTACAGCATCTTAATTTCATTTAAATTTTTTCTCAGGTTTTGTCAGGATTTTTAACACCACAAACAATACCATTTGTCATAAAATTTTTTTAATACAAATATTGAATTCTGTAAGTCGATTAAGTTCTTAGATGAAAGCATTTAATGCATCGCCCAAAAAGACTTTTTTATAATAAAAATTATTTAAATTAAATACTATAAAACTTTAACTAAATATTATCTTAATCCCTCCAGTCATGTACTTTAATTAATTGTTAGTTAAAAAATCTAAAATAAACTTGCCTCAAAATTAACTAACTCAACTCTTTATATATTAAAACCTTAAAAAAAATATTTTCGCCAGGATTACAATTCACTTTCTTTTATTTTTAGAATGTAATTAAATGCTTAATTATAATTTATAACAAGTGATGAAAAAAAACCAAGGGTTTTTAAAAAAGCACATTTTCAAATTTATATTGTATTACATACTGAGTTTAACTTTGGAAATATTTACTTGGAAATAGTTACTGCTTACTTATAAAATTTACTGCTAACAGTAAAGTTTTTATTTTAAAGTTGTTATAGCCCTTCAATGGGGAAGGTTTCCAAGTTTCTCAAGGATCTAACATTTTTTTAAGGTTCTAGGAATTAAATTGTGAATTCCACAAAAATTTGGAATATTACTTAGAATTATACAATCTAAGCAAAATGGGTAAAACTAAGAGACACTTTCTTCAATTTAAGGAACCGCTTTTAAATTTAAGAAAAACCTTTAACATATGTTAAAATATAATGTTGGGCCTTTAAATTTTGTGTATTAATAAAAAACAAATTTAACAGGTATTCAAGTTACAGGTGCTTAAAAATAGCAAAATTTCAATTTTCGAGCCCTTATAGCTCCTAAACAGGGGGCTTGACAAAAAAATTTTATTAACCGACTCCTAATAATATTTGAGGATCTAACTTCTCCCAAATTTTAGGATCCTATCTTAAACCGTTTAGAAGATATATGGGACCAAAAATTTTGCAAAAATTGAGTTTTATATAATGGTTAATTTTAGTACCGTATGGCAACCCTATACATTTAAGCGACATATTTTTGTAAAGCCTATAAAAGCAGTCTTATACCGTTTTTCGATTGAAAATAAACCTAACAGAACTCTTGTTATATCAATTTAAATATAGGGCTTTTTTGGAATTTGCGGGGGCTGTAGCTTCGTCACCCTTCAAAATTAAGAAAAACCTTTGACACATGTTGAAATATAATTATAGAGCGTTGAATTTTGTATATCACTAAAAAAAAATTTGGACAGGTATTCAAGTTACAGGTGTTTAAAAATAGCAAAATTTCAATTTTCGAGCCCTTATAGCTCCTAAACATGGGGCTTGACAAAAAAATTTTGTTAACCGACTCCTACTAATTTCTGAGTATCTAACTTCTCCCAAAATTTCAAGACCCTAGCTTGAACCTTTCAGAAGATATGTTTGGTCAAAAATTTTGCAAAAATTGAGTTTTTTGTAATGTTAAATTTTAGTACCGTATGACAACCCTAAACATTTGCCTTTTAAATATTTATAAAGTTTATGAAACCAGCTATCGTTTGCCGTTTTCAGATTGAAAATATATCTAACAGAACTCTTGTTATAACAATTTAAATATAGGGCTTTTTCCAACTTTGGGGGGCTGTAGCCCCGTAACCGGTGGGGCTACATAAAAAAATTCTTCTACGAAATTATTTTTTTTTGCAAAAACTACCCATGGTTAAAATTTTTTTACTCTATTTCAAACGGTGTAAAAGTTTTTGTAAACATACGGACGGACGATTTTTACAATTTTTTGAAAATGTACTAAAAATGTGGCAAATCCCTCTTGTATTTGATTCATCCCATCGGTGTTTAAAAAAATAAAAACCATCAAAACAAAATTTCAAAAGGATTAGCCCGGATATTTCTAATGTCTCCAACTCTATTTAAAATAATAGAAAAGTTTTTGGGATAATAAATCATGTAATACATATATATATATATATATATATATATATATATATATATATATATATATATATATATATATTAAATCTTTTAAACCTTTAAGTAAGAATATGGTAACAGTTAAGTGCTTTATTCTTTTTAAAAAAATTTAAATTTTTTTTTGTAGATCTGACATATTTTGAATGAACAATGTCTGGTTAGTTAGTAAAAAGTAAAAAAAAAAAACAAAAAGAAAAAAACTACATATAATTTAATTAAGAGTTTACCAACATTTTTAACATTATTCTTACCTTTATTACATAAATTTAAAGTGTTGTTGAAGCGTTATCTTTCAAATTTGTGAAGGAAGGGTTAAAAGGACTAAATAGTTGAGGTTAACAATTAAAATAAGAACAAAGTCCTTAATTATAATATATGTGATTTATATATAACATATGTGATATAAATAAATTTGTACATAAAATGTAGGTGTATTTTCTTCATTTACATTCCCACTCCATTTGCAATACGGTAATTATGATTTATGTTTTACAGCTTTGTGGCACATTGGTTAGAGTGCCGACCTTTCATGTGAAAGGCTCGGGTTCGAAACTCAGTGAAATTGAAAAACTTTTATGGTTTTCGACTCGACTCAGCTACCATTTACCATTGAGTTCAAATTAATGGCTTAATCAATAATTAATAATTATATATTTTTAATAAAAAATATAATAACACAACAATATAAAGAAATACAATATGTAAACAAATAATTTAATTGAATAATAGAACTCACAGATATAGAATGCCATATAATTTAATAACAGAAATATTACAATACTCGTATATAAACAAAAATAGGATTGTATCCATTGAAAATCTATAAGAAGACCTAGTACTATCTCATGCTTAAATTGTATGTGGAATTCATTAAAATCAATTCTAATAGCACGAACTTAACATATGACCCCCCTTATTCTAACATGTGCCTATGGTACAGACAGGCTTATTAGCCTAACAGTTGAACAGTTAGCGCCTAAAAAAATAAAAATACAGCTTTTCAAAAAGCTTGTTTTAAAAAAAATTTCACTCTTTTGCAGTAACTAAAATAATAAATTCAACTCTTCCAGTCTAAACTAAAGATGTCTTATTCCAACTCAGAAAGCGGGCGGACGATTTTTTTGCGAGTATTTGAAAATAAACTGCGATAAATGAAGAAAAAGTATTATAAATTTTTTAATTTAAATGAACGTGTTTATCGCTTTATATCATGTTTAACTGCAATAAATGATCATAATATAAAAAAAATACACGTTATTTAAAATAAAATTAATATTTAAAAACTATTTTTTGGGTCTACTTCGAAATCTCGACATTTTTAATCTCGCTCTTTAAAATCTCGCATTTTTAAGATTTCGCCTTTTAAAATCTCGTTTTAGAAAATCTCTTTTACAAAATCTCGTTTTAGAAAATCGGTTTTGTATCCAACTTTAAAAAGCAAGATTTTAAGAGACGAGATTTTAAAAAAGCGAGATTTTAAAGAGTGTGATAAAAAAAAATCGAGATTTTGTAGCGCTCCCCATTTTTTAATTATAAATATATTTTATATTTAAATATCTTAAAAAATTTTTATAAATTATAAAATGTTTTTTTTTTGTTATCAGTGCTTTTTATAAAATATTGATAATTATATTATTTACCAATAACTTTGTTAAACACTGAATATTATAATGCATATTATTATATATATTAATAATATAAATATGCGATAAATTATTTTGTATTGTAAAACAATTTAATTGGAAATATAAATTAGCAAAACAAATAGTTAGAAAAATAAAAAAAAAAAATACGCAATTTAATTTAAATTATTTATGCATTATTTTTCATAATTTTCGATTTAATTAAATTATAATTATTTTTCAAAGTACTTTCTATTAAAATAATACAATACAAAAGTAATTTAACTTAATTAAATTAATTTTGTATAATTGAATTAATTTTGATTATTTATTTTAGTCTGTTAATTTACAACCCAAACCTCTTGTTATCAAAAGTAATGTGAAAATACTGGCATGGGTTTAAATTTTCATTAACTTTTTTTTTTTAAATATATAAAGTAATTATTCTGTAATTACTATATAAAGTTTAATATTATATTTCAACAATATTTCTGAATTCAAAAAAATTGGAAATACTTTTCACAGAAAAATCGAAAAATTGTATTGCCATTTGCAGCAAAAAAATTCGCCCGCACAAAACTCGCACTTAAAAAAATCTTCCACCCTTGGGTCTCACGTACGGAGAAAGCTAGCATTATAGAAGCATGTGATTGTTTATTAATTACGTAGTACAAAAAAGGAGCCCCTATGTTTTTAAATTAATGCCACCACGGATAATCGTCCCTCACCTCGGATAATCATTCTAACTCAAAGCCATATTATATGCAGCAAATATAGTACAAAAAAATTATTTTTTTTTAACCATTAGTTAAAACCTGCGTGGTCGTTTCGTGGCCTTCCCAACCTGCATGACCGAGGCCTACGAAAGAATGTATATATTCCTAAAGATATCTCTCACCTAAGGAGAAATGTATAGATATCTTAAACTATTCTGTTTTTAGTAAAAGGATCTGACTAGCTTTTTAATAATAATTAAATGCAATCTATAACGTATTCTTTCCTCAAAATTTAAGAACATATCTAAAAAAGTATGAAATGGTAATTGTTGGAAAATCTTGGTACATGAGCGAAAAAATCGACATATAACCAAAAACCTCGTGCTCCAATAAATTTCAAAATTATTATCTAAAATAAAATATTTAATGGTTTAAAAAAATATCTATACTGTTATAAACAAGCCGTTGTAAATTTAAAAGTAAATAAAAGTATTAAATAATTGTTACACGATATTGATTTTTATTTTTTATTATTCCATTATTTTAAATTTCGTTCACAGTCGGATAAATTTAAACTTTACTTATCCAACATTACAGGTGAACAATATTCCAGATGTTTATTGAATTTAGTATCAGAACAATGTTTCACGTTTAAAAAAAAATAAATAAAGTAAATATAAAAAAAAAACGTTTTATTAAGCAACGCCGTTTTATACTTGTAAATTTAAGGATAAAAGTTTTCAATGATTTGAATCTTGCTAATTCTTAAGTATTATTGTCAGTCAGGTTGTCTAAGTATTTGTTCAAAATAAAAAAAGAAATATTTCATGAATTTTGACAAGAATTTTGACGAACGTAATGCATATAAATATTAGATGATTTAGTTAATTACTTTTGGGCAAAATTTTAAATATAGAACTTTTGAGACTTAATTACGTTTAAAAAAACATTAGACTAACTATATTTTGTGCAGACATTTCACTTTGGCCATTAAACTTACTGCAATAGCAAAAGACGGCTCTTGTATATAAAAGAGTTTGTGAAAATTCTTTAGTTTTTATTTTTCGAATCTGATTCGATAATCCGATACCGATATATAGATAGAATTGATTTATCATTAACTAGATTATAAAGGTGCGCGTTGCTGCGCTTTTCAATGGAGGTTTAATTTAAGTTGATGTTACGGCAAAAAGTTAACACAAAAAGTTTACATGGTGTAAATGTTAATTTTAAAATGTATTAAAGCAATTTTTTTGACATAAATTTTCTAGGATTATTCTAGTAATATTTTAAACTTTCTGTAATTCAAAGAAGTTCTTACTAATTTTTTGGCATGTGTTACCAAACACCAAGCCTGGTAACAGATTCAACTCCAGTTTCAAGTTGCTTCACGCGTACAAAATTTGAAGTCAAACAGTCAAATCGTTTATAATTTAGAGTAAAGTAATGAAAAAACCTATAAAAAGCTTTTGAGCCACAATGGGATAACGGAACTCAACAACATTTTTTTAAGGCTTCCTTTTTCCAAAAACAAAGGTTCCAAAATTCCAACCGTCGAGCCGACATGGGTTAACAAATCCCAAAACTTTCGCTTCTATATTTATAGATAGATAGATAGATAAATATAGGCAATGACTTAATATAAAGGTTTGAATATTGCTTAGTTTCAATCTAATTGTGGTTTAATGTTCCGGACATGTTAAAATATTGGAACTATAAAGAAAAATATTTAATAGAGATGCAGTGTTTTCTGCACTTATTCAGGGGATACCTCGAAGTAAGCAATCATGAGCCTTGCCGTATTTATATTTCATTAGAAATTTTAATGTGGTTTTTGTCTCATGGTCTTTTGTCAATTCAAATTGTCTTTTGAATCAATAGCCCGCTTCATTTAAGTTAGCTTCAAAAGCATTTTGTAAACATTATCTATTTCTACACGTTTATGTGTCACTATATATAATATACCTTTGCAATATACGTTGCAATATTGTAAAACAAATATAACATATTGCGTTATTATTTTACATAATTTCATCATTTAACAACTCAATTAAAATTTTGCTTTTAAATTTTTTTTATTCATTTAAAAATTATTAAAAAATTCCTTAATTTATATATTTTTTTTATATAATTAAATTATAGTTGTATTAAATTTAAATTTTTTGTTTTTTTTAATTTTTTTTTTTTAATATTCATTTAATTTTAAAACAAAACGTTTTCTGGTTTTCAGTGAGATTATTATTAAAAAATAAAAAAATTAATGGATCCAAGTTTGATCTTTAAATATAAATTAATTAATTAATTTTTATGTGTTTAAAAAATTTTTTTTTCAAAGCAAAAATTAATCAGCAACAACAGCTATATATATACAACAAAAATCTGTTTTCCTCGCAACATGTAATGTGTTTTGTGCAAAAAATATTGTATTAAAAGTGTTCTGTGTCGTTTTTTTTTCCAAATTTTTAATTGAATAACAAAAACAAATAAATAGAAAATAAAAAAAATTTTACCACAATTTTACACAATAAAAAAACAAAAAAAAAAAAAAAATGTAAAGTTTTTCAGCAAAAAAAAAAAATATTTTAAAAATAAAATTAAAAAAAAAAGTTTTATTAATATTTTCATAAAATTGAATTACAGGTACTTTATGATGGCAAATTATCAAATGCAATTGTTTTTATGTATAATCCAGTTGCGACTGATGGTCAACTTTGTTTACAATCAGCGCCAAAAGGAAATGTTTCATATTTTGTACATACACCGCATTCTCTTATGTTACAGGTAATATTTATTTTTTGAGAAATAAATTGATAATATTTAGATGATATTGTATTCTATTATTGCAGTATTAATAGAATTAGAACGCTTAATTTGTAATTTACATTAAAAAAAATCTGCCCTTTAACCCCAGCTTATGACTCCTTTACTCTTATTATTATTTATAAATAATTTTGCACTTTAACTTTATGAGATATCTTTAAAGCTATTATTAAGTCTCAAGAGTCCTAAATTTGCAAATTCAATTAGTCTCTTTTAATCAGTACGGTTTCTTGAGAGTCGGATCAACATATTTAAAAAAAAAAATACTCAGCAGTTTTATAATAAAACCTAAAGACAGCAAGAAAAATTGAAAAAGTTCGATTCTTAAACCCGATTCTTAAATAGCCTCCAAAAATTTAGATATAAGTTTTTGAAACTTATTTTAAATTTTTTTTTACTTGTCCAGTTTCTGTTACAGAATTAGGTTTTTTAAATAATATCTGTTCAACTTCTGGATCCCAAGACACGGGCGTATTTTTAAAAAAATAAAAATTTTGATATTAAAATAGACTATTTCCAAATAAAAATTTGTGATAAATTTAATTTAAAAAAATATGGCTGTGTCCACCATAGAACCAACCACTTTTACAGGAAAATCATAATGTGAAACATCTTTCAAAGATTGTTTACTTTTGCATACGAATATAATAATTTTTATCGATGCAATTAACGTTTAATAATTATAAATTTTAATTTTATCGTATATAACTTTATCTAACGGTATTTATTTATTTAAGATAAGTAAACTCTTATATTTATTGTGTTAATAATTAATTTACAACAATATTTTTAAAAAATTCCAATTCCAAATTATCTAAAAATTACCCTTTAGATTTTGCTTTTGGGATTACCTGATTTTCTCCAAAAGCTTATCAATTCAAAATATTAACATCAAAATCTTATATATAAAATTTGGAAACATTTCGCTTAGCCGTTTAGGCTTTGCAGGTATGGATATACTTACATATACGTACACACAGGCGGTCATCATAAAAAAAAATATGTTTTGTATGCTTTTCCACATCGAAATAATGTATATATGCAAAAATCTCAGGTGCCAATTTTTGGTGCAAAAACAATACCTACGCTTTTTATATTTCATGTAAGCGGTTTGTAGAAAGTCCAAATTCATTTGAAAATAGACAAATTTCACGTGAAATAGGACCCAGCTCATATGAAAACGTATAAAGTATAAATAATATTATAAAATATTCCGTTGTAAGTTTTAGGTAAAGATTATAATTCAGATATTATGAGATGAAATATAAAAACAATTAAGCTTTCACCTTTTTAGAAAGGTAGGACCACAAAATGAAATCAGTCCTTTTTGAAAAAATGCTAGTTTAAAAATTATTTATTTGTCTTTTTGAACATAAAAACGGCGAATTTTTAAGTTATGTGCTTAATCAACACTACACTTGGTCCCAAATTGCATTAATTATTTTTTTTTTTGTACTATATAATATTTTATAATTAAATTATATGTTTAGTCTGAAGTTGAATTTGTTAAAAAAAAATTTGTTCGACCTGTTCTCGATTTAAGTCCCCAATTTCTTTCGTAATCAAATCATGCAATTAATTACTACGACATCGGAGTTCTACTGCAAATAATTATTTATTTATTTATTATTCGAATATTACGCAATAACAATAACGACGCTATATTATTAAAGCCCTCGGCTGCCAGGGCCATTGTGGACTATTTCTAATTTATTTTTCAATTTTAACATCTTTTTTAAATTGGTATCTTAAAACTATTTTTATAATTATCGTAATTAATCAACACTACATTGGCCCCAAATTGCTTATTTAAAGTTGTACTACCTTTTTTCTAATTTACAGTTTTCTGAAAATTTATTTAGTTTTTCAAATAAATAAACAAAAATTGCATACTTTTAGGATAATTTTTTTTCAAAAATTAAAATGTTACAAACATTTTTAAAACTGCTTTTTTTCATTAAACTATTTAAAAAAAAATATTTTAATTTTACAGGACGTTAAGGCTGTTGTTACACATTCTATACATTGTACATTGAATTCAATCGGAGGAATTCAAGTTTTATTTCCATTATTTTCTCAATTAGATATGCCCTATGATGGATGTAATGATGTGAAACGTGATCCAACATTATGGTATGTTAAAATAAATTTCATTTTTCAAATAACTATGTAATATGTTTATAAATTTTTTTTATTATATAATATATAAAAGTGGATGAATACGTAAATTTATATAAATAATATATACATATAAAAAATATATAGGGCTAATAAAACATAAATCGTTGAACTCTTTTTGCTATACTATTTCAAAAAGATTTCATCCACTTTGTTATTCATGATTTTTGTATATACAATCTTTATTAACATATATAATAAATATATTTTTATATTAATACTTTTGATTTTCTATTTAATAAATTGCTATTTTTTTATTTTAAAAATCAAGTTCAAAACTTCTTGGATTTATTTGTGAGCTAGTCGAAACATCACAAACTGTACAACAACATATGATACAAAATCGTGGTTTTTTGGTTATATCATTTATGTTACAACGATCATCTAGAGAACATTTGACGTTAGAAGTTCTTGGATCATTTCTTAATTTAACAAAATATTTAGTAACATGCCTTTCAGCGAATAGTGATTTACTTTTGAAACAGGTAAAAAATTCGAGTTTGTTTTTTTTTTATTTTTATATCTTCTAAAATTAATTTTATATATCTGTTATTTTTTACATATTACATTATATGTGTACATTAATATACAAATATAAAATTAATATATATATATATATATACAACATATATATAAATATATAAAAATGAAATTTTTGATTTTTATATAAATATATTTTATATAAAATATTAATATTAAATTCAAGTTGAAGCATATTATATATAGAAAATTCAAAAATAATTTTTTTTTGTGATTTTTCGATGAAAAGTTCAATTTTTCAAAAAAAAAAAAAAAATTTTGAATTCAAAATTATGTTAATGTTTTCCCCATTTATGTTCAATTGATTACATTTGTATTAAAAAAAAAACAAATTTCCTAAGGGAATCTTTTATAACATAAATAAAATACAGTATATATATATTATATATGGAATTGAAATATATTGGAAAAGAACCTTGAATATATAAGTCATAATATCTTAAAAAATTAAATATATATATATATATATATCTATATATTTTGTGTAAATATCATTGAGGATTATAGAAGGAAAGAGATAACAATACAAAAATATCTTTAAGCTGTATTTCAAATAATTTAATTTTTAACGAATTTATTTTTAATTATATATATTATGTATGTACAAGTAAAAGAGAATAATGATTCCATAAGTAAATATATTTGAATAATAAACATTTAAGAATTAAAGATAATATATATATAGGTATATATATATATATACTTTGTACAATACAGTTTAAAAAATTTATTTTAAATTTGTGAAAAATCGTGTATAAAAATGAAAAAAAATCAATAAACAAAATTTTGAAGCACGTCAAATAAAGGATTTAAAGCTTGAAAAATTACTTATACATTTTTCAATACTTGTATAATATGTGGTAACACTCTTTTATATTCGTGATATTCGATTTATAATCGTATTAGTAATAATTTTTTAATTCAAAATTGTATTCATGAAGAATGAACTATTTGTTCCCTAAAATTACAAGAATGTAAATTACTAAGCTTTTAAATAAGCTTTTAAAAATTTTATACTATATAGGAACTACATTATCCATATTATTATTTTAATAATAATTCAATTTTTTTGTGCAATACACTGAAGGTAGCAGTTATATTGCACAAATATTTAATTTTTATAATATTTTGATATATAAATATTTAACCCCAATTTACCCTTTATAATTATTTGAATTTATTCATTATTATTAGCAATTTAGAATTATTAAAAAATTTTAATTAAATTGTTAATAGTTAAACTGTTAATTTGAAATTTATTAAATTTAAATTTTAAGAATATGCTTCAACTAATTAATGCTTAATTGTTTATAAAACGTTCTTTTATATTGTACGACAATCATTTTAATTAAAAGGCAATTTATCTATATACATAAAACCGAAAGTTTGTTTGTTTGTATGTAGCGGATTGATTTCTAAACTGCTCAGCCAATTATCATGATAATTTGTATATAGAGGTTTTTGGGTACGGAAAAAAATCGTGGGCTAAAAAGTTTGCTCTAACGTACCTTCAAGTTGGGACTGTGGTGCAAGTATTTAAACTTTTTTGTTCTAAAATGAAAACGGTTTGGCCGATTGACTTCAAATTTTGTGTACGTAATCCTACTTGAGAATTGAGTTGACACTATTAAAAGTCTTGGAATTTGTTAACACATGTCGGCCCGACAGTTGGTCAAAAAAAAATTTGGAAGCAAATATTGTTAAAGAGAAAGTTTAAAAAAATTTGTTGTTGATTTCCGTTAACCCATTGCGGAACTTTTTACAGATTTTTTCTTTACTTCACTCTAAATTAGAAACGGTGTGACCGGTTGACTCCAAATTTTGTATGCGTGAAGCACCTTCAAAATGGAGTAGAGTCTGATAACAGTCTTGGTGTTTGGTAACATGCCGGTCCTACGATTCGTCAAAAAAAGTTTTTGGAAGTAAATTACGTTCAATTTTGGAAAGTAGTTAGTACATCTTTCATTACAGAAAGTGTTAAAAATTACTAAAATAATCCTAGAAAGTCGTTTTAAAAAAATTGCTTTAAAACATTTTAAATTTAACATTTATACCATGTATTAACTTTTTGCAGAAACATCAACTTAAATTAAACCTCCATTGAGAGGCGCAGCAACGCGCACCGGGTATTAGTTAGTAGTTATTAAAATTCGGGAATTATTTAACGTTATTATGATTTAATATTGTTAGGCATATTATAAAATTATTATTGTTATCAAAACTTCAAAGTAAAGAATCTAATATTATTTCATTTATTCCAAAAAGAAATGAAACTTAGACTTAAATAATAATGTTGGAAGACTAGAGGGTCCTTACCTAAAAAAAAAATTTTATCGAGGAATTTGAAAATTAATGATATTGGCTTTTTAAGTGGTCGAGGTTTTAAGTGTCCTTAAAATGTTCAGTCCTATCTATCATAGAAAGACTAAATTTTGAGACTGATATAAAACATTTAATAAAATAATAACTCGCATTTCTACTAGATTTAATCTTCTATTCACAAATTAATTATAAATTGAATTATATATAACCCATTCCGATATTATATGGAATAAAAGAATTTCGGGAAAATTTAACACTCAATACTAAAAATATAATTTTTTCATGGTTCCCTGAGATAAAATCAAATTGAAATAAAACCCACAATACACTCTTTTGGTTTTATTTTATTATCACATTTGAAATAAAGTAAAAAATCATGAAATTTTTATTGTGACTTTAATTCATTTTTTAAAAACGAAATAACTGAAACTAAATTTGTAAATTCAATAGAATGTTATAAAAATTCGGCAAACCTATTTCATTCAAAAAATAAGTAAGTTCCTAATTTTTGGTGAGATGATAAATTAGGAAAAGGTTTTTTCACCTTATACAGAATATTTAATCTGTATAAAAGGGATATTACAGTTGGTGTCAAATCAGGTTATAAGCTTTTTCGAAAATTTTTATGTAAACCTAAAGTAGAGGGATTTTAGAGTTGAATTCGAATTCAGTGTTTTGCGTTCGATAACCGAATTTTGATGAGATTAGAGATTTGATTAAAAATTTTTGCTTAAAATATCACGTTTATATACGTGAATACTCTGATTACAAATCCATCTCTAAAATCCCTTCCATTTCAGAACCTCGCATATACATATATATATACAAATATTTTGGAAAAAACGCATTTCCTGAGCCAAATGAGCTTTATTTAAATTTTTCATATTGAAATAAAACCAAAATTTAAAAATTTGCCTTCTTGGCTTTATTGCAGATAAGTTAATGAAATAAAGCAAATATTCTAAAATTGTAAATAAATTGTGTTCAGATATATTCAAGAAATGATATATCCAATAGTTGAAAGCTTTAAAAAAAATTATTATACCTCAATATCTAAAACTTTAATTTGAAAACAAAAACCGTTTATCTTTGGCCAAAATTGACCAACAGTGCAATTACTGCTACAGAAAGATTATTTTTCATTTTCCAATCTTAAGCAGTACTACTCGAATTTAAACAAACCACTGCAGCTACAATCTAAGGGCTTTAATGGAGAATTAAGTAAGCATTTGGCTTATTAATCAAGTGATAGTTTGAGTTCGTATCCCGCACTGTTATAAGTTTTAAAAGGCTTAAAAAACGTATTAATTGTTTACAAAAACATCTTTTGACGAGACCACTTTATAAATATACAATATGTATTAATTTAGTATTGCCAATTTAGATGTACAACGAATCATGAGACCAACGTTTTTAGGGATAGTAGTATAGTACTTTATCCTCCATTAAAAACCGCAACAACATATATATACTATAAGATTTAGGGCTTAATATATACTATAATATTTAATAGGGCTTAAGTGATACAAGTGCAAAAATCGTCAAAAACCTTTTAATTCTACAAAATAAATTCAGTAAATCAAAATATATTCAAAAATTTATAAAATCATCTGCTTCAAATGATTGTCGTCACATAATTTATATTATTAAAGAATGAAATTACAATATTTTAATATACCTACCACCTTATTACATTAAATTTTTTTTATATAAAAAAAAAAAACATAAAATAACAAAATAAAATAAAAAGCATGTTTTTTAAAATATTAAAATTAAATTAAAAAATTTTTAAATTTATAAAAAAAAAAAAATTTAAGTAAAATAAAAAAATAAATTAATTTAAAATTATTTTAAAAAAAAAACAATAGTGAAGATTGGTTTTGTATTTATTTAAAAAGAATCATTACACTATAATTTAAAATTTTTATTTTTAAATTATATTCGGATTAAAAATTATAGAATGCATGATTTCAATGGAAATATCTATAAAAAAAATTTATTTCATATTAATTCGAAAGTTATTTTTTAATTTTAAAAAATAAAATATTATATATAAAATGTTTTCAGTTATATTCTATATAATATCGGATAATATTACATTATATTACTTTATATTATGTTGTATTGTGTTGTATTGTGTTGTGTTGTGTTGTGTTGTATTGTGTTCGTTTAGTTATTTTTTGTCTGTTAATTGTAAGTTTTTTTTGTAATTTTCTTATGTTAGAACTTATATTAGAACTTTTCATATTGCTATATCTAGAAAAGAATTATTTTATTTAAGAGTTTGAACTGAAGGGAATGCCAATTTATTCCTCTTTTAAATAAAAATCAAAGTGACCATTACAATAATAAAATTTAACCTAATCTTGAATATATTTTCAAACATTTTGATATATTTTTACTATATAGTCAACGCGTTAATGAATCAAGATGATGAATAACTGTAAAAATATGCAATTTGCTTTGCAAAAAATATTTCTCCGTCTAAGTATAAAATAATAATATTATAAAATATAATTGGTCTCAGTATCCAATGATTTTGAAAAATATTACATTATCATTTTATGATATGGATTATAAATACGAATATATAAATAAATTCCAGCTGCAGGAGCCTCGGTTGTGTAGTGGTTAAGTAACTATCGTATCAACTGAGGGAATGCGGGTTCAATACCCACACAGATTATCAGTTCTTTTCAAGTAAAATTACTGAAAGAAATTGGTAACATATTAATAACCTAAAATATTGTATTATTATTTATGATATCTCATATATCAATTATGTCACCAGAAATTAAAAAAACCTTAACGTTAAAGCATCATCGGTTGATTATATTTCATTAAATGAGAATTTATTTAATGTACTTATATTTAGTACATAAAAAACTTAATTTTGTAAGTATTAATAACTGAAAATGCTATTTATTTGAGAGATTAAATTTATTTAATACATATCTTAATATAATTCGATACTTCCCATTTTAAGAATTTGTTAATTAAAAATACCAAGTTTATATTTGGATTAAAATTTAAAGAAAAATTTTGGCATTCATCTGAAGCTATTGTTTTTTTTTTTAATTTTTTATTTTTGGTTTTTCTCATTTTATTTATAAATGACAAAATTAAAAATTTGTTAAAAAGCTACTCCATTCCATATTATTTTACACAATACAAGAAAATTTTTTAAACATATATCTTTTTTTCTCTTTCTCTCTTTTTTGTTTCATACTCTTTTTATGTAAATGACAGTTGGGCTTTTGCTTTCATTATAAGGAAAAAGTAATTTTTAATTAAAAAAAAAATTATTTAAAACTTGAGATAATGTCGACGCTTTTCTGGCGCGTCATCAGTGAATTTTCACAGCTCAATAAAAAAAACTTTTTTTGGTAACAATGTCAACGGCGTTCAAATTTTAAAAAAATTGTATTTACAAAAAAAATCCAACCAATAGCTACAAAACTACAAACAGTTGCCTCTAGTAGGTATTAAACAAAATGAAAGCTAAGTTATGGGTACATGACACTTTACTGAAAAAAAACACTAAAAGATTTAAAATTTTGAAAAATAAATTTTGAATTAAAATTATTTGTTTTTGAAAATTTTGAGATTTTATATTGTTAGGGATTTTAATTTTCAGTGAACTGTTATAGATCCATAATTTATTCAATGCTACTAGAACAGATTTACTTTTTTACAACACAAATCTGACGATTTACAAAGATTTATATGCCGTTGAGATTGTTAAGTCTCATACAATTTTATAAGGTTTTTTATTTTTTTTTGACATTTGCAGCGTTCGAATGGCTTCGACATTGTCTGAGGAATAATACAAAAAAAAAAAAAATTTATTTTCTTTTATTATTCAATAAAATTAATAGAATTAAATATTTTTGTGCAACTTTAAATATTTTGTCCCTGTTCTCCACTGTTTTTTAATACCTTTTTTCTTTTTATATTGAAAATTAAACTATTATTTTCGAATTCTAAAGAATATTATAAAAGTTTAATACCATTGTTTTTCACCATATATTATTACAGTAATATATTCTGTCATTAATTCAAAATTTTTAAATAACAATTCACAATTCATACATTTTATCTTAATGTTAACAGGAGCCTCTTAAGGAACGATTTACTAAATAAAAAAAAATTGGCAAAATAAGATTTTGAAAAAGTAATAATGAAAAAATCGCTTCTGTTTATAAAAGTATACTCTTGTAATTGAAAAAGTTTTACTTTAATTTTCATGACTTTTTAAACTACCAATTATAGAGTCTTCTACACTTAAAGTGTGAAGTTCAAATAGCATGAAACGACATTGTAATCCAATCTTTTCGTAGCAAGTTGAATAAGCTCAATAATAAAATCAATTAAATAATTTTTATTTAAGTTATGCAATAAAATTTTTAATATGGAAAACTGTTATAATTAAAATGCCAAAAAGAAATGTCGCCCTACGACATAAAAAAATATCTAAATTTAGATCAAACTGTTGTCTGCGACTTTTTTGCTTTCTGTTCTATTTGTTATGATGACATTTACAAACATTTTTTCAAAATGTAGTTACCTATTAATCTAAAGGGTTCAATCGAAAAGTTTCGGGTTCAAATCCGGTTGAATCATATCTAATAAAAAAATTTAGTGTATATATTAAAATAATTTAATAAGATGTTCAAATGTGAAGTTGGCAAAGGATTATTATTATCAGGCAATATTTACTATTATCTGGTACTACAAATAAATAAATAATGGAGCCCGTCAACACAAATGTGTTTGACAAATATTTTGACATATATTTTTCTAAAGCACCGTTTAACTTTTCTTAAATTAACTGATTATAGAAACAGTCTTTATTTAAATCGTTCTCAAAACATCGAGAAAACATTTGAGAAATTTTCATATCTATGTTATATCAATGACAACTATTATTATTTAATAATCATATACTTTATATGTCAAATGTCAAAGGTTTAATTATAACTGTTATTAAATCATTTTATATAATCATTAAATAAAATTTTAAAGTTACATTAATTTTTATATTTCTCCTAAATTTTTTAAAAGCTTGTTCTTTTTTTTTTTTTTTAAATATATCTTTTCTTTTATATACTGGTATATGTATATGTGTATGTAAAATGTTCAAAATCTCGTTTACCAAAAATACAAAAAAAAAAAAATAAATAAATTAAACTAAATTTAATAAAATTAAATTTGGTTGGTCAGTTTTTCCAGGTGAATATTAAATTAAATTTTTTTCTTTTATTTTTTATTTAAATTTTGGTGTGTGTGTGTGTACTTTTTTTTGTGTTAGGTGTGGTTAAATATGAAATTAAAATTTTTTTTTAAATTTTAAATATTTTAAATTAAAATAATATAAATCAAAAAAAAATTTAAAATAGATTTTAAAAATTAATTAATTATAATTTAATCAAAAATTAATTTGATTTAATTAAACAAAAAATATATATAAATATAAATTCATAAATTAATCACAGTTCAATTGTTTTTACATGAGTGTTACAATTTTGTATCCTAGGAACTAGGATTCGATTCACAATTAAAAAAATTACTTTTGTGTTAATTGAAGTTATAATTCTTTTTAATTTTTAGACAAAAGATGCAGTAGAAGAAAACAAATGCTTCACATTTAATCAAAGAGTTGATTTATTTGTTTAAAAAAAGAGTAAATGTTATCTGTTTTGCTTTATCCATCTGGATGAGTGTTAAGCTTTAGTTTTCTTTGTATATACAATTTCAAATGGAGTACATTAGTTTAATTTAATTAAATTTTAATTAAATTTTCATTTTAATAATAATTGAGTTTAAACTCTTAAAGTTCCAACGTTTGAAATGGAGAAACTGTGTTTTTAGTAAGTTCAAAAAAATACTTAAATGTTAGTAGTACTGTTACCTTCATTTCCAATTAAAAAATTAATAATAAAAATTTAAAAAAATTCAGTGAGCTTCATCTATTTCATTGTATTGAAACTAATATACTAATATATACTAATATTTAAAGTGTATATACATTTTTAAATGAATTTTAACTTAAAAGTAACATAAATAAAATTTTTTAATAGTTCCTAAACTGAATTTAAACGATTAAATTTTGATGTTACATTTAAATTCTTTTAATTTTAGGTTTAAATAAAAATTGTGATATAATACTTGATTTGAAAATAATTCTAACAAACAATGGGCGTTTTCCTTTTCCTCATCAGAACAGAGTCAGAGCTGTCAAGCTAAAAAAGTGTGTTTCGTTTTGTGTTCAGATTATCCAGATTATCCATTTTGTGTTTCTTTTTTAACTCGTAGAGCGCTCAGATCACGATCTGTGAACTCGTAACAATTTTTCAGATTTCACAGAGTTGTTAAACAAAAAAACGTCAAATTAAGAATAAAATAATAAAAACGCCATTAAAAACAATATCTCGTATATCAAGACATTTTGTTTTTAGTTTTTTTTTAAAATTTTATTTTTTTAATATTAAACAAGTGATGAAAAAAAACCAAGGGTTTTTAAAAAAGCACATTTTCAAATTTATATTGTATTACAGATTGAGTTTAACTTTGGAAATATTTACTTGGAAATAGTTACTGCTTACTTATAAAATTTACTGCTAACAGTATAGTTTTCATTTTAAAGTTGTTATAGCCCTTCAATGGGGAACGTTGCCAAGTTTCTCAAGGATCTAACTTCATCTAACATCATCTAAAAATTTTGTTAACCGACTCCTACTAATATTTGAGGATCTAACTTCTCCCAAAATTTCAGGACCCTATCTTAAACCGTTAAGGAGATATATGGGACCAAAAATTTTGCAAAAATTGAGTTTTATATAATGGTAAATTTTAGTACCGTATGGCAACCCTATACATTTAAGCGACATATTTTTGTAAAGCCTATAAAAGCAGCTCTCTCATATCGTTTTTCGATTGAAAATAAACCTAACAGAACTCTTGTTATCAATTTAAATATAGGGCTTTTTTGGAATTTGCAGGGGCTGTAGCTTCGTCACTCTTCAAAATTAAGAAAAACCTTTGACACATGTTGAAATATAATTATAGAGCTTTGAATTTTGTATATCACTAAAAAAAAATTTAGACAGGCATTCAAGTTACAGGTGTTTAAATATAGCAAAATTTCAATTTTCGGGCCCTTATAACTTGATAAAAAAATTTTGTTAACCGACTCCTACTAATTTCTGAGTATCTAACTCTCCCAAAATTTCAAGACCCTAGCTTGAACCGTTCAGAAGATATGTGTGGCCAAAAATTTTGCAAAAATTGAGTTTTGTGTAATGTTGAATTTTAGTACCGTGGCAACCCTAAACATTTGCCTGTTAAATATTTATAAAGTTTATTAAACCAGCTATCGTTTGCCGTTTTCAGATTGAAAATATATCTAACACAACGCTTGTTATAACAATTGGAAAATAGGGCTTTTTCAAACTTTGGGGGGCAGTAGCCCCGTAACCAGTGAGGCTACATAAAAAAATTCTTCTATGAAATAATTTTTTTTGCAAAAACTACCCATGGTTAAAATTTCTTTACTCTATTTCAAATGGTGTAAAAGTTTTTGGACGGACGGACAGAGTGAAGTGTTTTGAAAATGTGCTAAAAACGTAGATTTAGAAGGTTAAAATTTTAAATCTTTTAAATTTCAATTTTATAAAATAAATTTGGATGCAATCATACTATAATGACGTTAGAAAAAAATTTGGATAAAAATTGAGAATCTGTGATCTGAGCATTTATTTTTTAACTCAGAGTGTCAGAGTTCGGATAAAATTTTAATCTGAGCATAGTTTGCTCAGAGCGCTCGACATCTGCTCTGAGCACTGATCTGATGAGAAAAAGAACAAGTGAGGGGAAAAAACCAAGGGTTTTTAAAAAGCACATTTTTAAAATTATATACGGTTTCTTACTGAGTATTTTATCATGTATTTTTATAAAAATATATATTATGATAATATTATAATTTTGTTATTTCATTAATAATTAATTATATGACTAATAGTGAATTACTTAGAATATAACCCCAATGCACTCAAGAAAACCTGTTAATAAGTGCAAAATATAATGTTGGAGCTTCAATGTTAACGTTTAATTTTGGAAAAACTTACAATGGTGAATAATTTATTGTTTTATAAGAACATAAAAGTTTTAATTTTGAAGACCTAGTAGCCCTTCAATTGGGAAGGTTCCCAAATTTTTGCTTAGCTTAGCTTACACTTATGATGGATCTGCCCACCCCCTCCTGTCCTCACCCTTCCATTTTTTTCGGTTCTAGGAAATCAATTTTGAACTCCAACAAAATTTGGAATTTTACCTAGAATATTATTATTAAACCAAAAATGGTTAAGACAAAGAACAATTTCTTCAATTTAAAGAGACCCTTTCAAATTTAAGAAAAACCTTTAACGTATGTTGAAATATGATGCTGCAGCTATAAATTTTGCATATTTGTAAAAAAAAATTTGAACAGGTGTTAAAGTTACAGGTGGTTGAAAATAGCAAAATTTCAATTTTCGAGCCCTTATAGCTCCTAAACAGGGGGCGTGACAAAAAAATTTTGTTACCCGACTCCTACTAATTTTGGAGGACCTAACTTCTCCCAAAATTTCAAGACCCTAGGTTGAACCGTTTAGAAGATATGTGGGGCCAAAAATTTTGCAAAAGTTGAGTTTAGCTTAATGGTAAATTTTAGTACCGTATGGTAACCCTATACATTTTAGCCTTATATTTTTGTGAAGCTTATTAACCAGCTATCTTTTGCCGTTTTCAGATTGAAAATACACTTAACAAAACTCTTGTTATAATAATTTCTACGAAATTATTTTTTTTGTAATATCTACCCGTGGTTAAAATTTCTTTACTCTATTTCAAACGGTGTAAAAGTTTTTGTAAACATACGGACGGACGGACAAAGTCAAAATTAAGAAAAACCTTTGGCACTTATTGAAACCTTCGTTTTGGAGCTTTCAATTTTGTATACAAATAAAAAAAAATTTTAACTGGTATTCAAGTTATAGGTGTTTAAAAGCTAAATTTTTAGCAAAATTTCAATTTTCGACCCCTTACAGCTCCTAAAGAGGGGGCGTGACAAAAAAATTTTGTTAACTGACTCTTACTTATTTCTAAGGATCTAACTTCTTTTCAAGTTTCTAGATTTAGCCGTTCCGAAGTTATGAGGGACCAAAAATTTTGTAAAACTTAGTTTTGAATAACGGTAAATTTTAGTGCCGTATGGTAACCCTATACAATTGGTTTTTAAAAATTTGTAAAGCTTATAAGAACAGCTGTCTGTTACCGTTTTCAGTTTGGAAATATACCTTATAGAACTCTAATTATAACTGTTTAAATATGGGGCTTTTTTCGACTTTGTGGGGCTGTAGCTTCGTAACGGGGGGGGCTACAAAAAAAAGTTTTAACATTAAATTATTTTTATTGCAAAACCTACCCATTTCTGATATTTTTTAGTCAATCGTAGGTAAAAAGGGACGGACGGACGGACGGACGGACGGACGGACAGAGTGAAGCTATATAGGCACATTTTTACAAAATTTTTTGAAAATGTGCTAAAAACGCCCATATGGAAATTCACACATAAGTGTTTTTTTTTAAATAAATATATATTGAAATAAATCTTAATTAAAAAATGAGCAATTCCAACCTATAGGAAGGAACTTTAATCAAAATTTAATAATGTACGACTATTAATTAAATTTTATTTTGGGCTATTGCTAGAAAAATTAGTACTTAATCAGTCTTTAAACTAAACTATTAATATTTATTTCTCGATCTAAAATCTTTTTCTCTAAATATCTAAAAATCCGTATTTCATTTCTCTAAAAAAGGATTAAAAAAAATATATTTTAACGCTAGGACAGGTTTTTAAGAAGCAAAATTATTAGTAAACACTTTTTGAGAAAACAGTATTATGTTTAGAGACGGGTTTCAAATTTTCACTCCCTTTAATAGCCTTTCATAATTGACAGTATCTTTATACCTTATCGTATCTTAAAATTTTTAACTCACATTTTAAAACTTACAATAAACAAAATAATAAATTGTAATATTAAAATTCGATTTACACATTTCATGTACTTTCAAAAAGAAATGAAGGGTAACAATTAAGCAATTTAAGATTTTAAACTATATAGGAGAAACTCTCTAATTAAGGTTCTAGAGTTTTAACGAGCATAGTTGAAAGTATTCACAAATTCTTGCAACTACTGTATGTAAAATTATTCCGAAGTTCAAATACACATTTTTCAAATATGGTTAAGGAAATTAACAACATTATGTTTATATTTTTATATTTATCAAAAAATTGATTTACTACATTTTCATTTTGGGGACACTCTGTTTCCATAACAGAACTATAAATAAAAATGTATATTAAAAAATTAAATTAATTGTTTTTTTTTTTCCTTAGTTACAAATTATATATGAGTGGAAAGATTTTAAATATAAAAATTTATGTGTACCTACATATATATCAACTTATATGTTTGTATACATATTTAGTTACATATATATTACATTTTTGTATGTGTTTAAAATATAAAATGATAATCATGCTTTCTATTTTATTTTTATATTTTATTGAATGAAAATTATAAGTAAAAAAATTAATAATTTAAATTTAATTTTGTTGTTTTATGCATCTTATTTTTATCTACTTTTTTGAAAAAAAAAAAAAAAATCATTTTTATTATTATTATTATCTGACTGTGCTTGCTGCATGCCATTAAAAAAAAAATTACAAAAAAAAAAAAAAAAATTTTGAAAAAATAAAAAATTAAAAATTCGGCTTGTAGCAGGACAGATATGAAACACGTCTAATGTATAGCTTTTCTGTTTTTCATTTTTAACATGGCAGCTATTGGATCATGTATTGTTTAATCCTTCATTATGGATTTATACACCAGCAAATGTCCAAGCTAGATTATATTCATATTTAGCAACAGAATTTTTAAGCGATACCCAAATTTACAGTAATGTTAGACGTGTTAGTACTGTTTTACAAACTGTACATACATTAAAATTTTATTATTGGGTTGTGAATCCTCGAGCTAAAAGTGGTATATTACCAAAAGGATTAGGTAAGATAAATTAAATTATATAAAAATAATTATTTAAAAATTTTTTTAAATATTATGTCAATTTCGACTTTTTGTTGTCATTATTTAAACAATGTTAACCTCTTAGCATAATATATTTTATGTAAAGTAATTCAAAAATGAATGCCTATGTGATATTTCACGAAGCAGTTTTTATTTTAGTTTCTATTTCCTCTTAATATTTTTAACTTAATTTCTTAACTATAATTTTAGTTTGTTAACAACTTGCTTGTCTGCAAATTTTATTAAATCATCTACATCATTTTTCCATTAATTATGACCAATTGTTCATAGGTGTTTGCTTACGAATAAAATAATATTTCAAGTGTTTTCTCCTTTATAAGATTACATATCTTTACAATTCTGCAGAATACTCACAAATTAAAATCAATAACAAAAGTGAACTGGGAACACAATCTCTATTAAAATCATGATCACAATTGAATACTCACTCTTTCTTAAAATTTATAAAAAAGTGAGTACTTATCATAATCGAATGAGTAATAAGATGTTGAAAATCTTCTTCTATTAATGATTATGCTGTCCTTGAAATATTATAATTTTTTTTTTAATTAGCATTCCTTTTAAACCTAAAAATGATTTACACCTTATTATGACATTTTGCATACTGCCATTTTAAAGGTCATCTAAACATAAATTCTGAATCAAATTAATGTAATTTAAATAATTTCAATTTTTTTATGATTCGTATTTTATATCTGTCACCCAACAAAATAAATGTAATATCTAGTTTCACAATTTGTCTACTCCAGAAACCATTCCTTCATATCATTCCTTAATTTATGTACTCTATTTCATGACCTTTTAATATGGCCATGCCATTGTCAATATTTAAAAAACATATTTACGCATAAATTAAATTTAATAAAGACAATTTAAAACAATAACATTTTAATAATTTAATACATAATATAATATATAATAATATATATTTATTATATACATAAATATATATAGATGGTCCACGTCCAGCACAAAAAGATATATTAGCAATACGTGCATACATTTTACTATTTTTAAAACAATTAATTATGATCGGTAATGGTGTTAAAGAAGATGAATTACAATCAATTTTAAATTATTTAACTACAATGCATGAAGATGAAAATTTACATGATGTTTTACAAATGTTAATATCGTTAATGTCAGAAAATCCAAGTTCAATGGTACCTGCTTTTGATGTTAAACATGGAGTAAGATCAATATTTAAATTATTGGCTGCCGAAAGTCAATTAATTAGATTACAAGGATTAAAATTATTAGGATTCTTTTTATCGCGTAGTACACATAAGTAAGTTGTATAATATTAAATTATATATATATATATGTATAATTTTAAAACATATAATTTATAAAAATATATTTTTTTCTTTTCAAAAAATTGTATTCACAGACGAAAATACGATGTTATGTCACCCCATAATTTATATACTTTATTAGCGGAACGTTTATTAATGTACGAGGAATCATTATCGTTACCAACATATAATGTTTTATATGAAATCATGACCGAACATATTTCACAACAAATTTTATATACAAGACATCCAGAACCTGAAAGTCATTATAGATTGGAAAATCCAAGTAAGTAAAGCTTTGTTTGTTTCCAATAACAGAAGTAGTAACCAAATATCAAACGTTTGTCGAAAGAGTATTATACGATGGATTACATTATACTTGTGTAATTTTAATAATTCAGTTTTAATCTGCGAATTAAAAACTGATGTTGGTGTACAATTTTTTAGCTCCTCACAAGTCAGGACTCCTTCCTAATTTTACTGGAAATTTAAAAAGCGGATGTTTCAATGGAAACGTTTTTCAATTCATTCTTAAGACTCCTTATAGTTTGTTTGTTAGAGTTGTACAAATCTCTCCCGTTTCGAGAGGAAAGTACCGCGAAAAATTATCGGTTCAATTATCGATTATGGTCAGTTTAGAATGTGACGCAATGCAGAGCTATACAATGTATATACCGACGCGATGTTGTAACATTCATCAAGCCTTAGGTGAGCCGGTCACATGCAACGTATGCCAGATTCCCGAATTCCAAAATAGGTATTGAATGGGAAAATAGATAGAGATCGAGTGAAATGGAAGAGAATGATTAAGGAGGCCAAGGTTCGACAACGGACTGTAGCGCCATAGAAGAAGAAGACATTCTTATAGATTAGTACATATTGCCCCTGTCCTTGCTTAATAACAGTTCTCAAAATATAAAATTCCTAAATATAAAAAAACGTCCTAATAATAAAAAATATACCTTTTATTGAAGAACTTTGCTGCTGCATTTACGGATATCTTTATTGCAGAATATTAAAAGGACTATAATTAGATAATAACTATGTATATTATTTTTATTACTTTAACTATCGTGTACTCAAATTGGTATAGTATATACATGTATAGTATATAACATTTTTATGGCCCTTATCAGATATTTTTTGACACTTAGCCAATTTAGATATTTCCAAAAGGGGCACAATGCTGTTCGCACCAATTTCGACGATTACGAAATTTAATGAATTTTATTCTAAGTTAACTCTTGAAAATGTGTGATCACCTGGTACGTAAACTTTTAAGACCTACTTCATACCATATGCAGCAAAAAGTTATAAAGCAACCTTTCAATAGTTTCTCAATCAATAACTCAATAGTTTTCTTTATTATAATCGACAACGCCGTGATTTTACGGGACACCAATTAGCTAAAGTATGTTTAAGTTTTGAGTACATATTTAACTTCTCCTTCCTTTTTCCTTTTTTTTGTGCTTTTTGTTTAAATTAGAGCCTTTAAAAATTTTAAAACCTTTAAAAAAAAAAAAAATTATTTTGTATAATAAATATTTAGCTATTTAGCCTTTAATGTGTTTCACATACTTAAGTTTATAATTCTATTAAGTTTTTTCCTGTTACGATGAAACGAAGGCATAAAATATAAAAGGATTAAGAAGAGTCCTTTTTTGTTTAATGATAATTGAAAATATTTTAAAGTAGTTCATGATGAAAAATAAAGTTTGCAAAACCAAAACATTAAAAGTAATTTGTTTCGTTTTAAATTATAATACTCATTAAATTAATTTAGTGAAAATTAAAGTTTTAATTAGTTTTTTTTTTGTTTTTTTTTTTCATTTCGACAAAATTCGAAAGAAATAATTGAAAATAATACAAATTTAATATATTGTTTTAAGGGGTTTTAATAAAAAAAAAAAGGAAGGAGAGTTGAAAACTTTGAAGTTTGTAGGTTCGATTAGACTAAGTATTTAAATATACTTTGAAATATATTGCAGTTTTATTCAAAATTACTTTAATTGCATTAATTATAAAATAAATAAAATTCAAATTAATTAGATATTTAATTGAAAAATATTTTTGTTTTTGTATTTACAGTGATTCTTAAAGTCGTCGCAACCCTTATACGACAATCTAAACAGACTGAACAATTAATTGAAGTTAAAAAATTATTCCTATCCGATATGACACTATTATGTAACAGCAATCGTGAAAATCGCCGAACCGTTTTACAAATGTCTGTATGGCAAGAATGGTTAATAGCAATGGCATATATTCATCCTAAAAATACAGAAGAACAAAAAATTTCTGATATGGTATATTCATTATTTCGTATGCTCTTACATCATGCTATAAAATATGAATATGGTGGATGGCGTGTATGGGTTGATACTTTAGCAATTGTTCATTCGAAAGTTTCTTACGAAGAGTTTAAATTACAATTCGCTCAAATGTATGAACATTATGAAAGACAAAGAACTGATAATATAACTGATCCTGCCTTAAGACAAGCTAGACCTATAAGCACAATAAGTGGTTGGGAACGTGAACGTGATGAACCGCTTCAACAACAACAACATCAGCAACAACAACAAATAATACAACAACAAAATATATCTAATCAAAATGGTGCCATTGAAAATGAAAATAATGTTAAGACCACAGTTGATTCTTCATTGTCTGTTAATCTTGAAGATGAACATAGTGATACAATTAGAAATGATCAACAACAACAGAAAATTCAATCACAACAACAACGGAATCAACAACAAGGTCAGAAAAATAGAAAGACATCATTACCAAAAACTCCAGTTGGTAAAGAAAACAAAAATGAACAAGTAAATGAAGAGGAAATCAGCTTAGAGAATTTTAAATGTGCCTGTGATGATGAAATAAGTGAAAATGTTACTACAACAGAAGATAACACAAAATCAACGCTATCATCGAATAATGAAGATAATAAAAATAAGTCATGTGTTGTTAATATTACAGATGTTTTTAATGCTCAGCTTACAGGTGAAACTGTATGTAATGGTAAGTTTAAAATCAATATGATACTTTTTTTTGTATTTCAAAATATTATATAAATATTCAATTCATATTTTAACGATTTAGGTAATACAACTTCGGAGAGCGGTAATACAACAGAAGATGAAAAATCCCCTGCCAAAATTTTATCACGTTCTGGTGGTGAAGATGCTTTACGACAAGTCTTGGAAGTTGATGACGATGATTTAGATGAAAATAATTTAACACAAATAGAAGAAAAAATTCGTGATGAAGAGATGAAAGAAATTGTTGAAGAAATTATAGAAAAATCTGAAAAATTATTAGAACAATGCAAGGAAACACATGATGAATGTATATTAGAAAATCAAACAACATCAACTTCACCTGTGATAAAGGATGAAGAAATTGAATTGGCTGTAAATGAAGTTGTTCAGGGTGTTTTGAAAAATGATAAAAAAGTAGCTACTGTCACAACAGTATCCACAGAATTAATGCCAAATATAAAAATGATGTCAATAGCTGACGTTGATAATAATAATAGTAGCGGTAATACAAATGACACTGAAAAAATTGTAACAAATGTTAGTAAAAATGTAAATAATGAAACCATTGATAATCAAAAGACTGATTTACTGTTATCAAGTGCAATAATAACAAACAATTTAAATAATTTAATCAATAATAATATAAATAATAATATTGTTGTTGATGATAGCGTCGAAATTAGTCTTAATAGTAATACTAAAACAACTGCAACAACAACAATTAATACAGATACAACTATAGATACAGATTCAAAAATTGAATCAAGTTTAATAATTAGCTCGATAAAGCCAACAACAGAGGATGTTGAACAAATTGTTAGTGAAATTCTCAATGAAGTAATCGATGATAGTATAGAAAAAGCTACAACACAAGAAACAATAACAGATGTACAAATTAATGAAAATGATGTTGTAAATATTGATAACATAAGAAATCAATCAGAAATTGATAATGATAATTTAAATAACAACAATAACAACGTTAATAGTGATAATAATAACAGTGTATCTGAATCAAATTTAACAGAATATGCTGAGGTTCAAATTTCCAATGAGAATGAAAACGACGATAACGATGAAATACCAACTGTTGAAGAAGTTGTTGAAAATATTAAAAATGTTGTTGATAATGTTATTGATACTGCAGCTGATCAAGCTGGTATTATTAAAGCTGATATTAATGAAACATTTGCCAAATCAATTGTATATGAAATTGCTGATAATTGTATTGATGATCCAACAACAATAATAACAGAAACCATTGCAAAAACTACAACAAGTACTGATGCTACAGCACCAGAAATTACTAATGATAATAGTAATTCATCGATAGCTGTAGAAATAGATGAAGAGGAGTATGAAAAAATAACAAAAACTGAATTGCTGCCAAATGTTCAAGAAGAAGAAATGCAATGTGTTAGCCCTGATGATGGGCAAGAATCTGATGTTTATCCAACCGAACATAAAAATAATATTGAAAGTGGAAATGAAATGATTGAAGAACCACGTTATAGCCAACCAAAACGTTCACAGAGTGCAAGTACACAAGTTGAAAATAATCATTTTGGTAATTTATTTATATTATTTTTTGCAATATTTTTTAGAATTTTATTGTTTTTTTTTGTTTCGTTCTATATATTTCTTTATTTTACCACATTTAAGAACCCGAATATAAATATTATGAAAATTGTTTTCAATCAAAAAAACTAAATCTCTTATCCTCAAGTAAATAAAACTAAAAAAAAATAGAAGTGCAATCAAAATTTATATTCCGAACCTTATTTTATTATATTTGATTTATTAATAGTCAAAAAAATAATAAACTCTAGTTTTTGCAGAAATTTTTTTTGTGGAACATAGAATTCATTTGATCCTAACGATTGTGCTATTTACAATGTTTCAATTTAATCCGACACTGCATCTCACACAATGTTATTATATTGCCATTATAATGATACCAAAAGTGTTACTAATTAAAAATTTCAATCAAGTCATCTCAGCAATCCGTCCATTCTAAAAACATTTCTAGAGTTTTATAACAAATAAATGGTTAAAAAAGTTTTCGAAGCCCGAGGTCCGAAACATGATACTCCGACAGAGGTTAGTTAAAGATCTTCCAAGGTCTTTTTAGTGATATGAAAAATTATAATAACTAACTTCGCTTAAAATAAGAGTTTAAAATCCTCTTAGTACCCAAGATCTCAAATGTCAATGAGGACATATAAACAAGGGAATCTGCAATTAATAATGGACTAAAAGAACTTATGAAGACAAAAAAATGTCAATTTTAGATATTTTATCGATGCTCTTCAATCTTATCTTTCTTGTGCCAAAAAACCATTTAAAATTTACCTTACAATTTTCTGAGAAAAGACTAATAAAAAGTCATTTTTCACCGAATCTTTTGAATGGGAGGTATCCAACTATAAACTAGACTCAAAAAAAAGGATCTGCCTATTGTGAAAAACAGATTCAGCATCCTAGGT